>OZ024838.1:33893338-34335838 GCA_964016985.1 Anodontia alba
TCAGCATTTTGAATGATCAAGTATATGAATGGGTCCGTTTTTTTCAAAGGCCAGGTATATGAATGGGGTAGATTTTGAAATACTGGCTCGCTCACCCGTACCAAAATTACCCCTAAGTTACACCCCCCCCCCCCACACACACACCCGAGGTTGCAAAAGCGTGTTTGGCTTGTTCAAATAGAGACGGGCTGATGCATGCATTTGTCTCTTGTTCAAAATATTCTAGCTCTTCCACTTGCAAAAAAAAAAAAAAAAAAAAAGATATCCGGGTACTGTCCCATTATGAACACATATATTTTGGGTCAGTAGAGAGTATTTGGTTCAAATCGCACTGCTTGCATTTTTTCCTTCTCATGCTTGTAATTTTGTATTTACGGCGTCGATAATCATACTGTTTGCAATTGCTCTGGAGGCCCTCTTGAAATCTCATGCATGGACTGACGCAATGCTATTAATGACAGATTCTATTTGTCATTCTTCATTGCCACGCAAGTGACTTTTGACTACTATTCAATTTCATATTTATCCGCACACAAAAGTAGACCTAATGTTTTAATGTGTGTATATTAGTACGCCAGTGAAGAGCTATCCATACAAAAGTAGTGCGACTTGTGCTTGATCTATGGTGAGTCGCTGAGAAAACCGCCTTAATATATGTGCGAACAACAAAGGCGCAGACCAGCCTGCGCGTCCGCACAGGCTGATCAGCGCCTTTGTTATTCGCTATAGCTCGTTTTTTTTTTCGACGAAGAAGCGTCTCACGAACTTAAATGGCAGAATGATATCTGGAATTTAATAGTTTCTCATAGAAGCTGTCATTTCAGAGCTATTCAGCCCTTTGATTTTTCATGGACTGCTCAACATCATATATAAGCAAGTATTAGCTTTCGCTAAAATGCTTAGCGTAGACCCAAGCATTTTGTGGAAGTTAATACCTCCACTGAAAAATATTTGAAGTCAGACTGTGTAAAGTATTTCAGCGTATAGAACACTTTTGAAAAAATAGATCAATAAAAAATAATAATAATCAAAAGATAAAATAAAAGATATTTGCTGGAAAAGTATCCGTACATATGTAAAATGTTTGAGCACAGCTTTGACACGAAAGGGTGAACGACGCCTCTTGTTGTATGATCAAACCTTCTAAAATCATTTTTTTTCTCTTTTGTTTATTTTTCACCAAACTCAGGATACATGTATTTAAGGGCAGAAATATGCCAAGACATACTGAAAGTCCCCTTTTTCAACCTCCGATCAACTGTAGCGCATGCGCAAATGCTAATCAAAAACTCACATTTTGTTTCACAATCTTTGTGACAAGCATACAGGGTGAAATGCGAATGCATGTACCTTACCAATCAAGACAGATGTTCTATATATATCATTTTTAGGTTCATGTTTTTTTCCGTATATTTGCGTATACAATAAAAGTTTCCATGTCTTCGATCAAGTGACACTTTCGACACATCGTTCAGACCAGTGTATTAATTACCGCTAACCATTCTGGGTAAATTTTTCAGCAGACGACATATTAAAATATATGTTTCTTATTTTTCCCAGAAAACAGGATTTGACGTTTCATGCAAATTGTCTCCAATGGAGACAATTTGCATGAAACGTCAATTCTTGTTTTTTAGGAAAAATACCAAAAAAAAAAAAAAAAAAAAAAAAAAAAAAATGTCATCAATTTGTCGTCTGCTAAATGTGACCACAGAGGTTAACTATCGACTAATTAAAAAATATGACCATATCAAACATTGTCTATATTTGACAGCTGCAGTCGTCCTTGGATTACTGGCCGCGTGCCTTCTGACATAAAACGCCAATAAATTGAACCGCAATGAGAGAAAACGTACCTTCTGACACGTGCGACCAACAAAGACGTTTTCTGTATTTGCGGTCCCTTTATTGATAAAGCGCCCAGTAAAATACATGTAGAGATAATGGAATGACGAGAGCCTTTTCGGCCAACAAACTCTGGGGACTTGATGCGAGCTGGAGGTGAAATAGCCAAAGTGATCTCCGCACATGTCGTCACCTTAACGCAAAAAGTCAGTAACTCCATTAAAATATATCAGGAGTTATTGACTTTTTAGCTAAGGTGACGATGTGTACGTCTGACTGAGCACGTGAGATTCGCGCAGACTGTATAAATTTGCACAATGCAACTTAACAAGAAATGTATGTGTGCGCGCGCATGTGTGTGTGTGTGTGTGTGTGTGTGTGTGTGTGTTTGCGCATTCCCTCAGCAGACCGTGAGGACACGTGTGCAATCTAGGTCATTGTCTCTCACTCTCTCTTCCGTTTATTCTGATCACAATAGCTCAGGCTAGATTACAAGTTAACCCTGGGAGTGAGCAATATTTTACCCCAGTGCTTTAATTTGAATTATCTTGATAAAGGTCTACTAGATGAAGCTACATACCAAATATCAAAGGCCTGGGCCTTCTAGTCTCACACGAGAAGAATTTAAAGCTTTTCCTTATACTCTTGTGTTGGGACCGTTTTTTATCCCAGGGGTACATTTTCATCACGAAAACATGCCTAATAATTTTGACCCCCTTAAACCCCACTTTTATATAGTAAAACTGGGGTTTACAGGGGTATACATTATTTTTGTTATTTATGCTCAAAAACATAGAGGCGGTTCTAACGAGTACCTACAATCTATGTTTTAGAGCAGTAATATGAAAAATATCAGAACTTTTATCTAAAAAACTTACAGTTTTTGGTGATGAAATTTCAAATATATTTGAATAGGCGTGTTTTCGTAATGAATTATCTTGGTATAGGTCCACTAGATGAAGCTACATACCAATTTTTGAAGGGATCCTCCATCTCGTCTGCGATACATCACAGTGAACACATACAGTCGAACCTCAATAGCTCGACCATCGATAGCTCGTTTACCGTGGCTAATTCAGACTCGTTTTTAGTCCCTTCTAAAGTCTTTCGACGGCTCCAGAAAACACATATTTGAGGATTTTTTTTATATTATATCATGGAATTGTATGTTGTGCGTACACATTAGAATCGCCTCAACGAGGCGATTCTTATGGGTACACTCTACATACAATTATCGTGCAGAAAATCGAAAAGATTTCCCTAAATTATCGCTGTTTGCTTCCTGACCTGGCGCCATGATAAACCCTCAATGGCTCGAGCTACTCATATCTCGAACAAATTTCCATGGTCCTATCGATGTTCGAGCCATTGAAGTTCGACTGTATAATCATAAACACTGAGATGAAACGAAGGAAAGGGCTCGATGGCGATCTGAAGCCAGAACACAAGAAAACCAAAAAAAGATCACGATCGGTTCGACTACAGACATTGATATCCAGGGACCGACCATCTGTACAGATTGAAGAGGGAGCGGTCATTTAGTCTGAGGATCCAGTAGTATACTATATGCTGATAGTAAATTCGTTTGGATGGGAAGGCACAAAAAGCGGAAAAATAGCAGTGATGGTACTAGTGGTACTAGTGGTCAATTGAAAAGTGCGCGTAATGGTGGATCACCGGTGGAGGCACACGATTTGTTAGCGACTTTCTGCATAGGGCTAATTCGGTACTTTATAGTGAGGGTTCAGACCTAGATTATTCTGTATTTGAACCGTCTCTTGGTAGCAGTATGTCGGACTCTGGAGATAAAGCTAATACTGGTGCGTCAAGTACATTAGAAGAGAGTGGTTCAGTGGACTCGTCTTCAAACTCAGACATTCTTCGGTATTTGAAATGGATTGATTCTAAAATGACTCAAATGGATAATAAACGTAATAAGTTGGATACATTGGAGCAGAAGTTCAGTAGTTTTGATTTTGAACTGAAAAAACTTTGGACATTTGTTCATGATCAGTTTAATGACAATAAAGAGGCTGTGTGAAAGATCTCAGAGCGTATTGTCACACTTGAGTTTTCGCTGGGCATTGCGCAGGAGCAGATTACACAGCTGACCACTGATGAAAGCAAGGTGAATGGCTTTCTACTGTATGTGCAGTCGCAGTCCATGCGTAGCAGTTTAATATTTACAGGTATAACTGAGGATACTCGTGAAAAGCCAGATATTACTGAAGCTAAATCACGTCATTTCATGGTTGATAAATTAAAATTAGCCCAGGACATTGTTGATGGTTTGCAACTTGAACGGGTGCACAGGACGGGAGATAACTCCGGTAGAACAGGAGCAACTAACAAGCCTAGGAGTATTGTTGTTAAATTCTTACAATTTAAGCACCGAGAACTCGTTAGACGTGCTCGATCGAATTAAAAGGGGACAGGTTACTTTGTCAATGAGCAGTTTCCAAAGGAAATTGCTGATCGCCAAAGGCAACTTCTTCCAAAGATGCGTCAGGCTATTCGCGAGGGCAAGCGTTCTTGGCATCACGAAAACACACCTATATAATTTTGACCCCCTTAAACCCCACTTTTATATAGTAAAACTGAGGTTTACAGGGGTATACATTATTTTTCTTATTTCTGCTTAAAAACATAGATTGTGGGTACTCGTTAGGACCGCCTCGTCGAGGCGGTTCTAACGAGTTCCGACAATCTATGTTTTGAGCAGAAATATGAAAAAAATATCAGATATTTTTTATCTGAAAATTTTCATTTTTGGTGGTAAAATTTTCAGTATATTTGAATAGGCATGTTTTCGTAATGGATTAGTTATGACAATCTTTATATTGATGGCCAGCCCGTACGTATTGATTCGTAATAGGTTTGGTCGGAGGCTGAACTCAGTGTTCTGTCATGGAACATAAACGGTCTTACTCAATATGTTTGTTTGTGTTGAGGTTTTACGGCCCAGTCAACCCAGTGGGGTCATGTCGAGCGCGGTCAGTTTACCTAACCACACGTTTACTGGGCAGGCTTAGTCCTCTAAGCGGTTAACCAATATTGTGCACATTCTTTCGCCAGAAACTGACAACTGCCTTTCTTGAATCAGCGGAAGGGAGAGAATGACCGTAGAAAATATTTCATGATCAATCTCCACGAAAGAATGTTGCCGACCTCGGCGGGGGTTGAACCCGCGACCTCCTGGTCTCCAGTCGAACGGCGCATCCAACTGAGCCACCGAGGCCGGCTACTCAATATGTGCTAGAAGATACTGATTTTTTAAACGTTCTCTGTAGTTATAGTATTGTATTTCTATATGAATCTTGGACACAGAAAAATATCTGACGTAAATATAAATAGGTATAAATGTTTTAATTTTTACCGTAAATTTCAAAATAGACGAGCTAATAGATGCAGTGGTGGCATAGTTATATGTGTAAAAGACACTATTTCAGATGGTATTAAATTGTGAGAAACTATTTTGATAGTGTAATCTGGTTAAAATTTAGACAGAAACTTTATCAATATTGAAAGTGACGTTTACATAGCTAGTGTTTATGTATGGGGTGAAAACTCCCCAGCTTATAAATTTGCTGATGTGGACTTTTTCAGTGCATTGCAAGATGATATAAATGACTATCAGTCACAAGGGCGGGTTATATTATGCGGCGACTGGAACGCACGCGTAGGTAACGGTTCAAAGCCTGATTTTATCCCTTGCGGTCGCGTTGTGGAAAATATCGATAGTGATAATTATTTACCTGAATCATTGTCACTGCGCAGATCACAGGATAACGTGTGTAATTCTCACGGTTTAAAGTTGTTAGATTTATGCAAATCGACCTCATTACGTATTGCCAATGGTAGACTGGGCAGTGACAATGGGATAGGTACGTTTACCTACGCCAGCCGGACCGGTTGCAGTGTAATTGATTACGTCATTCTAGGTCATGGTGATTTCTGTTGTATGAATGACTTTAAAATTCATCCGTTCTGTGAGTGGTCTGACCACACCCCCTTTCTTATAATATTATGTGCAACAATGACCACTTTATAACTAAAGATCCACAGTACAGGACTCGTATAAAATGGAATGACTTGCTCCGGAATGATTTTCGACTTAGCGAGGTTAACTGATTTAAACACGGCAGTAAGTCGAACTGACATTTCTGATAGACATTCTATTGACTCATGTATTGAAAATATTTCTACAATAATACACGAAGCTGCTTCCCCATTATTTAGTAAGAATATCTGTATAAATCCGCCCAATACACCGTGTTCATCTCAGAATAAAATTAGTAAAAAAGCGGACTGGTTTGATGATGACTGTCGTACAGCTAAACAGTTATATTTAAATGCACTCACTGGTTTTTTACCGTTGTAAATCAGATGACAATATAAATAATATGTGTGACTTAAAATGTAGCTATAAACATGTCTTGTGTATCTCTCTCTCTCTCTCTCTGTCTGTCTGTCTGTCTGTCTGTCTGTCCCTTTCTATACCTCTTAAGCTGATGTGTATGTAAAATTGCATTCTGGTGTTTGCTAATGAATTCGTTCAAACGATAAGTTTATGTGAACCATAAAACACGCATTGTTGCGACCACGGAGTATTTTACCCTGACTCAATTATGTTGGTTGGTTACTGCAGGTCTGAATTAAAAGAGAAAGCAAACAATCAAGTTTATTCAAAATAGGTTCGCGGTTACGCTTCCTCGCTGAGAGGTCAAATGTCAAACATGATCACGTGTCAATCGACGCTAAATTCCTAAAACAAGATGGGGCGCCCTTGAAAAATTCCTGTGAGAGGAAATATTAGTTTACTTCCATTACGAAAACACGCCTATTCAAATATATAGAAAATTTCATCTCCAAAAACTTGAAAAAATTCAGATAAAAAAGTCTGATATTTTTCATATTTCTGCTCAAAACATAGATTGTGGTACTCGTTAGGACCGCCTCGATGAGGCGGTTCTAACGAGTACCCACAATCTATGTTTTTGAGCAGAAATAAGAAAAATAATGTATACCCCTGTAAACCCCAGTTTTGCTATATAAAAGTGGGGTTTAAGGGGGTCAAAATTATATAGGCGTGTTTTCGTGATGACTAAACACAGAGTAGCTGCTTTGATTTCGTTTATCTTGTTTTTAATCCACATAAAACACGCATCTTTAAACAACTGTCAGAAAGAAAACTTTATTGATATACTTTTACTTCCGTGTTATAGGCCGCCATGATAATTTAGTCACGTGACCAACTTTCCACCGTTTTAAAAAACGTGATCGTTGTGCTTTACGAAATTTTACGGAAATTTCACGATTTTCGAGTCGAATACAAAATTTGCTTCACGAATCAAATAGTGAAGCAAAATTTTCCCAGTCGAATACGCCTTATAGTTCGACTATTTAAATGATTGTCTGTATGATGTAAGAACGAGGGTGAGCAAATGCCAGAAATGTATGCATCTAACGACGACTGATTTCAGCTTATTTTGACTTTTATCCATTGTAATACATGAGCCTCGCCATGAGAAAAGGTGTTTTCGAGGCCTCCCTTTTTTACTCTTGAATATTCGGACACTTGATCTCCTTATTTGTTCTAAATTTTGAGCAAGTCCAGTTTACTACCTGTTGAAATGACTAAAATTCGACCTCATAAGTGGCAAACAGTGTATATCCTGATCAGACGCCGCGTTCTGCGGCGTCTGATCTGGGTCTACACTGTTTGCTCAGTCTGTCTATCCCTAAACTTATGGTTATTATAGAACAACGGTCCTGCTACACGATTTAGTAATGACTTGGACATAAAAGACGTTAAGTCACACAAAGCCTTCGTTTTCGGATCGCCTTATTTACCCATTTCACCTCTCGTATTTGCCCTTATATTCAGACACCTTAACTCTAGTCCTAAACTTTGAAATCCAGTTGACTCTCTGATGATGTGTCTAAAGGTGACAGCGGAATGTCGAGCAATGTAGATCCTGATATGACGCCGCGTTCTTTGACGTTTGATTTAGGTCTGCACAGTTTACTAAGGTCTATCTGTCCGAAAATTTTGTGTAATTACGCTAGCTGTCCGTAAATGTTGTGTAATTTACGATATGGAAACATAACACATGTTACTAGTGCAGGAGGAAGGAAATGCTTGCTGTCCGCTGTTCCCCACCTCTCTCTCTCTCTCTCTCTCTCTCTCTCTATGACTCTACGACGAGTTACCTCGCCATAAAAACCGGCCTGTCCGTATATAATACAATATTTTTTCCCTAAATATTAGGATACCGTAACTCTTTACGCAAACTGACCGAAATTTAATATCTCCATTCTAACTGCTGAATAACTGGCAAACAGTGTAGACGGATGCCGCGTTTTGCGTCGTCTGATCTAGGTCTACATTGTCATGCCTGTCTGCAAATAATACCATATTAAGCCTAAATATTTGGGCATCTTAACTTTTTACCATACTTAACCAAAGATTTGCACAATTCCATATCACTCCCTATGGACAGTCTAAAACTGTTTGACAAGTCATCACGAAAGCATGCCTGTATAATTTTGACCCCCTGAAACCCCACTTTTATATCGTAAAACTTGGGTTTACAGGGGTATACATTAGTTTTCTTCTTTTGCTAAAACATAGATTGTGGATACATTTTAGAACCGCCTCGTCGAGGCGGTTCTAAAGCGTACCCACAATCTGTTGTTTTGAGAAGAAATTTGAAAAATATCAGAATTTTTTATCTGAATTTTCTTTTTTCTGGTAGTAAAATTTTCAATAGATTTGAATAGGCATGTTTTCGTAATGATTAAACAGCGTTCCGGTGTGTGTCTACACTGTTTACTCAGGCCTGTATATCCGACTACTTAGGGTAAATCCGATAAATCCCTTTCAGCGACACACGTTCACTCAGTTATTACGTGGTCCAGGAATTCGAGCCCAATGTATTTGCCTAAATATTGGGACAACTTACCATACTTGACCTCTTAAGTTCTAACGAAATTATTTGACAGACTATATATGTGCAAAAACTAGCTAGTGAGTTGCAGTGTATACCTTATCAGACACCACGTTCTGTGGCGTCTGATCTGGGTTTTCACTGTTTGCTCAAGTCTGTTTAGAGTAAGTACGGTAATGAGAATTCTTCTCATGCTTAAGCGATGTTCACACTATCTCGTTCTCATTGTCCTAAAATGACCGAAGGTTTATCGACAGGACATTTAAACACCAACATATCAAAAACGTATACGGAGTGACTCATGTCCTTTTGAACCTCTTTGTAAATATAGGCACGTTTCTTGAGCAGATAACAATTACAGTGATGTTTTCTAAATTTAGATCATTTCTGGAATGCGCATGCTTACTAAGAGCAAGCTCTCCAAGGAACATAATATAATAGCTTGGAATTCCATTTAGTTATCTACCCTGAAATTGAATTTGGGGATTTTCCCGTCTAAATATCGAATCAATAGTCCGACTATTTATATGATGGTCGTATACGTCCAAAGTAGGGACGAGGGTGAGCAAATACAGAACTACTCCAATAATACTTGGAAAATTAGCAGCTTATGATGACTGGTTTCAAAATAATTTGACTTTCATCGGTAGTGATACATGCAACTCACCATGAGAAAATATGTTTTCAGTGCCTACCGTTTTTACCCTAATTATTCGGACACCTGATATTCTTACTATACTTGTCATAAAACTTGAGCTAGTCCATTTTACTACCTGTTAAAGTGCCTTAAATTCTGCTGGATATCTGGCAAACAGTGTATGCCCAGATGAGACGCCGCGCTCATCTGGGCCTACACTGTCTGCTGAGGTCTGTTTGTCAAAACGCGGCGTCGGATCAATGTCTACGTGTTTTGCTTAGGTTTATCTCTCCAAATACTTAGGATAAATACTGTATGTGAACAGTTTATATCTAGATCAGCCAGTAAGACCGACGAATGATACATGAATGCATTATTCAGTACGAAAGCTTCAGTGTGCGGACAGCGAAGGCCTTATCAGAATGTTTGGGTGTGCAGGCTACCAAGGGTCATCTCACATTGCGCTGCTCATATATATTACTTTTCACTTCCGTGTTGACCCAAAGTCGGTTGTGTATAATCTGGATCTGCATAGATTGCTGACCTGTATCTCGATTCTTTTATATATATAAATAATATAGAGAAATATAACACTCTGTCTAATGAGCTTGCCCAGTGCCATTTCTCATTGTCTGAGCTATGCTTAGATAAAAAAAAGCTAAAAATATTACGCAAGTTTTGAGCCGTATTGGAGCTTTTGATGAAATGTTGAAGAGGTAATAAAATTGGTAATATCTAACCGAAGGAATTGCCAAAATGCCATTTTTCATTAACCGAAGTAAAGCCGAGGTCAAAAATATGTTCTGTAGTCAGTTAATGAAAATGGTAGAAACTCTTGAGCCCTTAGGAAAATTTTGATTATTTTGACTAAATACTTGTACACAGTTCATCCTTAGCTTATGTATGCTGTTTGTAGTGTTAGTGCCATGTGGCAACCGTAAAACATCTCGCAGTGCCTAAGTATAGCGTAGTTTATATTTTCTAATCGTTTGTGATCATTTAGCCCATTCCGGGATTTTTGAAAATTTATGTACATGTATAAGTTTGTTTGGACGCTAGGCCTTGTTAGAACCCCCCCCACCCCACACACACACACCTCCCCCCCCCCCCCCCAAAAAAAAAAAAAAAAAAAAAAAAAAAAAAAAAAACTTACACTTTGGATATTTGTTAGAGTCGTCTTACTGAGCGATTCTAAGAAATATCCGAATTATAGGTTTCTTATAGTATTGAATGCATGGTTCTTGCATAATTTCTGATTAAATGTCACCTCTTGATTCTGGGCCCGTCTGTTTATTGTTATAACGAATTGTGTCGTTGTATTGAGTGTCGGTATAACGAGGGAGGCTTTTATTTTAGCAGAAGAAATTCACGCAGGATCTACTTACTAACTTATACAGTGAACCCTCGTTACAACGACATCATTTGTTCCCCAAAATGTTGCCATTATAATGAATTTCCTATTGTAAAGAATCCTTAATGGACAGAATGATATGTAAGAAAGACCTTATTCTATTCTTGTTTCCTCGCAGAACATATGTTTCGGATATTTGTTAGAATCGCCTCAGTGTTACTTGAAGTTTTAATGCAATATTCTTGCATAATTTCTCATTAACTGTAACCTCTTAAGCGACGGTTTCGTGACATTCAAATTGTCATTATAACGAAATTTGTCGTTCTAACGAGAGTCGGTGTAACGATGGTTGACTGTACCAATATTTGAACAAGTGCTGTCGTTGTAATATGAGGGTCACTGTACATGTTAGATTTAAGCATTTTATAGGCTAAATCGTCAGATGAAAAATTAGTGATATTATAGGGATCAAACATGTATATATATATATACGCATTAACATTCGCCAGGTCTCGAGGGAGGTGTTGAAAACCGACCGGCCTTCTTTTATGTATGGCTAAATATATCTGCAATTTGAATGCAAAAAGTTGTTTCTAAAGAGCGTTGTTCCTATGACAACACACGAATTTCTTGAATATGGGTTTATCAGTAATATTGCTTCCATGGCAAAAATCACATGATTGTTGAACAAAGTATCTCCAAATTTAGA
The DNA here is from genome assembly GCA_964016985.1 of Anodontia alba. Classification (NCBI taxonomy): domain Eukaryota; kingdom Metazoa; phylum Mollusca; class Bivalvia; order Lucinida; family Lucinidae; genus Anodontia; species Anodontia alba. Next base: position 33,904,831 of record OZ024838.1, read on the forward strand.
AGATAGGTTGTGCTACTATGTATTTTACTTATAAACAAACAAAAGACATTTGAGGACTAAGAATAAACAAAAAAATATTATTTTTACCCTGATCCTGCTGAATCCGGACATTCCCTGCCTTTGCAAACAGTGTGGATCCAGATAAGTTGGCTTCTGACGAAATCAACTGATCTGGATCTCCACAGTTTGTCATTCAGTATGTAAATTTGTATCAACAGCCTCGATCTGCACCATTGACCTTATGCGTGTTGTTTACAAGTAAAACCCAGTACTAGATATAGCATTGAATAGAACAGAATACTATTTCAAGTATTGGAACACCCAGGTGTTCTCCATTCGCGTGCATTTTTCTTCGGCACACTGCACTTATGTAAATACAGTCGACTCTCGTTATCTCGAAGTCCAAGGGAGTCTCTGAAATACTGCGAGATAGTCCGTACATCGACATATCAGATTTGCAGAATTGAAGTAAAAGAAATCAAAATAACACATTTCACAAAAGAATATGTAAACTGACTCGTGGTTAGAGACACGTAAATGAAAATTTTGTGGAAAAGAGGAGAAATTGCTCACAAGGAGCAATTTCTCCTCTTTTCCACAATATTTTATTACCTTTTGTAAGATTTCCATGTTAATACAGGGACCAGATTTTCACTTCGAGATTACCGGTTATTCGAGATAAGCGAGTTCGAGATAACGAGAGTCGACTGTATTCTGAAAGGTTACCATTGCAGCTCTTTATCAAATTTTATGTACATTAATCTTTACAATTTCACTTTAGTTGGGCGGATACATTGGTGCAGCTAAGCGGAATCTAAAGCATTCCCGGAACAGATTGACAAAAATTGATATTCGTATAACTACTTTAATATTTAATTTTTGATGAGGTAAGCCTAAAAGTAATGTGAAATTAGCTGTAATTTCACATTTTATTGTGAGCTAGGGGCACTCTCTCATTTAGACGATATATCACTTACACCAATACCAACGTAGCATTTTGGAAGTTAGTCGATTTAGCCAAGATTTGCATGTAAAGAACCTAATACTATTAAAATCAGTTTTAACAATAATTGTGAGCGAAGCGTAGACCAAGTTTTTGTTAAAGCTTATACTTGTTGTATTAATGTCAATATCAAAGAGAACTATAAACATTAAACGATAATACATGTTTTAATTACTGCACGTACCCCAACAAGCGCACTGTTAATCAATTTCTGATTGCCGTCCCTGTACAGTTAATGAAAACTATTTATTTTTAAACCGTTTAAGCCTAGCGTCCCATAAAAGGGACACTGGCAAACAGTGTAGACTCAGATCAGACGCCGCTAAACGCGGCGTCTGGTCAGGGATTACACTGTTTGCATTAAGTTCAGAAATTTCTACACAAAACACGGTAATAATAAAACTAACCAGACACTACTTATACAGGAAATAGACAATAGATCATATTAAACAGTGCTACAAATCATATCTGCTAGACTAGACAATGTTCCGGTGGTGTATTGTTAGACAAACCCACACATTTGCATCGCCAGCTCAGGAACTGGCAAACGCCATCTGGTTGTTTTTCTACACAGCTGCCACTTTTGTACCCTGCACACTTGCATCTGAAACAAAACGCAATACTAAATTAGATTTGATTTTAAAACCGAGAAAACATGTTATTGTGACATTACAATATTTTTTGTCTCTGAAACGTAGCCCTTAAATATTAATTATACCTCATTAATATTCATAAGCTATATTAGAAATCTCATTGGTCGAGAGCATATCACATGCAGGGTAATATTCTGTCATGTTACCCTAGCAGGTAATATAAAAGGATACCGATGACTTGTTTATCATGTCAGTTTCAAACTCGTTTTTGAGTCCCTAGGAAATTCTTCCAAAAGCTCAACAAAACAAATATTTAGGGCAATGGAGTTTATAGTCATGAAAATGTAAGAACCGCCTCGTCGAGGCAATTGTAACGAGTACCCTTATCATACCATTTTGTAGAAGATTAGAAAGCCATCCCAAAACTGTCCTCATTTGCCTCCTGACCTGGAGCTTTGATTAACCCCATCAATGGCTCGAAAAAAACCTTGTCTAGAACATATATTTCTATGGTCCCAAAGACATTCGAACCACTGAAGTTCGACTTTGTACAGTCAAACCTCAATGACTCGAAAATCTTTTATGACCATGGAAAGTGGCTCGAGACATAGATACATCTTCCCACTGAGAGTTAATCATGCGGTCAGGTCAGGAAGCAAATGGCGATAATTTAGAGAATACTTTTCGATCTTCTCTACAATAATGATATGTTGAGTGTACTCATTAGAATCGCCTCAAAGAGGCGATTCTAATGAGAAAACACAACATACATTCTTTAAAAAAAAAAAGAAAATTTTCATAAATATTTGTTTTCTGGAGCTATCAGAAGAATTTCGTAGGGACTCAAAAACGAGTTCGAATCAACCTAGGTAAACGGTGTTCGAGCTGTCGAGGTTCGACTGTTTTATATACGAGGTGCAAATTTACGAAATATTTCTGTAACATTGTAATATACTTAGGGAAAAAGAAACGCACGTTCAAATTTTTGAATACTGAAAGTTTGTTTGTGAACAAACTGATCTAGTTTTCTGTATTCGGTGACATTAGTGTACTTCCCCGTGTATGGATGACACAAAATCACTGAAGCTTGAATACAGGCTACACAATATCGTTGTACCTGAATTTCGTTATATCCGTGCTGCAAGGGTAGTGTCGCGTGGTAGAGACTTTAACACATTACCAAATCGTACTTTCATTCCATTCGTATCGGTTGCACAAAACTTTTATTGTTTGAGTTTGTTGAGAGAAATAGTACGCTTATCGCAATTGGATAGGGGTAGAGCTATTGCTCTAATTTTGCAGGGTCGGTCGCAACGTGACGTCGCGTAGCAATTTGGGGTGCAAGAGTCGACGATATCGCGCTTAGTTCAGCGTCTTAGAGCTACCGGTAGGTTAACTGACCGTCCTAGGAGCGGACGTCCGCGAGTTACGACGCAACGTCAAGATAGACGTATACGTCTTGTACATCTTGGTAACAGGTTAAGGACGATGACAGGGACCGCAAGAGAAGTTATCGGAACACATGGCCGTCGTGTGTGTCAAAAGACGGTCAGAAATCGCTTGCGAGAGTTCGATTTACGTCCACGCCGTCCTTACGTGGGCCCGAACCTTACGCCCAGGCGACGTCAACGCCGCATGCAATGGCTGCGTGCCCATGCACCAAATCGGTTTCGACTGGCTGACTGGCGGCGTGTAATGTTCAGCGATGAGTCGCGATTTTCGCTTCAGCGGTCAAATAGGCGATAACGAGTGTATCGACGTCTTGGTGAGCGATATTCTGACGCTTGCGTACGAGAAGTCGACAGATTTGGGGGAGGGTGGTCCGTAATGGTTTGAGGTGGGATTTCTCATGGGGTGAAAACGCCCCTAGTGGTTATTCAGGGTAATCTTACAGCCGTGCGCTATCAGGTGCTTATGCCTCACGTCCTCCCGCTTGTCAATGCTCATAATCTCACGTTTCAGCATGACAACGCGAGACCGCATGTTGCCAGGGTCCAAGTGATGTCCAAGTGCTCGACTGGCCCCCATACAGTCCAGATTTAAACCCATTCGAGCACCTTTGGGATGCGTTGGACAGGAGGGTCAGGAAGCGCGTCAACGTACCGAACAACGTCGCACAGCTCCAGCTAGCTCTTATTCAAGAGTGGAATAATATCCCTCAAAGGACCATTGACAACTTAGTCGGGTAAATGGTTAGAAGAGTGAGAGCCGCGACAGCAGCCCGTGGTGGACACACGCGCTATTGATACCCATTATTCAATAACGTTGGGTGTCTGTGTTTAACGCTATTTATTGCAAACGTCGTCTGCTATATGACACTAAACCAATAGCATTTAACAGAAAATGAAATAAAGAATTAACAAAAATTAAACAATCAAATGAAATCCACAATTTTCTTTAAAAATACACCCCAGAATTAATACTTGCGTTTCTTTTTTCCGCTAGTATATATTGGTCTGATAAAGGTAACAGCAATGTATGTCATCAACTGCCCAAACTAAAGTGTACCATCATGGACAATTCAAAGTAACGTATTCGAACAGCCAAACAGGCTATACAAGAATGCTTATTCATAAACTCTTACTGTAACATCAAGCATTCTAGTCTGACAGGCTGCATATAAATGTTTATCATAGCTTAAATATGTCGATGTAATATCTCCGTAACTTCAACGTAACTAGCAAAAACAGCCAATTGTATTGTTTATGAGCGTAACATGCATATAACAAGCAAAACAGTTAACTATAGTGTATAAGAGGTGCGTATTGACGAGATGTTATTGTAACATTAAAATATTTTTATCCGAAATGACGCATATAAATGTTTATTATATAAACTAAAATTAGACTCTCTTTCAATGGCTGAGAGTTGTTTTCAGCCAAGTGAATATTTTTAATGTTCACCGCTTGGGTTTTTTTCCCGCTGAATATATGTACCTAAAATTAGAACATCACGTGGGAAACCGTTATATATTATAATTGTTGTTGACTATAGAATCATTGAATATGACATTGACATCCGCCTTTGAATACCTATATTGACCGAGGCCATCGCATTGGTCAATATTGGTATTCTCTCGTAGATATCACGTCATATCTATTACCTCAGTAGTAAATAATTGTATAATGTTATGTAACCTTCATGAGGTGCGTATTGACGTAATGTTTTTGTAACATTGTACTTTTTTTTAAATGCAGCACATCAATGTATATCATGTAGCTGCAGTAACAACCTTGTAACCACAAACAATGTAACAAACAAAAAAAATATATATAAAATTACTGACAACTGAGTCATTGTAAATGATGTGTTATCCATTGGAGAAAGCCAATATTTACCGAGGCAAAAGCCGAGGTCAATATTGGTTATTCTTTAGTGGATATCACATCATATTCAATGACACATTAGTTAAGAAGTGTTTTATTATATAATCAATGAACAAAACACATGCTTTCACGTGATGGTCTAATTTATGGTACACGTATTCAATGGGAAAACCGGAGCAAAAAATATCAGAAATATTCCCTGGGCTGACAACAGCTCTCGGTGAATAACAGGTAGTCTATTTTTAGGTTATATACCAGCATATTCACGAGATGTTATTGTAACATTGTAACAACTTTACGTGAGTCGAAATACGTACTAGTAACTGTTTATCATGTAACTACATCAACTACCAAAAATCATTTCGTAATGTCGAAGTAACAAAAAAAAAAAAAAAAAAAAAAAAAAAAAAAAAGCATTCTAATATAGTTTGCATATTTATTAAATGTGGTTGTAAAGTATTACGTACATGTAGCAGTTCAATCATTTCTTGCCATTGCAATTTTCAGCTACCCTGTACCAATGATTCTCTCGCTCTCTCTCTCTCTCTCTCTCTCTCTCTCTCTGTCTGTCTCTCTCTCTCTCTCTCTCTCTCTCTCTTTCTGATATTTCATGTTATTTGTACATTTAAAGGGGGTCGGCTGAAAAATGCCATTACTTCATATACGAACAGCGAAGCCCCGGACAAGTTTGTGCAGCCATCCGTCGGTTCATCGTCTTCGCTATTAGTCATTAGGTTGATCTGGATCTTGTCTGTTCGCATCGTTCGGAGGTTCCTTTTCTCAACCGCCGTCCCAATAATATAAAAATAAGGAAATTAACCTATAATAAACAAACACCAGTGTTTAACAACCAATTCTTGGCTTCATGTGAGGTGCTTGCTAAACACAGGTTTAAGTATACTTACAAGCTCAGGCATCCAACTGGCTTGCTCAGGCCGGACATAATGCTGTAAAGGTGACTGTAATAATGGCAAGTAAGCTTACTGCTCCAACATCTGGCATATATTCCTGTACCCCCTGATGTTGCAAAACCTAGTATAGCAGCCTTTATCACTAGAACTGAGAGATTCCACGAAGTGCTATACATAGCTGGAGTCTGTATTTACCCTTAAAATGAATATTGTATTTATTCTTAAGTATTTCGGAGAACATCGAGAGAAACACGAATTGCTATACAGTCGAAGTTTGATAGCTCGAACACCAGAGGCTTATTTACTATTTTTTGGTTGATTCGAGCTCTTTTCGGCATAATTTAGACAGACGTTTTACCTACATTAAAGTGAAAATAAAACGAAACACTCGTAAAAATCCTGTCTGGTTTATATTTATTCCTTTATTGTAGTTTTAGAATTTCTCCCTGAATTTTATTGTATCCCACACGAATCTCAAAACTTTTCATTTTTACAATGCAAACAAAAAACGTCTGCCTCTGTGGCAAACATGGCCGACAGGTTTCCCGTGACGTAATTTGGAATCATACTATTTAGAACGTGGGAGTTTCTACCATCGTTGTTGGCATTAATTTAGTTTACGAGGACAAAGATCACAGAGGAGCTTAAGACTTTGTTAAAAGGGATTATATTATTATTAGAAATTGTAACAAAATAAGCATAATCATGATAATGTAGCGAGTAAAACAGTATTGTAAATAATCAGAAGTGGTAACATCCCGTTCGAGAAATGCACTGTTCCGTTACTGACGTCGGGGAGCAACGACACCGTCTTTAATAAGCAATATAAACAACAGAAAAGCTTGACCTTAAGGTAAAAAATAAGATTAATATTTGGTTAAGAAAAAAAAAGCAAACAAAAGGGAGATCAAAATATGTTTTTTGTTTTTCAAGGACGATAAAAGGTTTCAAATATGTGAGCTATAATTTATTACAGCTTGACATATGGGTGCTAAAATTCTAAAAAAAAAAAAAGAAAAAAAAAAGAAAAAAAAATGAAAAAAATAAAATAAATAAATAAATGAATAAAAATTAAAAAAAAAAAAAAAAAAAAAAGAAAGAAAAAAAAAGTCCACATAAAAAACAGGTTTCCAAACGTTGTCGAAAAGAAAGTATTTTTTTAATTCTCAGGAAATTCTTCCGACCGATAGCTCAAGAAAACAAATCTTTAGGGATTATTTCTGGCATTTTTTTTTATCATATAAATGTATGTTGTTTGTTCTCATCAGAATCGCCTCATCGAGGCGCCTCGAATTTCACTCAACATAGCATCGTTTTATAGAAGATACGATCGGAAAAAAAGATGTCCCTTAATTATCCCCTGTCACGAAATTTTGACCCCTTTAACCCCCACTTTTATATAGTAAAACTGGGGTTTACAGAGGTATACATTATATTTCGTATTTTTGCTTAAAAATCATAGATTGCCAAGGCGGTTCTAACAGTACCTACAATCTTTGTAATGAGCAGAAATATGAAAAAAAAATATCGGAGTTTTTTTATCTGAAAATTTTCGGTTTTTGTGGGTGTGAAATCTTCTATATATTTGAATAGGCGTGTTTTCATAATAAATTGCTGCCTGAGCTTGAGTATCTCAAACAAATTTCCATGGTACCAAAGATGCCCGAATCATTGAAGTTTGGCAGGACATTGTTGTCTGGACATGTCATATTCTTCGAAGACTGACCTCTCTACTATGACACATCACTATCCTGTACTGGACAAATATTAATATACGCGGTGTATAATTCAAAACTCTGCCGCTAAAAAGTAGCGTGCGGAAAGTGGCTATAAATAATACGTCTTTGGGGAAATCAAGCCTGTTTTTCGCGTCAATGTTATTTAAATTATATAATAATTTCAAAGGGGAAAAATAATTTAAAAAAAATACCATTGTTTACCGCAATTCTAGATTACCGTCAAAACAATAATATCTTAGTATTTGAAGAATGCCGCCTAGCGGAGGATAATATCTTGAAAAGTAGTCCGGTTCTGTACCCAGGACGCTCAAATCAGATAGGTCAGTATTTGAAGAATGCCACCTAGCGAAAGATAATGGACCGTACATTGTCCATATTTGTGGACTTGCTGTGCAGTTTCTTGTGCGGAACTTAATGACAAATTCACCACGTACAAACAGAAGAAAATCACCGTGCATACTCTACGAATGTGGAAACCTTAACTGAATAAACAGTATAGACCCAGATCAGACGCCGCGGAACGTGGCGTCTGATCAGAGTCTACACTGTTAACCACTCATTTAGCAATTTTACACACATTCATAGGTAGTAAAATGGGCTTCTTAAAGAGAAGTGTAAGTTAAAGAGTAAGTTGTGTGAATAGACAGTGTAACATGTAATATCTTCATATATGTCATATTTGTAGGCTACTCGTATCAGTTTTCGATTTATTTTTTACAAAAATGCTTCGGAGCTTGTAAATATAAACATCAAATACTCAGTGGCAAATTCTGAAGATGTTCAAGAGTCCAGTCGAATCCCTCTTTGACCCAAAATATCATTTTTCATGGGAGATTTTTGATAAATTTGATATATGTGTGGAAAGCGTATAAACCCTAAAAAGATTTTTAATATACCTCTGTTTTTTTTTTTTTTTTTTTTTTTTTTTTTTTAACTTTCTGGTGACAGTCAGATAATCGCCAAATGATTTTTGAATAACATTTCAACGTTATACTATTATTCGATGCCATTTTGAATGGCGTCTTGTGATGCCATTTTGAATGGCGTCTTGTGATGCCATTTTGAATGGCGTCTTGTGTTGACATTTTGAATGGCGTCTTGTAAGCCTTAGTGTAAATACTTTATTCCATGACGTACATTGCAAGACAACCTTCACTGAGAGTGCCTTTTAAAATGTTTATTACTCTGGGTAAAATTTTCAGCGGACGCCATTATGGAATATTTTTCTTTATGTTGCCAATAGCTGTACGTATAATCAAACTAAAATAATTAAAACCTTAACAGTATAACAATATAATATACTCTTGACAGACAGTCCCATCACCCTTTAAGGTCTGATGGGAAGAAATTTAAGAGCCTGATATTCTACTCACCACAGGATCTACAGTACGTCTGCATGTATGTGTCCTTTATCTATACATCTATGATACCTCGTTCAACTGGCTGAATTGCCAACATTGTAAATAGAACGCGCTAATCGAAAAAGAACCTTTGCAAATTAGCAAAATGCGAGGATTCAGCTCATCTTACGCATGCGCAAAGTACCATCCGGGCATTAGCTCTCCATTCATACATGATGTAGTATCAAATGCAATCATTACAAAAACATGCCTATATAATTTTGACCCCCTTAAACCCCACTTTTATATAGTAAAACTGGGGTTTACAGGGGTATACATTATTTTTCTTATTTCTGCTCTAAACATAGATTATGGGTACTCGTTAGAACCGCTTCGGCGAGGCGGTTCTAACGAGTACACATAATTTAGAGCAGAAATATGAAAAATATCAGGATTTTTCATCTGAAAATTTTCATTTTTTGGTGGTAAAATGTTCAGTATATTTGAATAGGCGTGTTTTCCGTAATGTATAAGAGAAAGGGAAGGCCCTCATAAGACTGTGCGGATGTGCAGGCTGGTCTGGGCCTTTGTTGTTCGCATATGGCCAAAGACACGTTTTCACATGGCGCGGCGAGGTTTCTCCTGATTCAAAATTTAAGCTTATGTCATTACGGATGAAAACCCGCGAAATATGATCACAAAGGAGTGATCCCATGTCAAGACAAATAAGATATATTTGAGTACAAATGAACCAGATTACGAACAAAGGAGTCTTATTGTACATGTAAACGGTGAAAAGACAGATCAGCATCCACGCAATTCGATCAGGGAAAATATTTCCTGACTGTAGAATCGGCTGTTGCGACAGAAGGTCCTTATCATCCTGAACTTACGGTGACGAACATACGGACCCCGGATTTCGCTTTTCGCATATAAAGAGTGCTGATGGGAGAGGGGTATGGGTGGGGTGAGTGTAGGCCTATAGTCCTTTAGAACTGATTTTGATTTATTCCTTTTCGGTACCCGATAGGCCCTTTCCGGCCCTATTCGGTGGAAAAGGTCCTTTTTGATGTTTAGTAAAACCGCGACTCGGGCTACACATTTTACCCAACGCTCATTTATGGATATTTAAAAACATCAGAGTGTATATGAATAATATGTTCAACTGCAGAACTTAGCATTATAAACGTTAGCAGGGATCTATTTGTTAGGTAGTCATTATATGAATCAAACATGGTTTTTCGTGCATTAACATTCGCCAGGTCCCGTGGGAGGTGTTGAAAACCGAGGCCGGAGGCCGCGGTTTTCAACACCTCCCAAGGGACCTGGCGAATGTTAATGCATTGAAAAATCATGTTCGATCGCTATTATTGCTTAAAAAACTGAAAAGATTTGCCACTTTTCGCGTTATTTCTTGCACTATTTTGTTTCGCCTTTTCACCGATGTCGCGCAAACGCTATTTCCACGGACTATGTTCGTTCTGGGGCAGAGCAGTACACATCTGTGACGGCAGCAGTTCTGTAGTCTCGGTACGAGCATATTGAAAGTTGCGTAGCCGTGCATTAACAGCGCGTGAATTGCCTTGTTAATACACGGCTTTTCGCCGGTTAATGCACGGTTGTTAATAACGTGCGACACTGCTTTTTATATGCAATAATATGTTGAAAAGAACAGGAAAACGTATTGTCGAAATGTAGTATGTTGAATCTGGTGGCAGTTTGGCAACCGCCCAAAATAAGATGTGTCTCAATCCTTGGGTCTAATCACAAATAAGAGACGGGACACAAGAAAACCTAGTATTCCGTCAATAAACAATAGGCAGGTAGAGGCCCAATAGGGGAATTTAGTACTGACTAATACATGCATATCAGATCCATAGGTATCTTTATCTATTATCACCTCAGGGTACTTATTACCCTTCAGAAGGCCTCTTTACAACCCCCAGCTGGGAATCTCACAATCACTACTTTATGGCATACCTTTGATTTCTCTTTCACAGTAATAACTTGGGCAATAACATCATTTTGTCAGGTTTCTAATCTCTCGTATTTTGCAAAAAAAACAAAAAAAAAAAAAAAAAAAAAAAAAAAAAAAAAAAACACAACCCTATTATTGGAAAGATATACAGCTAATTGTTTGCCTATATAAAGCCTGGATATTGCATGATACACAACCACTGTACGAATTGCATTTTGGCAAAATGCGTGCATATTGGACCAGAAATCGGACATTTTTGGTGTCAATCCATTTCTATAAACCTTTTTAATATATGACGTCGGAAACGGTAGAAGGTGTGTTTGAAATACAGTTTGCATGTAAAATTTCAAATTGGTTTCAGGCAGTAAACCAGGATACGCTCCCTTGGATGAAGAAATCAGCTAGCATTCTACGTAAATCTACATCGGGCCGCCATCGGCCCGTCAGCTACCCTGACGGGCCGATGACGGCCCGATATAGATTTACGTAGAATGCTGACTGGGAATCAGCCCGTGTCACTTTTTGCTTCAAAGCTGCATATGCAGATAATATACGTTCTGGTTTCTGTTTTGAAAATTATTTTCTTTCTTTTCTATGACGTTAATCTGACTACGCAAGATTTTGTGTACTTGAAATTTGTCAAGTATCAAATGGGCCTCCGTAGAAATATGCCAGGTTTCGCGAAATGCAATGTATACATATCTGCTATACAGTTGTTTTTGTATACATACATGTCGGCCTCGGTGGCTCAGTTGGATGCGCCGTCCGACTGGAGACCAAGAGGTCGCGGGTTCGACCCCCGCCGAAGTCGGCAACATTCTTTCGTGCAGATTGATCATGAAATATTTTCAAACGTCATTCTCTCCCTTCCGCTTCTTCAAGAAGGGTAGTTGTCAGTTTCTGGCGAAAGAATGTGCACAATACTGGTTGACCGCTTAGAGGACGAAGCCTGCCTCGTAAACGTGTGGTTAGGTAAATTGACCGCGCTCGACATGACCCCATTGGGTTGACTGGGCCGTAAAACCTCAACACAAATAAACAAATATACATACATGTTCAAATTGTCTCCACTATCAAAATAAATTGTATATCTTTCCAATTGAAGGGTTAGTTATTTTCTTATATTGGAGCCCGTACTAATTAGTGAGTGATACAACTTTTTGTTTCATTTTATCTATGTCTTAAGGGGACATGCACTTAATAGACTTCTGCCTTTTTTTACACGAGAGATAACTACTGTGACTTCCTGTTTGCAGTTCTACATCCTCAGTCCATCACGAAAAAATACTTATATAATTTTGACCTCCTTAAACCCTACTTTTATACAGTAAAACCTGGGTTACAGGGGTATACATTTCATATTTCTGCTCAGTAACATAGATTGTGCGTACTCGTAAGAACCGCCTCTGTATTTTGAGCAGAAATAAGAAAAAATATTTATTTGAAAATTTTCAGGTTTTGGTGGTGAAGTTTTCAATATATATATATAATGCTATATTTTCGTAATGTCTTCTGAAAAAGGATCTACCCTAAATAAAGTTGCCTTCCCTGAATGTGAATCAATTCCCTTAAGCTTGATCACTATATTCAGCATTTTTTTTTTTCTTTTTTTTTTCTGGAAATTTACGCTACTTCAAGACACGTTGCTAAAAAAAAAATGTCAACCATTATTTTTGGAGAAAAGAATAAGAAAATTATTTTACTTGCTCTAAATATTGGGTCAACTAAACGCCCTACCGTGCTTGTCCTAAAATTTGAAGAACCTTATTCGGAAGCCTAGTAATACATCTATGAAACTCGGTTAAGTAGCGTTTTAGCCATTTCATTTCTCAACTCCTTATAAAAAATCCTCATTACGAAAACACGCCTATTCAAATATACTGAAAATTTTACCACCAAACCATGAAAATTTTCAGATAAAAATTCTGATATTTTTCATATCTCTGCTCATAACATGGAATGTGGGTACTTGTTAGAACTGCCTCGACGAGGCAGTTCTAAAGTGTACCAACAATGTATATTTTTGAGCAGAAATAAGAAAAAATAATGTATACCTCTGTAAATCCTAGTTTTACTGTTATATAAGTGGGGTTTAATGGTGTCAAAATGTTATAGGCGGTTTTTCGTGATGCTTAGAAATTAGTAAATCCTTGGAAATTAGCAACGTACTAATATACGGTCAAACGAATGAGAATTTATTTCAATGAAGAGCTGTATACATACACATGTATCAGTACTCATTTATTGCCAGAAGTTTATTTTAAGATAGGGTACGTACGGGCTTATTCGTGATAATACTTATTGAACACCCCTTCCATATATTAAAGACGTAGCGGGTATCAATTTTCAAGTATATGTACTGTCACCTTTGTTTTCTTCTGTTTCCGTTGTAATTTATATACATGTATACGTCTGAGCCACAATGTCAGAAATGTACCTTCATACATGTGCGTCCATCAAAGATTCAGATCAGTCTGCGCATTCGCGCACTCAGATCAGAATCTTCAATAGGCGCATTTTGAATAGCATATGATACAACGTTTTTTCTTGCGGAACACGAAAATGCTGACATGACTGCGTGGATGCGAAGGCCGATTTGCGTCTTCACTGGATGCACATATCAGGGGATACATTTTCGAACGTCGTGACTCACTATGTATTAGTCATCGTCTCATAATAGTATATGTCCTCTCGTGTGACTTAGATGAGGTAATATGAAGTCCGCAAAACATGGTGCGTCTGAACACTTCAATGTATCCAAAAACATCCAATGGGCGTAGACAATCTTAGTGTTTGTTATTGCTTCGGAAGCAGGAAATGTCAAAGAATGTCCAGTGCAAGTTTCCATAGACTGCTCAACATTATTATTACCAAGTATTAGCATTCACAAACAATCTTGGTCTATGTTTTGCGCACAATTCACAAAAAAGCTCGGTCTATGCTTAGTACACATTGTGTGCTTACCGTAGACAAAGCTTTTTGTGAAAGCTAATACTTGTGTTAAATTGTGATGGATGGTCTGAGATGTACAGTATCTTAAATTCCTCCATTATTAAGCATCCACCTCTATTAGGAAGCCATATGTTTATATCTTTTAAGTCAAACGAGTGTAAATTTACCTGTATTAAGCAAGCACCTGTCTTAGCAACCACTTTTGGCTTTCCTTAAGATGCTTACAGAACACAGATGTGACTGTACTTAAGTTTTAACTCTTTGAAATTTCATGACTTTCCATTGCATCATTTAACCCTATATGGACCGAACATATGTTAATAATTTGGAGGAACATCAGAATTACAGGTGAGTAAAATTGGATAAACACCCTTAGCCCTCCCCATTAAGTTTTCCACTGACCATCCCAAGCGGATTCTTCTGTTGTAGTTTTTCTTTGTTCGTACGTAAGTGGCTTCATATTAAGCAACTGTTTTGATTTTGTTTGTCGTGCAATCTCTTGTTCTTTTGTTGCCTTGAGAAGGTTTGGCTTCTGGAGTGTTGCATGCCCTGGGCATCTTCACTTATAGTTTTGTTCTTAGTTTTTTAAGAAGCTTAACTTGTAATAACTCCCTTATTTAAGAACTACACGTATAGCAATTTGATATGCTACAACTATTGTATTTCACATTTCAATGTATTTATACTAAATATTTAGACAAACGTTGTTAGACAATTAGTGTAGACCCAGATCTGAGGCTACACCACAGCGGGCACATGACGTTTATACAACGTCGCCTCATCGTCGATGCAACGACATGACGTTGCATCGACGTTGAGGTGACATTGTTTAAACGTCATGTGCCCGCTAGGACTATTTGCCAATCATTCGCACGTTTTAATCACAACATGAGGTCATTTGGAGATGCTCTATATTCTAGGTTGGGTAACGGGCACGGTAAGATGAAAAGTCATCCAAATGATTAAGTAATTAAGATAAATACGGTAAAAAGAAAATATATCCAAATATTTAAATAATTGTTACTGTAGCGGTGATAGATTTATAAAAGATAAATGTCTCAAACCGAAACATTTCTGCATTTATTGTTATGAATTCACGCTGTTAGAATATTATTTCAAGGAGGTGTACGGAAGAATTACAAGTTGTATTCCTCTTAGGTGAGAAAATTTGAAATGAAATATATAAAGTTTGACCTTAGAAACACCGAACACATAAGCTGGCGAAAATCGGAGTCTCGTATTCATTGTGACTCTTCACATTACGAAAACACGCCTATTCAAATATATTGAGAATTTTACCACCTAAAAATGAAAACTTTCAGAGGAAAATTTCTGGTAGTTTTCAAATTTCTGCTCAAAACATGGATTGTAGGTACTTATTAGAACCGCTTTGGCAGAAATGTAGGACAAAATCCCCCTCGGACAAAATCCCCTCTGCTCATTTTTGCATAGGTGGACGAAATCCCCTTCATGTTTTTTTACAAGGTGGACATAATCCCCTTGAAACTTTTTACAGGATGGACATAATCCCCCTCGTGATTTTTACAAGGTGGACAAAATGCCCTCCATAAGATGGACAAAATCCCCTTCGGACAAAATCCCCCTTGCTGATTACTGCCATAGGAATGGTACTCGAATGGTAGATGAGACTGTGTCCAGCGGTCATACACTCTGTTCCCTGAAGACTGAAGACTTATAGAATAAATTAAAAACATTCATTTTTGTATATAATCTATACATTTCTTCTTTGAATCGTGTTTTATCCAAAAACATTTTAAAACAGACAGTTTCTAAATATATGGTTAATGTGGATTTGTTAAGGATTCTGGGCTTCAAGTTTCCCTGGTTTTTGAAGAAATCAAATATTTGCAGTATCCTCCATACCTTTATGTATGCGATTCTACTTTTAATTTTTATTCTTCTTTATACCTACGTATTTCTTCATAAACCAGTAATTGCTGCCCATTATCTTCAACAGGAATGATATGGTGCTGAGAATTAAACAACGAATATTTTCTTTGATTTATTAAGCTATTCCATCCAAAAAATTTATATACATGAAAGGTGTAGGAAATATACAACAATGATCCTAAGTGTAATTAACAGTGCAGACCCTGATCAGATCTGATCAGGATCTTCACTGTTTGCTATTTCATCTACATTGGATTACTGCAATGTGAAATTACTCTTTTTTTAATATTCTGAAATAATTAAAGGTAAAGGTAACTCATGCCCAGGGGTGTTTATTACAAAGAATGTGCTTTTTGAATTATTTAATTGACTGCAATGTTTGCATTTCTCTTTCATGCTTTGACCTTTTATTCCCTTTAATCACATGTAATTGAATTAAATGTGTTTATGCTCAATAAATTTTCAAATTAAGGACTGCACTTGATAATTATGTTTGAAAACAAACTGATTAATTTATTAATTTCACCTCAAGTGATAAAAATATGTAATTACTCTTTTATAATTATTAAATGATTGAATATGCTAATTATCAAAAAATGTTTGATTACCCGTACCATCATACAAACTTCATTATCACTGATAAATAAATTTAATAACTTAAAAATCCTAAAATTTCAGACAGATCCAAACAGCCACTGTAATTATCACGAGGGGGGATTATATCCATCCTGTAAGAAGTTTCAAAGGGGATTATGTCCACCTTGTAAAAAACATGAAGGGGATTTCGTCCACCTATGCAAAAATGAGCAGAGGGGATTTTGTCCGGAGGGGATATTGTCCGGATACCCTTTGGCAGGGCGGTTCAAATTACGAGTACCCACAATCTATGTTTTTAGGAGAAATAAGAAAATTAATGTATACACCTGTAAATCCCAGTTTTACTGTTTAAAAGTTGGGTTTAAGGGGGTCAAAACTATATGCGTGTTTTCGTGATGTAATGTCAGCAATGTAGCTTTTAGGGCTGCATAACATACATATAGTAAAGTATTGGCTATTGTACATTGTATTATTGCATTATATAGGCTTTACTCTGTGTGTGTGTGTGTGTGTGTGTGTGTGTGCGTGCGTGCGTGCGTGCGTGCGTGTGTGTGTGTATTTTAACCTTTGCTACTTTATGTGCTACATTGTAATTCAGCAGACAACCAATTGATGATAAATTTTCTTACTGACAATGGAGACAATTTGCATGAAATGTCATAACCCGCTTTCTGGGAAAATTTAATAAAATGATTTAAATGTCGTCAGTTGAATTATTTACCACGAGTGCATAGCTTTAACTTTCCATCAATGGCGCTTCAGTTATTTCTGTATGAGAACAATATGATTACAAAATAATGACTCTGCGAAGAGAATGCCTTACTGAGAAGAAATAAGAAGAATCCGCCTCGACCTTGACTCCATTGCTTCACCCCTTATGTTAACACACCCATGAAAATTGTATTGTAAAATTGTAAATCTTAGCTCTAGATCAGTCAGCCTGCTTATCCATGCAGGCTTATCGGGCCTATGCTCTTCATAACTTGCCACCAACTGTTTTCCGTTTTGTGAGAGTGTTCAATACTTTCAAGGTTCATTTATTTCAGGATCTACTATAGCTTTACTAGTAAAGATGCATCGCCAGGCAACAAAATGTTTAATATGTGTGTAAACAGCCAAGACCCGTGTCAGCCTGACCATCTATGTAGACTTATCGGGCCTGCGCTCGTTACATCTTGAAACTTCGACTGTTCTCAGTTTTGTTAAGGTTTTCATTACTTTCAAGGGGCATTCCCTTCAGAATCTACATATTTACTAATACAGATGCATCGCAAGTCAACAAAGTGCTGAATGTGTGTGCAAACAGACAAGACCTAAGTCAGCCTGCTTTTCCATGCAGGCTTATCGGGCCTACGCTCGTCATAACTTGACACCAACTGTTTTCCGTTTTGTGAGAGTGCTCAATACTTTCAAGGGTAATTTATTTCAGGATCTACTTAGCTTTACTAGTATAGATGCAGCGATAGGCAACAAAATGTTTATTGTGTGTGCAAACAGCGAAGACCCAAGTCAGCCTACTTATCCTGGCAGACTAATTGGATCTACGCTCGTTATAACTTGACACTAAGGGTCATTCCTTTCAGAATCTACTTTGCTTTACTAATATAGATGCATCGCCAGGCAACAAAATACTGAATGTGTGTGCAAACAGCGAATACCCGAGACACTCTGATTGTCCGTGCAAATTCAATAGACCTAGGGGACAGGATACAACAAGGGAAACAATTTTAGTGACTTTCTGTATGATTTACTGCACACCAAGCCTCCTCGGAAAAGGAGTCTACTCTAAGAAGAAAGAATTTGCTCCCAAAAGGAGCAAATTCTTAACCTTTAGAGTAGGTCATTTTCAGAAGGGAGTTTAAATAAATTTGAAAGAGTAAGCTCCCCTGAAAGCGAGATAAATAAAGATTGTGTAAGCGAACAGCGAATGCCCTGATCAGACTGCCCAGATTTGCAGACTTATTCGAACCTTCGCTGTTTGCACACTCTAGTCAGAAATTATTTTTGTAGGATTTACTCAAATTGACTAATGTTTACCTAGGCCTCTTTAATGCCACACAAACTTATGAGGACCTTCGCTGTTCAGAATTCATCACGAAAACATACCTATATAAGTTTGACCCCCTTAAACCACACTGTTATATAGTAAAACTGGGGTTTACAGGGGTATATATTATTTTTCTTAATTCTGCTCAAAACATAGATTGTGGGTACTCGTTAGAACCGCCTCGCCGAGGGTCTGCACTAAAATTAAATTTCAGGAAGTTATGGGTCAAATGAAACAGTCTTTAGTCCAGGTTCAGGACAATTTGCTCAGTCTACACCCAGAGACAATTGGCCCACTGGTGCTGACACTGCTTCGAATTAGTGGCATGTTTCATTCTTTGTTTCGAAATTACAATTTTAGGTTTAACGTAGCCAGACTTACAAATGGCAAAATGTGGATTGATTTCTGTATCTGTTTTATTGATGATCGTCATGGCAACCATACCTAAGTCACGTGCTTATTGCTGGAACAACCAGGCTGATTGTGCAGCGTGGGGAGCTCGGCTTGGCGGCGTGTTACACAGCGGTGGCTGTCAGAAACAGTAAGTTTTATCTCAGGGAGCACATGGCTTTTATACAACGAAGCATTAACGTAGATGCAATGTCATCGACATTAATAAGACGTTGTATAAACGAATGGGCGGAGACACGTCTACTCGTTGATGCTTGGTTGGTTATTTGCTTCCTCGACAACTTTCAGAAAGTCGTTTTCTTCTTTTTGCATAGTGCTTTACTCAGAAGAAATAAAGATTATAATTTGTGTCATGGCTCAATGCAAAACGATTTGTCGTAACTACCTGTGTACCAAAAGTTTTATTCTATTCGATGAGTTTTAACTTTATCGAAAATTTCCATTTCTTTTTCCGACAGTAAAACTGACTTCTAAATATGCAAAAACATTGTAAGGGCAGATATTTATTGCATGTTTTCTACAAATTTTACTTGTTCAAAATTTCGTACAATTTTGACAGTTTTCTTATGGAACATAAGTAATTTAAAACGTGATTATAGTAAAGGTTTCCCATAGCCTTGTTGCCGTCGTTCAGTGGGACTTACATGTAAGATTATATAGAAAATGTGTCCAATGGACTTGCAAATGCAGAGCAGCTGGAGTAAAGATTATAAAGAAACGGTTTCCCATAGCCTTGCGGCCATAGTGCAGTGGGAGTTAAGATTATAGAGAAAGGGTCTCCCATAGCCTAGTGGTCGTAGGGCAGTGAGATTTAAGATTATATAGAAAAGGCTCCCCATAGCCTAAAGAGCAGAGGGAGTTAGAGTATATAGAAAATGTGCCCCATAGCCTTGTGGTCGTACAGCATTGCGAGCTAAGATTATATAGAAAAGATATCTCATAGCCTTGTGGCCGTAGAGCAATGGAAGTTAAGACTATATAGTAAAGGTTTCCCAAAGCCTGGCAACCGTAGATCAGTGGAGTCAAAATTATATGCAAAAGGTGTCCCATAGCCTAGCGATTGCAGAGCAGTGACAGTTAAAATCATATAGAAAGAGATGTTCCATCGCCTTGCAGCTGTAAAGCAGTGAGAGTTAAGATTATATAGAAAAAGGTTTCCTATAGCCTGGCGACCGTAGACCAGAGACAGTTAAGAGTATATAGAAAGAGTTGTCCCGTAGCTTTATGGTCGTAGTGCAGCGGGATTTAAGATTATATAGAAAATGTTTCCCATAGCCTACAGAGCAGTGGGGGGAGGGGGGGGGGGTAAAGATTATATAGAAAAGGTTTCCCATACCCTTATGGTTGTCCAGCAGAGCGAGTTAAGATTATATATTAAAGGTGTCTCATGACCTTGTGGTCGTAGAGCAGTGCGAGGTAAGATTATATAAAAAAAGGTGTACAGTCTTGTGCTCGTACATCAAGGCTAGTTTAGATTATATAGAAGAGATGTCCTGTCCTTGCGGCCGCCTTAGAACAGTGAGAGTCCAGATTGCATAGAAAAGGTGTCCTGAAGCCGTTCGGTCGTAGAGCAGTGGGAGTTAATATTATATAGAAAAGGTGTCCAATAGATTTGTGGTCGTACAGTAGTGAAGATTATACAGAAAAGGTGTCCCATAGCCTTGTGGTCGTACAGCAGTGGGAGTTAAGATTATATATTAAAAAGGTGTCCCATAGCTTTGTGGTCGTACAGCAGTGGGATTTAAGATTATATAGAAAAAGTGTCCCATAGCCTTGTGGTCGTACAGCAGTGGGAGTTAAGATTATATAGAAAAGGTGTCCCATAGCCTTGTGGTCGTACAGCAGTGCGAGGTAAATTTATACAGAAACAGTGTCCCATAATTTTGCTGCCGTAGAGCAGTGCGAGGTAAGTTTATACAGAAACGGTGTCCTATAGCTTTGCTGCCGTAGAGCAGTGCGAGGTAATATTATAGAGAAAATGTCTCCAATAGCCTTGTGGTCGTACAGCAGTGGGAGTTGGAGTCCACCATGTGTTTCGTTGAAGCATATAAGAAAAGCGGGGTCAAATTCTCTTTCTTCCCTTTTGGCCCCCGAGTGGTACCCATTTACCCATAAATGCCGAGTTTGTTTTGCTATAACATTTACGGGTCCTTATACCATGTTGCAAACAAACCTATATTAAGCCATCACCTGTATTCAAAGGCCAAAGTTTAGGACCCATGAATGAAAAATAAATGAGCTAGGCACAGCATGTCCTACAAGATTGCGTGTGCCCTCGGTGAAGACTCAGATCACTTTGTGCACCCTCGCAGACTGATTAGAGTCAACGTTGTTTGTCTGAAGACGCTTTGGATCCTTGTCTACCCACAGAGCGCTCTGCGAAGACTCGGATCAGGCTGCGCGAGTGCGCAGGCTGGTCTGAGTCTTTTGCAGGGCGCATATTCAATCTGATAGGAATGCTGTGCCCCAGCTAAAAGTCAGTTTACCTGCATTGAGTAAGCTCGTGTCTTAAGCAACCACTCCTTGGTTTTCCCTTAGGTGCTGGATTAATAGTATATTGGGTCGATTGTTCACGATACACACACAAAAAAAAAATCTTAAAGTTGTTGTCAACGTGATTATTGTGACCAATGAAATCAAACCGCTCGTGTGTACGAAACCCAGGTAACGGTTATTTATAGCCGCGCTATTTTTATCGCCCTGACGTCAGAGTGCCGTGTCAAGAGGATTATCTGTAAAACCTGGACTGCACATTGGCAAACAGTGCAGACCCTGATCCTACGCCGCAGAACGCGGCGTCTGATCAGGGTCTGCACCGTTTGCCTAAATAACAGGAAGTCAAGGGTTAAATGAAGCAGTCTAAAGTCCTTGTTCCGGAGCATTTTTCCAGAGCCTATACTCAGACAATCTACTTTCTAGTGCTGTCAATGCTTTTACTAGAAACCTGTGTTATAAAGGCTACAGACTACCAATAATTTTCCTTATATAAAATATATATTTTATACGTTTATGTCCGAATGTTCTTAAGCCTAAAAGCGTTTTTCGTTTTAAGTTCAAACGGTCAATACCTTGTATTTGCCAGACAGCGGTCCCTCCAAGAAACAAGAAACGGACTGGTGGGTTGCGTGTCATACATGTATAATCAGCTTCCGCCTCTTCGAAGACACTGAAACAGCCCTTGTAGTCACTGCAGGTGTAATGATAATTTGTACGCGAGATGACTTTCTACCTTAACATTCAAAGCAGCTAACCCCCCCCCACCCCTCCCCCCATCCCCCACCCCCACCCCACCACAAATATAAATAAATAAATAAAAATAAAAAAATAAATAAAGAAAGAAAGAAATAAAATAATAATAATAATTTTTTGCTAAATACATTTATGGACCCAGTAGAGTGTAGGCTGTCAAACTGGTCCTGAACGCAGTCTTAAGACTTTAACTTCCTGTGATTTAAGTAAACAGTGCAGAACCTGATGCGGCGCCTTGTTTTGCGGCGTCTGATATGGTCCTGCACTGTTTGTCAATGTCACAATCCAGATTTTACAGATAACACTCTATACACGGCACTCTGATGTCACAGTGACAAGAATATCGCTGTTATAGATTTCATGCACACGCGTGGTTTAATTTAATTGGTCAATGATAATCACGTGAACAACAACCTTGAGAAAATTTTGGTGTGTGTGTATACTTTGGCTCGAGAGCAAACAATCGATCCAAAAATCAAAAGGTCGTCTGCTGCAGTTGTGAGTAGCACTTCAAGAGCTGAGAACCAATCTCAAAATACAGTCGACTCTCGTTGTCTCGAATTCCAAGGGACTCTCTGAAACACTTCGAGATATCCGTACCTCGAAATATCAGAGTTGCAGAAGTGAGGAAAACAATAAATCGAACAACCACATTTAACAAATGAATATGTAATATGACTCCTGAAGTTAGAGACATATTGAAAATATTGTGGAAAAGAGGAGAAATTGCTCCTCTTTTCCACAATGTTTTGTTACCTGCTTAGATTTCCATGTTAAAACAGGGACTAGAATTTCACTTCGAGATAAGCGGTTATTCGAGATAAGCGAGGTCGAGATAACGAGAGTCGACTGTATCTGAGACAGTTATTATATGCCAGCAACGTGAGAAAACGTAGATTCTGACAATGTAGACTCAAATCAGTCTGCGCATGCGCGTAGTCTAGACTGTTCAGTCTTCACCATCCGCATCAAGAATCATCCCATCCTTGGCTTTCCAAAGTGCGCACAGTGAATATCCAGATCAGACTGCGCGGATGCGCAGGCTGATCTGAATCTTTGCTGGGCGGATATGTTCAAAGGTACGTTTATTAACGATATGAAAAATATTATATATATTTTTTTTCTTATTTTCTTTCTTTTTTTTTTCAGCTGTATACGTATTGGTTGTGACTACGGCGGTTGTGTGAAGACTGTAAATAACTACTGCCCAAGAGATTATCCGTGGCATTGTGAATGCAAAGGGAACCCTCTTAAGTGCAGGCGTCAAAGCAAAAGGCACGCCAATTGACAAACATACAAATAAATCATAATTCTTTTCTGACGAGAGAATGTGCACAGTACTGGTTAACCGCTTAGAGGACTAAGCCTGCCTAGTAAACGTGTGGTTAGGTAAACTGACCGCGCTCGGCCCTATTGGGTTGACTGGGCTGTAAAACCTCAACACAAACAAACAAAATCATAACTCTATTTAGCTGTTCATTTCGGCGAAATAATTATCTTAATCGGCTCATAAATTTGATAGTTATTGGTTCTTGAAAATCTAGAAAGGTCTAGCTCTCCCAAAATATATCAAATTGGAAATAAAAATGAAATGCGTCAAAGAGGGATTCGACTCGACCCGAGAACCGTCTCAGTATTCGCCCCTGAATATTCGATATTTATATTTACATGCTCCGAAGCATTTCGCACATGTTAAAAAAATAAATCGAAAAATGATAGAATTTGAGTAGCCTTCAAATATGAGGACATTACGTATACCGGAAAACGATTTTAATCGTACCCCTGAATTAATGTTGCCAACATTAATTCATAGATACCATAAAAAATCATTTCAATTTCAATCCAGTTCAAGAACGACAGACTATTTGAAATTTTACATGCCGTCGGGCGCCACATTTTATGATTGTATTAATACCATATATCAACTTTTAAACCTTCCTTGGAATTAACATGTCTATTTTTATGAATATGGAGCCTTTAAGTCGCAAGGCTTTTTTTTTTTTTTTTTTTTTTGGATCCCATTTGTATATTGATGGTTACTGTTATTGATGTATATAACTGATAACATACAAATAAAATACGTTTAAACAGTTTTAGCCAGGAAATCTCTAGAACTAGTAACTGGCAAACAGTGCAGACCCAGATCAGACGTCACAAAACGCAGCTTATGATCAGGGTCTACACTGTTTGCATTACTGAATACAGCAATTTCTAAACACACACACACACACACACACACACACACACACACACACACACACACACACACACACACACACACACACACACACAGAGACAGAGAGAGAGAGAGAGAGAGAGAGGGAGAGAGATGGGGGAGAGAGAGAGTGGCTCCAGTCTCCAGTGACTAAATACTTCTCACATAATCCTGTTTGATAATCCACTAAGATAAAGCCAAAACTATCATGACTATAAAGGCAATGTAGTCTATAGTCATGATATTACTTTCAAATTGATTTTATTTTAGTGGATTATTAGACAGATTATAAGAAAAAGTATTTAGTCACTGGAGACTGGAGCCAGAGTAACACACACACACACACACACACACACACACACACACACACACACACACAGTAATAACAAAAAGGAGACACCTTTCTGATAGGAATGGACCTATCCAAACAGTTGAGATAGCAGTGTCCACTCTACGCTCTAATGGGTTAAACTGTGCAGCTATATGAACCACAAAAGAATACATTAATTGTATAAACAAAAGTAACCGAGACCAACCATTACGAAAACACGCCTATTCAAATATATCGAAAATTTTACAACCAAAGATAAAGAAAATTTTCTGATAAAAAATTCTGATAATTTTCATATTTCTGCTCAAAACATAGATTGTGGGTACTCGTTAGAACCGCCTCGGCGAGGCGGTTCTGACGAGTACCCACATTCTATGTTTTTTTTCGTAAAATAAGAAAAATAATGTATACCCCTGTAAACCCCAGTTTTATATAGAAAAGTAGGGTAGAAGTGTGTGTGTGGGGGGGGGGGGGGGGGGAGGGGGGGGGCGGGGGGGGGGGTCAGAATTATATAGGCGTGTTTTCGTGATGGTGTGCATTGATGCCGTCCGGTTTTGGTCACTGGTCTATGACAACAAATGCCCCAGTTATCCCTAGTAGTCGGATATACAGACCAAATACTGTAGTCTCAGCGTAGCCGCCACGAAATGCGGCGACTGATCTGGGTCCACACTGTTTGCCAATAATCTAACAGGTGTTCACTGAGTGACTGCAAAATAGAGAAGCGGTCCCGTTCAAGTTTCCGGGTAGTTCATTTAAAGCGGTCCGGTGTCCGGAGAAACAGTATGTTGCCCAGACCTCGCTAGCTGTAGCCAGACCCGCATTTAATTAACCACCAATTCCCCTTCCGGCTGCGACTACAGCGAGGACGACAGACGATAACCTAACGGACGCTTGACGACGTACAGACGCGGGTGTAGGGGTTGTGCCTGTTATGGTTTCGTACCCTGGGACCCCCTACACCTGAGAGAACTAACTGGAAACACACACAAGAAACAGTACATATAATCTTTATCTATTAAATAGTGTGTCGAATATATGTTGATGAGGCCATCTCAGGGGTGTATAGGCCATGTTCCCTTGTTCCCTAAAAAAGACTTTCAAAATTTCAATGTTCCCTGTGCGCCCAAATTAGTTTTGTTCTCTTGTTCCCTTCAACATATATATATATATATATATATATATATATATATATATATATATATATATATATATATATATATATATATATATATATATATATATATATATATATATATATATATATATATATATATATACGTCATAGGTAAAAGAAAAGTACTAGGGTTTACCGACGAGTGTATATGACGTAACGTCACAAAACTTATTGACGTCATTTGAAAGAGCGTAAAACAGAATCCGAAGGGAAAAAAACATTTTTATGTGTCATACAGTGGACTCTCGTTATCTCAAACTCCAAGGGGCCAGTATTTTCAGTTTGAAATAACAGTAGTTTAATATTACAAGAGTTGAATGTAAAGAACAGTGAGCAAAAGTAACACAAAATTATCCAAAAGTTTGACTTAAGCAATAGTTTGGTTTGAGTTAACAGTGTTTAAGATAAAGGGGATTAACTGTATGTAATTTAATACACAATTTAAACAGGAAATGTTTCTATCGAGACTTGTCCTATGCACTCGTTTGTTTAAAGGATTTGCAATTCTTGAAATAAATATTTCCTGTATTTTAAACTCAGGGAGTATTAATTTAACCCGGGTCCTACTGAACCCGGATATGCCCTGACTTTGCAAGCAATGTAGATCCAGATCAGTTGGCTTCTGAAGCCAACTGATCTGGATCTGCATTGTTTGTCATTAATGATGTGACTTTGTATCAGCAACCTGGATCAAGTTATCTGATTGGTTGAAAAAAAGAAGTGAACGAGACATCTTAATTTAGTCAGCATGGTAAGAGTTAAACTCTATTTCTTGGTAATATCATGAGTGTATTGGCGTATGTTGCCGCGTAAGCTGTTGCTTAAATGTTTAGCATGCTGCGTAAGAATTTCGACGAACGAATTTTGCAATATTTTTCTTATACTTTTCAGAAAATAGGCTTTGACATTTCATACAAATTGTCCCCTGTAGAGACAATTTGCATGAAATGTCAAAGCCTATTTACTACCATAAAAGATAATAATAAAACTGTCAGATTTAAAGAAATGCTGAATATGCCCAAAGAGAGAGGTAAATGTTATGTGGGACGTACGAGTTGTAAAGTTTATCGGCCGACAGTGAACTAACCGACTTACAAGATAGGAATCTGACCTTATATGTATATTACATGCACAATCTGATTAAAACTAGATCTTATCCATAAGATCCGGGGTATCTTGTCCATAAGATCTGGGGAAGACCAAGGCAGGCTGATCTGGGCCTTCGCTGACCCTCATGGAGGTAGGGATGTAACATGTAGGTAATTGTGACACGTGTGTGCGTGTCAGTATCTCGAAACCTAAGCCATTCATATACCTGACCTTTGGAAAAAAGACCCATTCATATACTTGATCAATCGTCTGAAATGTTGATTATTCATATACTGTCCTTTGATTTTTGTTTATATCCGTTATAGATTCTACACTTCGCTGTCTGCATACATGTTTACAACTAAAAAAAACAAACAATACAACTGTATTTCACAAATAAAACACCATATATCTTGTACACTGGTACGCATTTACACTAACTCAGCTGTCTAACCCAGTTATTTCTCGTGGACACATCTCTCCTTATCACTTTGACGAGTCTATTCTTTGAAAAGTTGGGCCTGTTGTATACCAATCAAGAAAAAAGGGGTGTCATATACTTTTTGATGGAAAAGTGGGCTAATCGTACACCTGGCAGCGCTGAATAGTGGGCCTTTAGGTACGCATCCGTACTAAGCTGTATATATAGGAAGTTACTCCGCACCCGCCCCTGCCCCTCCCACACAAACACACACAAACACACACCCGAGCGCTGACCACATAAGCCATAAGACACATTTTCGCATGGCGCAGCCTCAATGATAGGGCCTGTTTTTTTTGTTTTTTTTTTCATGCTCAACTCAGCTGAGTATGAATTTTGTACTAATAATAAATTTCAAATTATTAATAACTGCAATTTTTTCTTGCATAACATGACTGAGCATGAAAATTTCTCTATTTAAAAATATGAAAAAGCCAACAATCAGCAGAGAAAATTTCATGCTCAGATGAGTTGAGCATGAAAAAGTTTTATAACCTCGGGGCCAGATTACTCCATCATTTTAAAGCAACCACTCAATATTTTTAGTTTTGCCGATATCAGATGCATTATACATTCGGGGAGGGTGAGGGGCTCTCACTATCAAAAACGGTAAGGTAGGGTGTGCTGCAAGGAGCCCGGGACCCCTACCCCTATCCAGACACGACTGAAACCCCTTTTCTAGAAAAAAAGTAAGATGAACATTTGTCCTATACAAACAATATATGCTCGTTTGCTGAGTCAGTTAACTGAACAAGGATTTACTTGCATACTATCAATTTTAACCCATTTATGCCTCGCGTTGGCAAACAGTGTAGACCCAGAGAGACAGACAGACAGAGACAGACAGACAGATAGACAGACAGACAGACAGACAGACAGACAGACAGAGAGCAGACCATTCGATTACTAATTTACACGATTCCTAGAGAGAGAGAACCATTCGATTACTAATTTACACGATCCCTAGAGAGAGAGAGAGAGAGAGAGAGAGACAGACAGACAGACAGACAGAGACACAGACAGAGGTATCAGACTATTTAATTATTATTTCACGATCCCTTTAAATCTGTGCCGTCCCGTATGTTGGAACATATGTTTATTGTTTGTTTCAAACAAAGACCCGCGTGATAACAACACACGCATTTTCTAAAAATAGTCTCAGTTTTTATTATATATCATGTACAACACGGGAAAAAGACTCGTATGCCATGTGCGAATAGCGAAAACCAGATCAGCAAATGCATCTGTTAGGTATGATCTGGATATTCTCTGTTCGTCGACGTAAACTACAATATCCAATGATAATGTAAGCGGAAAACGAAGGCCCGGATCAGCCTGCGCATTAGCGCAGGCTGATCTGAGCCTGCATTGTCCGCAAATTGCGTAAGAACCTTTTTCGTGCGTTGTTCATCATATATTTATATATAATAATAATAAATACAAGCTGTTGTCTTCATGTATTCTTGTGGCAACACGGAAAAAGTAAGTATTACATTTTACTCGTTGAATGAACAAAACCAACAGACCCCAATAATATGGTAAAACATGGTAATAGTACAGATAACCCTCTTTATACCGACACTCGATACAACGACAAAATTCGTTGTACTGACTATTTGACTGATACGAAACCTTCGCTTAAGAGGTAACACTTAGTCACAAATTATGCAAGAATATTGTATTTAATACTTTAAAGAAACATATGTCTCGGATATTTGTTAGAATCACCTCACTGAGGTGATTCTAACAAATATCAATATTTATGTTCTATGAGGAAATAAGAACAAAACAAGACCTTTCTTACATATCAATCTGAACATTAAGTATTGTATAGACCTTTTTAAACACTACGTCACACAATAAAACATCATTCGAAACCTCTCGGTCTTGAACATAGGGTACTTTCTAGCCTTATTTCTATTGGATGGCAGAAAGTTGTTGTTTACGTTTACCGGAGAGTATAATTGCCGATGTTTAGTCCATAAAACAAAGCAGTTTCATTCGTTAAAAGTTTCTTTTCAGAAGGGAATCTCATCGAGTGATCATTTAAATGTCATAAATGTAACAAGAAACATTAATGTATATTTTGACTATATAGTAGCTAAAAGTAGGCGTAAAAATGGTCACCATAAAGCAATATTTCGGTTGCGCGCGTGCCTGCCGATATCGGAAAAAATCATTGAAACATTGTATTTGTCTTAGGAAAAACAGTCAGATTGCTTTTAAAGCTGTATTTCAAAACTCTAAATAAAATTTACGATTAAATATTCATCAAAGTGATTTATTTTCCAAGTAAAATTTGGCTTGATTCCATTGGTATCAATGGAACCGGAAATGTTTTTGCCATCCATGGCATAACATTGTAATCACGTGGTCAGTAGCCCGGATAAAAACAATAACATTAAAAAGGTCTATACAACAGCAAATTCATTTTAAAGGTGACATCTTTGGGAACCAATTGTGTCGTTATAACGCGGGTTCACTATAACAGCACAAATAAATAGTAATGACGAAGATAGTAATTATTATGATTATAATAAAAAATAACAATAATAATAATAATTTTACTACAACTGCTACTTATAATAATAATGATAATAATGGTAATAATTTGCACTGAACATATCTGTACTACAATATCTTTCTTATTCTTGTCCGATTTTGATCAAAGTTGCACCCAGCTGCTTGTTTTCTAAGGCTGAATAATTCGAAGAATGCATTGCATTTAGTGAGCCCTTCCTTTTAATGTAATACATTCAAAAGCATGCACATTACGAAAACACGCCTATTAAAATATACTGAAAATTTTACTATAAAAAAAATGAAAATTTTCAAATAAAAAATTCATATAATTATTATTTCTGCTCGAAACATGGATTTTGTGTACTCGTTAGAACCGCCTCGACGAGGCGGTTCTAACGAGTACCCACAATCTTTGTTTTTGAGCAGAAATAAGGAAAATAATGTATACCCCTGTAAACCCCAGTTTTACTATATAAAAGTGGGGTTTAAGGGGGTCAAAGTTATATAGGCATGTTTTCGTGATGATTTTCTTCGTATGATCATAACGGATTCTTTTTCTAGTATGAGCTTTTATCTTTACGTAAACTGACAAAGAACCAAAGGACCATATATATTTTACCATTACCTTCCATATAGAGGCCTCTTGGGAAAATACGCTGATAGCATTGCAAACAATGCATACTTTCTTCTGCTTTTGTCGTTATTTCTTACCAGGTCGTTTGCCTGCTGTCGTTTGTCAAAGTTAACACTAGTCAGTTCATACCAGTTACAGTCCATGTAGGCTCACTTCATCGGGGTGGGGTAACTCGGAAAAAATGGGCGGGGTGTGCTGCTGGAACTTTGAATACACCTCCTATTGATAGAAATTCCAGACTGGAAAAAAAACAACAACAACAAAAAACATACCTGTTCATATAATTTGCATGTAAAAATATACCCTATTCATATAACAGAAATATTAGTACACACTTGTAGAACCAAAACAGACAACTTACTTGGGAATTATATGCAAAACATATGTACATTTTGCCTCTTGTTTTGATTCTGTATGTGGTCAGGTGTCTGCCAAAATTGGAAATCAATGGGCTGTTGGTGCTAAAACTGATACCTTATCATATAATCTCAGGCTTGAAAAGTATACCTTATTCCAGCGGCATATCCCTGAGCTGCTCCATACACACACACACCCGAGCTCACACACACACACCCGAGCTCACTTCTTAGGGATGGGCTTAGGTTTACCCATTTTCCTGAAATCAAAAGGAAACAAAACAGACTCTTTATTTTCAACATACCTACGTACAGATTGTTCTATCAAAAGAGTCACAGTGCAGTGGTCTGTCCAATCACTGTCGCATATCGATCATTCAAACTCCAATAATTCAAAATTCTCAATAACTCAAAATCAGTTTGAAGTCCCGACTTAAATATATGTATGCATTTTAACCCTCAATTATTCAAATTCTCAATAATTGAAACAAAAATGTTTGGTCCCTTTGACTTTGAATTATCGAGGTTCCGCTGTATTTGTGTCCTTATTGCGGACAATGATCCCGGGGAGAAAATTGTGGAATGGTTCCGTATAAATGAAAACAAGAAGCAGCTTCAAAAAAGAAGTTATTCAATGACGAATTGTATTTACAATCGACTCTCGTTATCTCGAAATCTAAGGACTCTACGAAACACTTCGAGATATCCGTACTTCGACATATCAGATTTGCGGAACTGAGAAAATTATTCGAACAACCACCTTCACAGAAGGAATGTGTAATTTGACTCCTAAGTTAGAGATACAATGTATATTGAAAATATTGTAAAAGAGGAGAAATTGCTCCTTATCTTTTCCACAATATTTTATTGCCTGTTGGTAGATCTCTCTGTTAAAACAGGGACCAGATTTTCACTTCGAGATAAGCGGTTATTCGAGATAAGCGAGGTCGAGATGACGAAAGTCGACTGTATTTATTTATTTATGTTTTTTTTTTTTCTTTTTTTTCCCGGTATTATAGAAGTTCTTAAAAAAAAGGCCACCTTACACACAAAACTGCGTCAGTTTCATGGTCAAAAGTCACACGCTGGATACGAGGGTGATATCGAATTTCACCTCGAACGATAGCTTCTTTCGTCATAAAGACATACCGCAATATAAATCTATGGAAACGCTGTCGAGTCAGAAGATATTATTACCAATAAAATAACTTTCCCGATTTTTACTCCTTTTGCGTCTTTCGCTCTACCATTCTTCAATGCCATCTTTAAATTTAACAATAAGATATTATCACAATTGCGTAGTTTAAACACAACATTTGTCATGAAACTTACGGATAAAAGAGATAAGACGCCGAAATCCTATGTCATATATATGTTTTCATACATTTGTAGTCAATCGGTAAGCCCACTGTGATATTAATTCGACTTCGTTGAAACACGTGTTCTAAACAAGGAATGTTTGTAGCATATGTTGTTCGGTTGTATGTACTTTGATACTCGTATATCGGTTTTAGATAAAGTAGATGGTTTGGTGAAAGCATTAAACACAACAAAATCGTCTCTTACATGTACAGTGGAGCCGGGGCACAGCATTTTCTAAAGTATTGTATATGCGCCCAGCAAAGAGGGCAGCCTGCGCGGACGCGCAGGCTGACCCGTCTTCGCTGTCCGCCTGAGGACGCTTTGAATCCTTGGACAACAAAATAGTGCCATGCGCGGAATCTGATCGGACTGCGCGGATGCGCAAGCTAATCTGAGTCTTTGCTGCCCGCTCACTCAATTTGTTGTAAATGCTGTGTCCCGGCTGCATGATTATTATAGTGCAGTCCTGTAACATTGCGCACTTAAGGGAATTTATATTTTCTTTGACTTGAAGTGAGAACGTTAATTTGCGTACATTTGTATGTTGAAGAGATAAGTGTTCCATGCAAACGAACTAATTTTGGATATTTGAACATTGTTATTTGCAACACTAACATTTTGGATCCAACTATCGAATTGAGATTTTTAGTAATTTTGTTGCCTTAAATACGAAAGGATAATTTCTCAGCCATACAGTATCTGATATATACCATCTTTGGTTCGAATGTTTACAATCGATCCACAGCATACAAACGCAAAAATTTTCTCAAGGTATAGTTGTCCAAGTGATTATCATTGACCAATGTAATCAAACCGCGCGTTATACGAAATCCAGGTAATGGTTATTTCATCACGAAAACATGCCTATATAATTTTGACCCCCTTAAACCCTACTTTTATATAGTAAATCTGGGGTTTACAGGGGTATACATTTTTTTTCTTATTTCTGTTCAAAAACATAGATTTTGGGTACTCGTTAGAACCGCCTCGCCAATCTATGTTTTGAGCAGAAATGTTAAAAATATCAGAGTTTTTTATCTGAAAATCTCAGTGTTTTGAGGTGAAATTTTCTATATATTTGAATAGGCATGTTTTCGTAATGATAGCCGCGCTTTCCTGGTCGCTGTGACATCAGAGTGCTGTTGATAGAGGGTTATCTGTAAAACCTGGACTAGGACATTTAGGACATTGGCAAAGACTGCAAACACAGATCAGACGACGCAAAACGCGGTGTCTGATCAGGGTGTGCACTGTTAGCTTAAATGAGAGGATGTTAAGAGTTAAATAAAGCAGTCTAAAGTCACCGTTAAAGACCATTTTCTCAGCCTACACTGAGAGATAATCGACCCACTAGTACTGTCAGTGTTTTGATTTTGTTTTCTTATTATGATTGTGTATCTTAAGGACGTTACAAACATTTTAAACAGAAAACACAGGTGATATTCCGTCGGAAGTGATCGGATGTCAAGTATAAAAAACTTGACACGTGCATTTACAATTTTACTATGTTGAATGAAATGCACGTGTTTTAGAAATGCTAATATTGAAATCTGAGAGATTCCGAGAAACAGCCTTTTGGAGCAGAAAGTGCAATATTACCGGCCTCGCATATTTACCGAACTTGGCTGTAAGCATATTTTCCACGCTTTAAAACCCGGACGTAAGCCACATTATATGTACATACGAGGGTCGTGCAAAAAGTTCTGTCACTAATAGGCTTCTTTAGTTTTATCCCAGGTATATTTTAAAATGCTTCACTGCACTTGAATAGTGTATTGAATAGCAAACGATACCCGTTTATTTCGTTCAAATTGCTTTCCAACTGACCGAGTTATTTCAAATTGAAATAGATGCAGTCATATACACTGACCAATTTACTTGTTACAATAAGAAACGACCAAGCAAAGGATGGTCTGGAATCCATCTTTTACATGACAACGCCTCCTCTCATAAGTGTGAGGTTGTTAGGTCCTTTTTCGGCTTCTGAAAAGGTGAAAGTTTTAAACCTTCCACCTTATTCACCTGACCTGAGTCCCCTTGACTTCTTTTTATTTCCAAGGCTTAAGAAAATGCTTTCTGGAAATAAGTATACGTCTAGAAGTTCTGTTGGCAGCGCTATTTATCAGTGTCTCCGACAGATACCAAAAGAAAACTATTTATCTGCTTTTCGCGACTGGGTAAAAACGTTACAGAAATGTGTTTCAGTAAAGGGGGAATACTTTGAAGGTTTGTAATAAAAATATGTTTGATAAAACGTAGCACTGAAGTTATCCGAACTCAGTGACAAAACTTTTTGCAGGACCCTCGCATTGCTTCTTTGTTTACAAAAACAAAGTCCGTAAATAGCTTTTTACTTTAGTACCCTACTGTGTACCATGCCTGCGATCAATACCGGTTTCACTGATACTTTTGAGTAACAAGTTCCAGAGTCAATGCTACACGGTGAAAAAGGAAGATTTACACTTTCATTTAATTAAAAATGGTGGAGTTTATTCGTGGATAAAAAAAAAAAAGTGCTGCGTCACTATTATACTCGCTAAGCGTGTTGGGTAAAAATTTCTACAGGCGACATTTTAAAATATTTTTTTTATTTTTTATTTTTATTTTTTTTTTCGGAAAATAGACCTTGACATTTAATGCAAATTCTTGCATGTCTCCATAGAAGACAATTTGCATGAAATGTCAAAGTCTATTTTCTAATAAGAAAATACCATCACTTTGTCACATTTTGAAATAGTTTTCTAAATTTTCCCAGAAAACAGACTTTGACATTTCATGCAAATTGTCTCCATAGGAGACTGTTTGCATACCATGTTAAAGTCTATTTTCTAGGAAAAATAAGAAAAATAAATACATGTTTAATCAATTTGTCGTAGGAAGTGGTGCAGTTTATATTCATACATACAGAAGCATATGCATGAACGTTTCTAATAAAAAAAACAACAACAGCAGAATGGTGTTGGTATAACATCATAAAAATAAAGAACATGCAAGAAACAAGCATATATACTAACCGACCTATATGTATCGGGCAACAGCATAAAAGACTTTAAATGACAAACAATGCACTCAAGATACCTGTCTCGTTTCACTTCACCATTAAGGGCATTCGTTTCCAGTGTTTTTTTGTTGACTTTCCTTCTGTTAGTGAGGCATATTTTTGTCAAAAATGCTATCCGAGTTACAACGGACTTTGCAAACAACCTAGAGACTTTCAAAGATTCCCAGATGATGAGATGTTTAAATCACAGTCTCGTAAAACTTAAAGCATTAATGGAGAAGAATAAACTAAGCTAGAAAGAAGACACTGTAGTCTATTTCAAGGAATTGTGGACATGCGCGTCAGGGTCTTGCGCAAAAGTGATGTTGTTCTCCATAAAAAAAATATGTGCCGTTATAAACAATAAACACAATATTTTGGATATACCCTTGTTCCTTCATAGTTTCTAGGGAGCAGTCAGAAATTCAACAAACTATGTTTAGGTAGCAGTTTAACAATAAAGTCTCATTCGATTTTCGGATAACGCTATGTTACTCTACTGCTGATGACGTCATGCCTGGACAAGATTTTTATTTTATTTTAATGACTTGGAAATAGTTTATAAGTTTAACAATACAAAAACAAATATAGAAAATATTTTTGAGTCGAGTGATTACA
This sequence comes from Anodontia alba, assembly GCA_964016985.1. NCBI lineage: Eukaryota > Metazoa > Mollusca > Bivalvia > Lucinida > Lucinidae > Anodontia > Anodontia alba. The sequence goes on from OZ024838.1 coordinate 33,940,714, forward strand.
AATTGACAGAAAGTATACACACACCAAAATTTCCTGAAGGTTGTTGTCCACGTGAGTATCATTGACCAATGAAAATATACCGAGCGCAAGACGGACGATTATATAGTAGCTGTGCTTTTCACGTCGCTGTGCGTCAGAGTACTGTGTACAGTAGATTATCTGTAAAGCCTGGACTAGGTTTAGTTCTAGGTCCTTGGCAAACAGTACAGACCCAGATCAGACGCGCAAACGCGTTGTCTGATCAGGGTCTGCACTGTTTGCTTTGATTAAATTAAATGAAACAGTCTGAAGTCCTCGGTCAGAAATATTTTCCATGCCTACACTCAGAGATAATCGACCCACCAGTACTTGCAGTGCTTTGAGTTTAGATTTTAAGAAGGGTTCCTATTTGTATAAACTAAGATGGTGACTCGGTCAATAGCAGAAGAGATGCAAAACAGAGGAAACGAAGTACTCTGCAGCTACAAACTTTGTTTGAAGAGCTTCATCCCGTGCATGCGGTAATTCTCATCCGGGTATTTGCTACGTATTAAAGTATTACAGTCGACTATCATTGCCTCGAATTCCAAGGGACTCTCTGAAATACTTCAGATATCTGTACGTCGACATATCAGATTTGCAGAGTTTTGCAAAAAATGACTCGAACAGCAATATTTAACGAATGTATATGTAATTTGACTCCTGAAGTTAGATATATATTGAAAATATTGTGGTAAAGAGGAGAAATTGCTCCTTAGGAGCAATTTCTCCTCTTTTTTCCACAATATAATGTTACCTGTTGTTAGATTTTCATGTTTAAGCAGGGACCAGATTATCGCTTGGAGATAAGCGGTTATTCGAGATAAGCGAGTTCGAGATAACGAGAGTCAACTGTATTAATTATCCAATAATTTGATTGCGCACAGCAAAGGTCCTGGTCAGACTGCGCCGATGCGCAGGCTGATCTTGGCCATTGCTGTCGCGTATGCCTGAAGACACGTTTTCGCATGGAGCAGCCCAGTTGTAACATGGCAGTTAAGGCACAACTGCAGTATTCGAATGGTTCGCTTTCGTGAAATTGTCGCAGGAGGAGGTGAACTGATGAGTAAAATGTGACCCACATTGTGCAACCAAATTTCAGAGGAATTTTCAACGGCTGGTCAGAATTTGTCAGTGGGATACGAAAGTTTGCGAATCGTTTCTACCGACTGAAGTGCGCTTCCAGATCGCTGATGTACTTGACAAAAATGATGCAAGTTGAAAAAAAAAAAAAAAAAAAAAAAGAAAAGAAAGACGAATCGGACCACGTCACGCGAAAGCTTTTCGGGCGAAGGCCTAGATCAGCTTGCGCATCTGCGCAGTCTGATCAAGGTCTTCATCCGCTACCAGAATCATTGTATTGTACAGACTGTAAGAATGGAGAACAAATGCCCAGATGATACTTTGCGCATGAGCAGGATGATTTTAATCTGCGCATTTTGCATATGTTCGAAGAAACTTTTTCGCTTGACGCGGGCCACTGAATGGAAGGTCGAATGGAGTATCATTAGTTTTGAACACGATTGAAAACAAGAGCCTGGCATTAAAAATACTTTTATTAAGTTTGATTCAAATTAGACATGCAAATTATATTCACCATTAACTATCTCTAAAGAAAACTCTGTCTAATTTTATTTTTCTCACATCTGATAAATGAGTGTCTCTAAAAGGAAATAACTTGTCTCGGGGATGGGGAAAATTATTTGGTTTTAGAATATAGCATATAAAGTAACTCAGATATCAACAGTTAAGAAAATATCCTCTACATGATGGTGTCAGAAGTCGGATAAACGTCATTAGGGCATTATAAAGGCGGGTCTCAATGTCGGAAATGTGCACTCAACGTAGTCTCAAAGTAGCCTGCTCATCGCGCAATCTAATCAAAGTATTTGTTGTCCGTATGGAAAAACGTTGCATCCATGGCTATCCAGAATGCGCCTGGAATGAACAGGCCAATCTGAATCTACGCTTGACACACATACCCGAAGTACTTTTACTGACGCTGCGGTATAGCAAGAACCACACTTTTCAGTTTGATTCAATACCTTTTCGTATTTTGGTTATTCCGAATTAACTCAAAGTGCAGTGCAAAGAGATAACAGTTTTACTTAACCCATTTATTTCTAGCGTCCCATAAAAGAGGCATTGACAAACAGTGTAGACTCAGATCAGAGGCAACAGAACGCAGCTTCTGATCAGTGTCTACATTGTTTGCATAACATAAAGAAATGTCTGTAACAGATTGTGGTAATAAAACTAATCAGACACCCCTTCTATTGAAAATGGAACGGTCCAAAGTGTTAAGGTAGAACGATCCGCCCTAAAAATTTTTAGGCTGGTCGCAAAGAAAATAATTTTCACCCGGGGCGGAGCCAGGATGATTACTTAGGGAGGGAGTGGGAGCCGGGGTTCGATTTGATCATATCACGGTACTTGCTCTGCGTATTCGGATTGGCAGACCTGAGCAAACAGCGTAGACCCAGACCAGACGCCGCAGAACGCGTCATCTGATCAGTGTCTACGCTGTTTGCCAATCACCCAGCACTTTTTACACACATTAACAGGTATTAAAATGGACTTGTTGAATAGAAGGACAAGGTAAATAGTAAAAGGTGTGAGCATTTAGGGTATAAACCAAATTAAAAAATCCCATGAAAATGAAATTTTGATGTCAAAGCGAGGGTTCTACAGTACCATCGAACCCTGTTTGCTACATGTATCACATAAGTAAGTATATTCAAAATTTCGGGGCAGTACTCCCTTCCTCGGGTGAATAACCGAAAGTTTACATCATTCTTTTTCATCAAAAGCTATGCAGTGCTTACAGATCGATTTCCTGCTAGTGTTAGGTCACAATAACAGGGAGTATATCTGTAAGCACTTTCGATTTCCGTGTTTCCCATGATGAAGAGGGTACTGCCCCCGACAAACTGGAAATAAACTGTTGATTTACTAGTGTTTCATTCTTTTATCCATCAGGATTCCAAATTTCGACGGACAACTTGTTAGTTTTAATTTCTTTTAGAATCACCCCCCCCCCCCTCCCCGCCACACTTATAATTGAGGCAGATAGTTTAGATTGGAGTGACCCTATTGGAGGCGTATCTATTCACCTTAAAAGTAATAAATACATTTTCAGGGAAGGTAACTGTCAAAATTGTTTTCCTCTCTTCTGGAAATGGGTATATTCTAATGGGGAAGAAATTGCTTCTCCTGCGAGCTAATCCTTTGCTTTTACGGTTGGCGCATATTAAAAAAGAGGCTTGTATGGATAAGAACAAACAAGAGATCACAAAAGCTTTTTTTTCGTTGTAAAAATAGCGCAGTATCTAACAAATGTACCCTTCCACCTCAATTAGCAAGCCAGCATTTTATTCCTAGGGTTGTGGAAAACCCTGTCTAGTTTTCAAAGTGATTTACCACATCTTGGATAGTAATTTTAACACAAAACACGCCTTCTTCAGTTTAGGAATGAATATTATTTTTATGGATTTCACCGATGCGAGAATTCAAGTGAATCAATCACAAACTCAATAAAGCTCCAACTTTATGGTTTATTCGCCGGAGTTTACACATCGATAAAATCCGTACACAAAAAAAAAAAAAAAAAAAAAAAAAAAAATCATGTAAAATGCATTCTTTATAATCCAAACTTTGTCATCAATATATTACAAAGCTTGCCAAAAAAAGCCAATCTTTTGAGACGGCGAAAGTTTGTGGACAGGCAGACCTAACAAACTGTGCAGACCAAGATCAGACGCCGCAGAACGCGGCGTCTGATCAGGGTCTGCACGGTTTGCTAATCATCCGGCAGTTTTTAGACACCAGGCGGTAATCATAAGGACTTGTTCAAATGACTGGGCAACCATGGCAAGAAGTCAAAGTGCCTCTCATATTTAGGTTATTTTAACCTATCGTTTGCTCAGAGGATGTAAATTGGCAAGCTGTTGTCGATTCCAGATGCTTTGGTGTTACAAGTATTGACTTTCACAAAAGCTTAGTCTACGTCCAGGACACATTATATGCTAAGCGTATGCAAAGTTTTTTTTTTTTTTTTTTTTTTTTTTTTGCTGAAAGCTAATCATTGGTTATAATAACGTTGAAAAATTCATTTAAAATAGCATTGGACCAGTCCATGACATTTCATAAGGTGCTTCCAGAGCTATGGCAGACTCTAAGGTGGTCTACGCCCATCAATTTGACCGATATGTAAAAAAAAAAAAAAAAAAAAAAAGAAACGAACATCTGGGTCAGTTTCCATTCACAAAGCAATTAAGTACTTAAAATCGAACATATAGATCGATGAATGTTTACGGTCGTGTCAATGAACTTTTATTATTGGAGTTGTCCAGGGTTAACGTAAAGCAGGTAATTGCTGGAAATGTTTCGACACCCGGTATTTTCCTGTTTGTCTCTTCTGTTTGACTGAGATAGTATACACTTTTTACCCGCGTCTTGAAGCGTTATTGAATAAATATAGCTCAATTGGTTACAATGTAGTTTATTGGAACATACACAGTTAACCCTTAAAGCGCCAAGCAAACTTCGTAGCAGACGACATTTGAGAAAAAGAACAAAATCGTAGAAAATAAGCTTTGAAATTCATTTGAATCGTCGGCCTTTGCAGACGATTCACGTGAAATGTCAAGACAAATTTTCCAAGAAAAATGAATAAAAAAAACATAAAAAATATTTAAAAGTTTCGTCTGAGGCAGTTGTGATTGGCGTTTTAAGGGTTAAGAAGTTTCAAGGTCTGGCGTTCAACTCTCTTTATATTCATCACATTTTTGCGTGTTTCCTTTCTTTCTTTCTTTTTTTTTCTTTTTTTTACTCCATGTGTGTTCGCTTTTTTATTTTTATATTTGTTTGGATCCGTTTAAAATAATGAAAAAAAATAGTAGTAGTAGAAATAATAACAGTAATAATAATAATAATAAAGAAAAAGTAACAAAAAATTAAATTCCTTTTAAATATCATTTAAAAGTGCTAGATTACATAAAATATCAAAGCCTGTAAAATGTGCTCTTTGCGGTACTATCATTACGAAAACACGCCTATTCAAATATATTGAAAATTTTACCACCAAGAAATGAAAATTTTCAGATAAAACATTTTGATATTTTTCATATATCTGCTCATAACATAGATTTTGGGTACGCGTTAGAACCGCCTTGGCGAGGCGGTTCTAACGAGTACCACAATCTATTTCTGGGCAGAAATAAGAAAAATAATGTATACCCCTGTAAACCCCAGTTTTACTATATAAAAGTGGGGTTTAAGGGGGTCAATATTATATAGGCGTGTTTTCGTGATGAAAATTATTTTTTTAATAAAAACGCAACAAACACATGAACATGATAAAAAGATAATAAAAATAAAAAAAATAAAAAAAAAAATAAAAAAAAAAAATAAAAAATAAATAAATAAAATAAAATAAAAATAAATAAATAAATGAACAAATAAAATAAAATAAAATTACGTAATGCACATGCAAAAAGCGACATCCTGAAGAGATGCCTTGGTTTTCTGTGTCTTCTGGTCTCTACACGTTATGAAACATCTCAGCTACATGTACGTTAATCAAAGATTGCGATCATATTGTGAGACTCGAGGTCAAGTTGAAGTGTTTTGAAACTCATGTCATAATAGTATTACGGACGCACAGACGGGTGGGAAGATATTAAACGTTACATTGCCACTTTTCAAAGAAGTTTATAAGGGTACGTGTATCAAAGAATATAGTGAATATATTTATTCAATTGTATATGCAGTGAATCCATTGTAACTAGTGAAATAAGCGAAACGGATCAATGAAAATGAGTAAATGAGTTATTATAGAAAAGGAAGAAAATAAAACTGTTACACAAAATGAGCAAATGACTTTGAAATCAAAATTCATTTGGGTATGATGTTTTGTATTGCTCAGATCTCGTATATTGGTCTCTGTCAAGGGGAATCATTCAGTCCCTTTTATTATATATAACACAGCTGTTTTTTCTTTACTTTGACATTTTTAATACAATATCATATAAGGGAATAGTACCTTAGGGTTCATATATATATCTGCTTTAAAGAAACTGAGCATCACGAAAACATTCCTATGTAATTTTGACCCTCTTATACCCCACTTTTATAAAGTAAAACAGGGGTTTACAGGGGTATACATTATTTTTCTTAGTTTTGCTCAAAAACATAGATTATGGGTACTCGTTAGAACCGAAATGCTAAGGCGGTTCTAACGAGTACCCATAATCTATGTTTCGAACAGAAATGTGAAAAAAATGTCAGAGTGTTAGTTAACTGAAAATTTTCAGTTTTTGGAAGTGAAATTTTCTATAAATTTGAATAGGCGTGTTTTCGTAATGAGAGATACGTTCGATATCATGTTTGTGACAAATACGATAAAATCATATCTTGATTTTACTAGCTCTGCAGAAGCAGCCACGAAGTTCGCAGTCAGCTCAACGCCTTTCCAAATATATTTAAAATACTTGAATTAATATCCGGTCTATTCTGCATTTCAGTTACTCAAAAGTATCCAAACGATTGATTAAAATTAAGTACCCATGCGAAAATAGAATTTAGTACCTCAGCAATACAAATTGTAGCTTGTCTGTTACTGTACATAATTTTAGTCTGCATATAACTAAAATATGTTTTACAGATAGTGTTTTTATACTTAGAAAGTCACATTTGTGACTTAAGCGTATTGCAACGAAAATAGTGATCAAAAAACGGATATAGATGCTTTTCCGCGCATATATTTTGCATTGTAAAATTATCTCCCCTGCACAGTTATGCCCTTGATTCAAACCTGGCAACCGGGCTAAACATGTGCTATTAAATCGTCACTATTCGAAAATAAACAAAAACGGTTGTCATACGCTGAGTACTACGAAGCCAGTTTCAGGGTAGCAAGGACCCCAGCCTATGGTATCAATACCTCATATTTCAGATATGTTCACGGCGATATTGACTCGGTGGCTCAGTTGGATGCGCCGTCCGACTGGAGACCAGGAGGTCGCGGGTTCAACCCCCGCCGAGGTCGGCAACATTCTTTCGTGGACATTGATCATGAAATATTTTCTACGGTCATTCTCTCCCTTCCGCTGATTCAAGAAGGGCAGTTGTCAGTTTCTGGCGAAAGAATTTGCACAATACTGGTTAACCGCTTAGAGGACTAAGCCTGCCCAGTAAACGTGTGGTTAGGTAAACTGACCGCGCTCGACATGACCCCACTGGGTTGACTGGGCCGTAAAACCTCAACACAAACAAATCAACAAATATATCCAAAGTGGTCCGAGGTACTTTATTTTGTCATGTTTTGCCTAAATACAGATTTTAGGCAGACATTTGAAACCTTTGACACGACAGTAAACATTCAACGATCTGTATACGACTACTTTTGAGACAATACCTAGACTAAGTACGCGCGTACTTTCTTTACCAGCTTGTCAAAACTATCGATACAGTATTTTTAATGCTCTCTATATAAATCATTTTTAACCAAAAACTGTTCTTTTTTTTTTCTTGTTTTTTTTCCATAAAACATATGACATGAGAACATATAAACAGTACAGACCCAGATCAGCCAACAGAGATATATAGTCTGATCAGGAACTTTGTTATATTTCGTTATGTTCTTTTCTACAGTAGCCAACTATTCTATAAGCGGACAGTGAAGGTCCTGATCGGACTGCGTGGATACGCAGTCCGATCTGGGCCCTCGCTGTCCGCATGTGCCCGAAGACAGTTTACGCATGGAGCATCCCACATGTTCTGGGAATTCATCAGAAGCGCCGGTGGATAGTCAAGAATCATGTATAGTCAAGGGTCTACGATCTGTGGATAGCGCAGAGATATATGAATAGCCGCGGATCAACGATCTCTGGATAAGCCAAGACTCTACGACCTGTGGATAGCCACGGATCTACGATTTGTGGATAGGTACTAGTCTACGTTCTGTGAGTAAGCAAGGATCTACGATCTTTGGATAAGTAAGGATCTCTTATCTGTGGATAAGCAAAAATCATGGACCTGAGAATAAGCAAGAGTCTATGTATAATGAAGGATCAGTGACTAGACAAGATTCTACGACCCGTGGATAGTAAAGGATCGTGTATAGTCAAGGGTCTACGCTCTATGGATAGTAAAGGATATATGAATAACCGCTTGTCAAAGATCTGTGGATAAAGCAAATAATCTACTACACTGTATCTTTGCATAGCCAAGGATATACGATATGTGGATCTCCGATTTGAAGATAGCCAAAGATCTACGGTTTGTGAATGATGAATGTCCTTTGTATAACCAAACATCGGATAAAAAAAAGTATTTACGATCTGTGGATGATCAAAGGTCTACGATTTGTGGAAAGTCGAGTATTTACGATCTTTTGGTAGTCGAGTATCTCAGGATAGTCGAGGATCTCAGGATAGCCAATGACCTGAGATCTGTGAACAGCCAAGGATAGGTCGACAATCTGTGGATAACCAAGTAGATATCTTCTGTGTGCAATTAACGATCTGTGGATAGCCAAACATCTTTTATCTGTGGATAGTCAAGGATCTGCGATATGTGTACAATCATGAGTTGTTGATAGCAAAGATGCATGACCTGTGGATTGTCAAGAATCTGTGGCTAGCCAAAGATATACCATACGTGGATTTCCAAAGATCGGCCATATGTGGATAGCCGAGGATTTATGATCTATGCATAGCCAATGAAAAACAATCTATGGATAGTCAAAGATCTGTGGATAGTCAAGGATTTACGATCTGTGGATAGTCAAAGATCTTTGAACTGTGGATAGTCATTGATCCTCAATCTTTGCATTGCCATGGATCAACAATTTGTGGATAATCTAGGATCTGTGGATAGCCAAAGAGCAACTGTATATTGCTATCGAAGGATCTCCGATCTGTTGATAGCTAAGGGCCTGTTCGTACGAAATGAAAGTCGTAACAAAGAGAGAAAACATAGCTGGAAAAATTTCCCGCCTATCTTGGGAATTAATACCCCGACTGTCCGGATAAAAATCCAATGCTCTAACCACTGAGCAAATCAGTGGACTCCCTGACGCAGTTGTCAGAGATTGAATATATACCTACAAGCTATGTGTTATCTGCTAAGGCAGATAATCAAAGGTGAGTGTTGGGTCGCAACACTCCCCCCTCTTCAGTCATCATTTATAATGACGCAAAGCCATTTTTGGCGAAATAAAGCCTAATCTTGGACGATCCCCATTCTTACGACATGAAAGTCGTAACAAAGCAATGAAACATAGATGAAACAATTCCCGCCTATCTTGGGAATTGAACCCGGTCTTTCCGGATAAAAATCCAATGCTCTTACCACTGAGCTAAAGGGTCGACACCCTGAGGCAGTTGTCTGAGATTGAATATATACCTACAAGCTATTTATAATCTGCCAAGGCAGATAATCAAATGCGAGTGTTGGGTCGTAACACTATGGAAACCTACGATCACGATATGCGGATAGCAAAGGATCAAAGATCCCTGGAGAGCCAATGATCAACTGTATGTGGGTAGCAAAGAATCTACGATCTGCGGATAGCCAAGGATCTGTGGAAACCAACGGTCTACTATATGTGGATAGCAAAAGGTCTACGATCACGAGATAGCCGATAATCAACTATGTAAATAGCCATGGATCTAGAATATGGGGAAAGCTAATACTCTGTGGATAGAGCCAAGGTGATATGTGGATAGCTAAGGATCTACGATCGCTAGACAGCTAAGACTCCAACATTCCTACTGGCGGACAGCGATGACTCAGATCAGACCGCGCGGATGCCATAAGGTATATTTTCTTATGTTGGAGATACATTTGGCTTTTGTTATCTCAAACACTGATAACTCGAACAAATGCTCAAATTCAAACATTCTTTTGGATAATATTGGCTTAGTTTTGGTTTATATTCTTTACATTTAAATTCCTATTTTCTCAAACCACTGTTATTTATCTCAAACTAAACATTCAGGGCCCAGTTGTTCAAAGCGTCGTTAGCTTAACGAGCTCGTTAAGGGTATTTTCGTTAACTGTTTTAGCGACTTTAATATGCAGTATTCTGATATTTTTTGCTGAAAAAATGTGAGTAGCTTTTGCACTGCAAAAGCTACTCACATTTTTTCAGCAAAAAATTTCAGCATATTTGTATATCACTCGATTTAAATTTTAACGAATCGTTAACTAACGACGCCGTTAGCTTTGAACAACTGGGCCCTGGTCCTTTGGAGTTTGAGATAATGAGTCTACTGTTTTCTTTTTTCTTTTTTTTTTTTTTTTTTTTTCACGACGGGGCCATCATAATTTGTGATAATAAGACAATAGAAATTTATTTCTTGGCAGTTATCTACTGTTATGCAGGTGCTACGCGATAAAGGCAAAGGAAAGAAGATAGTTTTACCGTGTTTACCCGAGTTTTACCGTGTTTACCCGAAGTCTTCGGACACCTTTTTTCCTTACCATACTTATCCTAGAATATAAATAAGTCCATATGACTACCTGTTGGCATGGCTTAACGCTGTCTGATGAATAACAAAGAGTGTAGAGTGCGTTCTGCAGCGTCTGATCAGGGTCTACACTGTTTGCTAAGGCCTGTTTGCTCTGATACTTAGAGTAAATAATGCACTTTTTAGGACGAACTGCATCATTTGACATGTGCGAAATGTACAAAGTGAGATTAAAATAGCATGATCAGACACATGTATTATTATTACATATACGATGCAGGTTCTATAAACTATTTAGGAGGCCAGTGCATGTCTTCAACAGAATGCGTCACGCAATCCGGTTTACGCAATACCGATTTATACACAGGCAGGTTTATCATGGCACGGTACTTTTAAGACTGATAGAATATTGATGGCGTAAGCGACATCATGACGATTATTGGATAACCCTTTAAGCGCTAAGCATTTTTGCAGCATACGACATTCTAATTTTTATATTGTTTTCAGAGTAAATAAGTCGTAGCGCTTCATGTGAATCGTGTACTAGGTAGAGGATTCACATGAAATGACAAGCCTTTTTAGCCTTACTATCTCTGAAAAATACTAAAAAAAAATATGTCGTCTGCTGAAGAGTTAAGAATAAGAACATATAGAATGTGGATTTCGGCTGTCTTGCTGTGGCTTTTTGAAATTTGCATCGGAATTGACAGTGAGTTTTGTATAAATCATTATTATCATTATTAGTACAATTTTGTGTTTTTTATTCTTTCTTCCCCTTGTGTGTTCTCTTTTCTACTACGGTTCCCAATCTTTTTTCTTTCTTCAAATACAAAAACTACTACTTTCTTTCATTTCTTCTTACTTATTGTGAAGTTCATTTACGGTTCTTTTCTATATTGTAGGTGTTGAAATTAGGCTTCTATTTTTGTTCTTTTCTCAGCGGGCACATGACGTTTATATAACGTCGATGCAACGTCATACAGTTAGAGTTAAGTGCCGCGTGGGCCGTAAAAGGTCTCCCCGCATTTCATAATAGTGCGAATTGAGCCTCTCCTGTTTGCTTTGAAAATCGAATACCGCCTAAGCCGGTGCCAACCCAGCTAGTATTCTTTATAAATCTCTAGCGGGCCGTTATCGGCCCGTCAGCTACCCTGACGGGCCGATAACGGCCCGCTATAGATTTATAAAGATTGCTTACTGGAAGGGGACGTACACGGCCTCTCAAACTGTAATAAAAATTTGCTTGTATCGTTTTTTTTTTTTTTTTTTTTTTTTTTTTTTTTGCTGTTGTTGTTTATTTTTTAAATACTTATTAGAATCACTGCATTATACCGTACAGTCTTCCAAAACGGAAACGGTTAAAACTGTACATCAACATTCAGCTAGCTGCACCTCGCGACAGCCGTTTAAATCGCCAAGTAAGTAAATCAAACGTATTGTCAGATCGCGAAAACTTACAATTTGAAAGTTAGGAGATGTCTTTTTTACATTATTACTTCGAAATAGATAAGCTAACAGATCATTTCCAGTCAAGACAACAGGTACTGGTGCTGCATCATTGAATTTAGTCCTCAAGGGGTGTCGAGACAGACCAGTTCTAAGTTGGTGTAATCCCGAATGATATTTGTATTGTTTTCTTTCTATGCAAAAATGCTAATCATTCATTCTTTTTTAAATATATATGCTTGTTTAATTTTCAGCAAGTTCCTAAAAGAAAATTACGGACCGTTTGCCTGGGTATTATAGTTTTGATACCTGTACGATTAGCTGCATGAAAATCTTTTCTTGCTGTACGATTAGCTGCAATACTTTTATCAAAGCCACTGTCCAATTCTATCACCAGAAAACGGTACATGTAGCCTATTAATGTTGTTTTAAATATTCTTCTCTTACTAAAAGGGAAACACTTTTCAATATGTCAGCATTTGAAGAAATCTGGGCGTACATTCCGAGTGCCAAAGACATGGCAAATTGACAAACAGTGAAGAACACAGCATCTGATCAGGTGTTCCTAGTATGCTTAAACAAAGGAAAATCAATGTAAAACTAACATCGAATAGATATAGGACTGGTACCAATATATTGTAACTGGACCTCTTCAAAGCTAAAATGTAATGGGTAAGAGAATATGTTGAACAGTAAAGGATTAAACAGTACACAAAACCTTTTGCCTAATTTGCGCGCAGTTTATTTGGTCAGGGGTAGTCACTTGGACATCTGTAGTATAAGCAATATTGTATAGATAACTGGGTCGGTCTACAAACAATCGACCCCCAAAACAGATATGATAAAAAAAATGCAGATGATACATCGCTTGATGGATGTCTGGCTGGCAGGGTAAATTAGAGGCTGGTTGGCTGGCTGGCTTGCTTGATTAATGGACGGACAGATAATCGACCGACAGAAGGATGGAGACAAACAGACAGTGAAAGGAACAGATGGGCCAACCGAACGACCAACGGACAGACAGAGAATGATTTTACATAGATATTTAGAAAATCAAAACAGGCAATCTAATGAAGATAAATATTATTACAGCAAAACCTTTAAAGTGCAAATTGATATAATAATAATAATAGTAATAATAATAATAATAATAATAATAATAATAACTATTATTATTTTTTTTTTTTTTATTAATTATTATTTTGTTTCAGTTTTAATGGAAAAATGATAAAAAATAATTGTGTTAGATGTTTCTGCCACAGTAGAACAAAACAATTGGACAGGAAGTATATCCACCAAGGCCTGAGCAAAATAAAACATCTCGAAAACATGCCTATATAATACTGACCCCATTAAACCCCACTTTTATATAGTAAAACTGGGGTTCACAGGGGTATACATTATTTTTGTTATTTCTGCTCAAAATCATAGATTGTGGGTACTTGTTAGAACCGCCTCGTCGAGGCGGTTCTAACGAGTACCCACAATCTATGTTTTGAGCAGAAATATGAAAAATATCAGAATATTTTATATGAAAAATTGCCATTTTTTGGTGGTAAAATTTTCAGTGTATTTGAATAGGCATGTTTTCGTAATGATCAGAAGGCTAACAACAAATGACGGGTCCGTATACACATGACGGCTGAAACTCAGAACTGCTGAACTGGGCTAGCATATACAGTCGACTCTCGTTATCTCGAATTCCAAGGGACTCTCTGAAATACTTCGAGATATCCGTAGTTCGACATATCAGGTTTGCAGAATTGAGGAAAAAATAATTTGATTAACCACATTTAACAAACTGATAGGTAATTGGACTTTTGAAGTTAGAGATATATTGAAAATATTGTGGAAAAGAGGAGAAATTGCTCCTTAGGAGCAATTTCTCCTCTTTTCTACAATATTTTCCATCTGTTGTTAGGTTTTCATGTATAGGCAGGGACCAGATTTTCACTTCGAGATAAGCGGTTATTCGAGATAAGCGAGGTCGAGATAACGAGAGTCAACTGTATGTTAAAAAGCCCTGGGTTTGTTTACATTTGCATTTACGAAAACACGCCTATTCAAATACATTGAAAATTTCACCACCAAAAACTGAAAGTTTTCAGATATAAAAACTCTGATATTTTTCATATTTCTGCTCAAAAACATAGATTGTGGGTTGGGTACTCGTTAGAACCGCCTTCGCGAGGCGGTTCTAACGAGTACCCACAATCTATGTTTATGAGCAGAAATAAGAAAAATAATGTATACCCCTGTAAACCCCAGTTTTACTATATAAAAGTAGGGTTTAAGGGGGTCAAAATTATATACTAGGTATGTTTTCGTAATGATTGCTAGTATAGTGGACAGACGGCTTTTTCCAGAGTGGGGATGGCGGGACTATCTCTTATCATTAGTTTTAATTTCTTTTAAGTAAGTCGGTTTGGTGCCTGATGCTCTGGCTCTGGTCAGGCCCACCGGAGTCCAACTGTTGGCTTTATTTTGCTTCAGCGTTTCCATTATTTCTTGCTGTGGAGTTTAATCTCTGTATTTGTTTGATTTTTTATGTTCTTGGAAATGGTGCACTGATAAGTTAAGAACCTTCTCGCGGACTGAACAAATGTGTATACCACAGCAGAACTAAGGGCGAGGGTTGTGGCCTCGTAAAATCGATTGAAGACCCACCCCACCCCCACCCCCACCCTGTAGTAATACTTTTACTGGCCGCTCCAAGGCGGTGCTTCTGCTGTGGTTTACTACTTCTGTCATTGTATATCTTTGCATGCATGGTCTGTTTAATTCTTTATTTTGGATAGCCGTTTGGCCATTTTTTTTTTTTGGAAAGAAACTGTCCTTTTGGTTTCTGCTTGTAGTGTTTTGATTGCGGTGCCGTTGTTTTAAGTGCGTCTTTCATTCCTTTGGGTGTCTTCGAACGTAAGGTGTTAGGTAACTGTATCGATTCCTAATCATTGCCTTCCTTTCTATTTGAAGAAAATCCCTTGGGTTGGCGTTCGAATTAGCGCACGCTTTCTTCTAAAGTCTTCAGGTTAAGAACTTGTCTCAAAATATTCTGTCAAATTCCTGATGCTTTGGATCAATTTCATGTCTAATGATAGGGTATTCCCGCCCCCTCATTTGTGGGCAAAAGTGGTAGTTGCATCAGTTGGCTGTGAGTGATGACTTCATATGGCAGCTCTCAGACTGACTTTATATAAATCATCAAATTGCAATGTTATAGATGAATGTTATCCATAGTTCTAGAAAAGAGAACTTTAAAGTATTTTTATTATTTATTTATTCTATCTTTGGTATAAACCTTTATCAATGACATTTTACCATAGCCAACTTTGAAAAACAGCAGCCCAAGATTTACCTATGCGAACCGCTACAGTAAAATGTAAAGACTTATATAGGAAAGCTATATTATACAACGATTTTCGAAAGTATGAAAAATAACACAATATTTTTGCTGGTAGCTTTTGATTCCATTTTTTTTTTCAGGAATACGCTGATACTTTTTTCATATTTTTAAAACGAAAACTTTTTGTCCTTTTTCAGGTTTTTTAAAGGCACCCTCCAAATGATTAAAAATATAGTGATATCGACGATTTTTTCGCTGTTTGAAATTCTAACTTACAAATAATTCATTTAAATTACGATTTGGAATATTTTTGCTGGTGGCATTTTATGCAGAAAAGCCTGCTGAAAATTTGGGTTTTTGTTTCATTAAAATCAAATAAAAACTTTTTGGTTCTTTTTTGACATTTCTATCAGTGGTATTGTTCTTTTTTCTTGAGAAATTCTCGTATTTCAGACAATCGGCAGTGGCGGAAACTACCGAGCATTTAATCACTCTGTATCAGTCTATCCACTAAGCAAGGTAACTCCGGGCGGATAGCTGTCACGCAAGTAGATTGGATTATGTCTCTTGTTGCGGTTTTTCAAAGTCCCAGATGACGTTTAAAATGACGACAGCTAGGCGTACATTTATTTTTGATACCAGCAGCTAGTGATTAGTGATAATGACAGGTGGTCGTACAGTTATCATAATTATAGAAATCGGATAAAAGGTCTGTGTCCTTGGAAAAGGAACTCTATAAGCATTAAGTTTCCGTTCCAATCCTTTAAAGTAGTATTGTAAGTACATATGTCTTGCATGTCATACAGAAAGTGTGAAATAATTATGTTTAAACTAAAAGGTCCATAGATTTCATTCAGAAACTTGCTAAGAATACAACGAGTATATATATTTCAAGACAAATGAATGTTTTGCATTTGTGCATAGAAAGAAAATGACAAAAACTAATCAGGATTATACCAGCTAAGGAATACTGCTTAACCGCTTAGAGGACTAAGCCTGCCCAGTAAAACCATGACCCCATTGGGTTGACTAGGCCGTAAAACCTCAACACAAACAATATACCAGCTAAGACCGTGAAACCTCAACACAAACAATATACCAGCTAAGATATGGTCTGTCTCGACACCTCTCGAGGAACATATTCAGTGACGCAGCACCAGTATTCGTTGTCCTGACTGGAAATGGTCAGTTAGCTTATCTAATTAGAAGTAAATGGTCAGTTAGCTTATCTAATTAGAAGTAATAGCGGGCACAGCTCGCGACGAAGTGAGCTCTACGGTAGAAAATACGAACAAGGAAAAGTAACATTGTTTGTTTGTGTTTAGGTTTTACGGCCCAGTCAACCCAATGGGGTCATGTCGAGCGCGGTCAGTTTACCTAACAACACGTTTACTGGGCAGGCTTAGTCCTCAAAGCGGTTAACCAGTATTGTGCACATTCTTTCGCCAGAAACTGACAACTGCCCTTCTTGAATCAGCGGAAGGGAGAGAATGACCGTAGAAAATATTTCATGATCAATCTCCACGAAAGAATGCAGCCGACCTCGGCGGGAGTTGAACCCGCGACCTCCTGGTCTCCAGTCGGACGGCGCATCCAACTGAGCCACCGAGGCCGGCAGGAAAAGTAACATACAACGATATTTACTTTCAGTAGTAATCGCTCTGACCAATTTTCTTCCGTTTTTTCTTCCCGGATGTTGTCACCGGAAGTTGGCGGACTTGATTATGGGTCTCACTAATAAACGTCACGAAGTGACCAGAGTCACGAACATATTTTGCTGAATATTTTTATTATTTATTATTGATTTACATAATATTTTTTACAAAACTGATAGTCATTCTTTAATGATGCTGTGAAGGACTTTTGAAGAGTGCAGATACAGGTCTGTGCTGTACTCGCATTTAGGTTAAGCCTATTTTCATATTACTGTATCACATTGTAAGGTTTCGCGATCTGAAAATACGTTTCATCACGAAAACACGCCTATATATTTTTGACCCCCTTAAACCCCACTTTTATATAGTAAAACTGGGGTTTACAGGGGTATACATTATTTTTCTTATTTCTGCTCAAATACATAGATTGTAGGTACTCGTTAGAACCGCCTTGTCGAGGTGGTTCTAACGAGTACCCACAATCTATGTTTTGAGCAGAAGTATGAAAAATATCAGAGTTTTTCATCTGAAAATTTTCCACTTTTGGTGGTGAAATTTTCTATATATTTGAATAGGCGTGTTTTCGTAATGTGATTTACTTACTTGGCGGTTTAAATAGGCTGTGGCGAGGTGAAGCTAGCTGATTGTCCATATATAGTGTGAGTTGCTTCCAAATTGGGAGACTGTACTGTATAACATAATGGGAATGGCAAGGTGTAGAATCTGACCAGACTGCTCCTGAAGGAACAGTCTGATCTGGGCCTACACAGTCTGCATATGTCATTTTGTCAGACATTTTGGTGTACACAATTTTGAGACGTTTGCCGTAATAAGAAAGAAAACATTTGGAACTGACAAAAGCTGACCTTAACCCTTGTCTGCTGAATAAATTAAGATGCAACGCCCCTGTATTTCAAGTTTTCAGCCAATCAGATTACTTGATCCAGTTTGTTGATATAAATTCACATTCTTAATGGCAAACAGTGCTGATCCAGATCAGTTGGCTTCTTCAGAAGCTAACTGATCTGGATCTACACTGTTTGCAAAGCAGGACATATCCGGGTTCAGCAGGACTATGGTTTATTGTGGAGTAGTTTTTTTTATTTCGAATGGAATTAATAGGAGAATTTATCACGAAAACAAGCCTATGTAATTTTGACCCCCTTAAACCCCACTTTTATATAGTAAAACTGGGGTTTACAGGGGTATACATTATTTTTCTTATTACTGCTCAAATACATAGATTGTGGGTACTCGTTAGAACCGCCTCGTCGAGGCGCTTCTAACGAGTACCCACAATCTATGTTTTGAGCAGAAGTATGAAAAATATCAGAGTTTTTCATCTGAAAAATTTCCGCTTTTGGAGGTGAAATTTTCTATATATTTGAATAGGCGTGTTTTCGTAATGTGATTTACTTACTTGGCGATTTAAATATGTAAATAGGCTGTGGCGAGGTGCAGCTAGCTGATTGTCCATATATAGTGTGAGTTCCTCCCGAATTGGAAGACTGTACTGTATAACATAATGGAAATGGCAAGGTGTAGAATCTGACCAGACTGCTTATCACGTAAACATGCCTACATAATTTTGACCCCCTTAAACCCCAATTTTATATAGTAAAACTGGGGTTTACAGGGATATACATTATTTTTCTTATTTCTGCTCAAATACATAGATTGTGGGTACTCGTTAGAACCACCTCGTCGAGACGGTTCTAACGAGTACCCACAATCTATGTTTTGAGCAGAAATGTGAAAAATATCAGAGTTTTTTATCTGAAAATTTTCAATTTTTTGGTGGTAGAATTTTCAATACATTTGAATAGGCGTGTTTTCGTAATGTCCTGAAGGAGCAGTCTGATCTGGGCCTACACTGTCTGCATATGTCATTTTGTCAGACATTTTGGTGTACACAATTTTGAGACGTTTGCCGTAATAAGAAAGAAAACATTTGGAACTGACAAAAGCTGACCTTAACCCTTGTCTGCTGAATAAATTAAGAATCCACGCTTCAGTATTTCAAGTTTTCAGCCAATCAGATTACTTGATCCAGATTGTTGATATAAATTCACATTCTTAATGGCAAACAGTGCTGATCCAGATCAGTTGGCTTCTTCAGAAGCCAACTGATCTGGATCTACACTGTTTGCAAAGCTGGACATATCCGGGTTCAGCAGGACTAGGGTTTATAGTGGAGTAGTTTTTATTTCGAATGGTATTAATAGGAGAATTCATCACAAAAACATGCCTATGTAATTTTGACCCCCTTAAACCCCACTTTTATATAGTAAAACTGGGGTTTACAGGGGTATACATTATTTTTCTTATTTCTGCTCAAAAATATAGATTGTGGGTACTCGTTAGAAGCGCCTCCTTGAGGCGCTTCTAACGAGTACCCACAATCTATGTTTGAGCAGAAATATGAAAAAATATCGGATTTTTTTAGCTGGAAATTTTCAGTTTTTGGATGTGAAATTGTCTATATATTTAAATAGGCTTGTTTTCGTACTGTATCTGTATGTGGATTTATTAGTTAGCCTCATGGAAAATTAATTTTGTAACTAACTGCGTTTCCCTCTCAAAATAAGTCGCTTGTTGTTATCATTATTGTCATTATTTTTATTGATATTTTGAACGCATCCGTCCTTCCAAATCACCGGGCAGAATGTAACAAAACTTGCTACATCACTTAATCTCATGGTAAAGGTGTGCGAGAGCAAGTCCGTCCATCTGTCCATCCGTCCGTCATGCTATTAACCACATTAGCACGGATCCTGGGATTTGCGATGGCGCACTATCGACTGCGCATTCTAATTATTATTATTATTATTATTATTATTATAAAAACACTTTAACTCCGAACGATACTCGGTCTTTATACACATACGACTTTGTGGTCTTTGGCTTTTTAACAACACCAGGTTGGGATCACGTGATTCAACCTGGCAGTCGGGAGCATAAAAGTTGCGATATGTTTGTTCCAATTTCATAACGCTGAGCAGAATCTTGACTCATCGAATTCACATGCACAAATGGAATCATTTAAAAGTTATTTTCTCTAATCTAAAATAAATTATTAGCAACTATACTTGTGTTATTCATTTTAAACAGTTTCGGACCATCTCTTTAGCAGAATAGTTTTATTTTTTTTATTTTATTTATTTTTTTTTCAAAAGGAAATTACACTATTTTACAAGTTTTTTTTAGAAATAGTTGTTTTTATTGTAACTTTCATTTTAATTTATTTTGATATATTTAAATAAGATTTCTTCATAATATGGAATTAATATTACCACAAATCACGTTATTTTATGCTAATATTATTTAAATGGGATTTCTTTATAATATGCTTTTATTAGGTCTACAAATGTCGTTATTTTGTGCTATTATTATTATCTAATGAGATTTATTGATAATATGATTTTATCTTTTTAAACATATAATAGCTCAATTTAACGCTATTTGTGGTAAAAATAAAACCTATTATAAAGAAATCTAGTTTAAATATGACAAAATAAATTGCCCGCGATTTCATTCTTCCCAACGTTACTCGATTCATCGAGGGCCTTCCGGATATCCCGGAACGCCCATCAGACGGTGAAT
Organism: Anodontia alba; assembly: GCA_964016985.1. Classification (NCBI taxonomy): domain Eukaryota; kingdom Metazoa; phylum Mollusca; class Bivalvia; order Lucinida; family Lucinidae; genus Anodontia; species Anodontia alba. Next base: position 33,961,254 of record OZ024838.1, read on the forward strand.
CAAGTCCGATCCTGTTTATAGAGAAATGTCGTTTCTATTTTTAGCTGTCAGCAGCAAGAGCCGACAATGTCCGGTGTTGTTTATGTGTCCGCCATTTTGTATGCAAATCAAGAACGGATGTTACGTGTGCGACTGTGGTGAGTAAATATGCCATATTTACCCTTGGAACACCTTAAAATGATTTGATGCAAACAATGTAAATCCTGATGAGACCGTCTTATCAAGATCAAAACTGTTTGTACAGATACTAGTTTCGGTCTGCCTGGCTGTAAAGGTTAAATGAAAGTGTTTAGTTCTGACTGCTCATATTTTATCAGCAACCATTTGTCTTTTCTGCTTCTGTGCTTTGTTTCCAGATTTTTACTCTTAAATAAAATATATGGTCAAACATTGGTCCGGCCTATGCAATTTTTATACTAAAGTAATTCTTGGGTTGTTTTATCCTAGAAAATGTTTTTTAGACGAAGTATTATAAGATCATATATGACCTAAACCTGTCAGCCCCTGTATGGAAGAATGTACGTGCCATGAAGCGATGATAATCTCATTAAACGTTTGATTTTGTCCAATACTTTGATCAAATTTCATTGTGTGCATTTTAAATCATCTTTACAATATGATCTTCAAGTTCACGCCAAAGACAAGCTTTGAAAATCAAAGAAAACCTCTTCCATTTAGAATAAAGATTTGATAGAAATTATTGATGAGCATGGCGCGAAGGTGCTTTCGTAAAAACAGATCAGTCGGTTGAAACACACGTTAGCGTCGCAAACAACCCCGAAATACCCCAAAACACTTCTTTTATTTACCGTTTGTTAAACAAAACCACTTATACTTTATATATTTTTCACTCTAAATTAGTTCGTTTATTTATTATTTCAAGTGGAATCGGGTATAAAAGATGTTTGATAGCTCAGTATAAATACAGTAGAACCTCGATAGCTCGAACAACGATGGCTCGTTTACCATGGCTATTTCAAACTTTTTTTTGAGTCCGTACGAAATGTTTCTGATAGATCAAGAGAACAAATATTTGGAGAAATTTTGTCATTATAACATGAAATTATATGTTGAGTGTACTCATTAGAATCGCTTCATCAAGGCATTCTAATGAGTACACTCAACATACGATTATTATATGGAAGATCAAAATGATTTCCCTGAATTACTCACCATTTGCTTCCTGACCTAGCGCCAGAATTCACCCTCAGTGGCTCGAACAACCCATATCTCGAACAAATTTTCATGGTCCTAAAGAGGTTCGAGCCCTTGAGGTTTGACTGTAATGAGCATCCACACAGCTTGATCTGGGTCTTTGCAACAGACAAATGTTAGTGAAATAAGGGCCGGTCAGAACTTCTGCATAAACAAAACTAAATGCAACATAAAGTGATGCCCAATAAACATCTGACCAGCGGAGTTCAAGGTCAGCTTGCGCGTTCATTTGCGTCTGCGCAGTCTGATCAAGGTCTTTACAATAGGATTAAAAGACTTACAGGAAGCGAAGAACGGTGCCCAAGAAAACATATGACCACCAAAATTCCAGATCAGAATGTGCATGTGCATCAGGACAGACTGAGCAGGATCTTTGCAATAGTAATAATAATAATGATAATAATAATAATAATAATAATAATAATAATAATAATAATAAAAGAAGTAAGGCCGTTTTGTCTTCCACTGGACCTGCATGTGACATTTTACTCTTAACCACATGAACTCAGTATTCACGAACGATGGCATGAGCGAACAAAGAAACAAATAAATAAATAAAAACATTTTGCCCTCTTATATCTCATTCACTGAAGCCGACCCATTATAAAAATTCATATCTTGCATGCTACTGAACAAACAAGACAATTATGAAGTAAGGTGCCTTGAATCATCAGAAGCTTTGTAGAAATACTTTGTTAATTTTTCTACAATGTATGGAGATGATTGATCATATACAGTATAACCTCAATGGCTCGAACCCGGATGGCTCGTTTACCCTGGATGATTCGAACTCTTTTTTCAGTCCCTACAAAATCCTTCCAACAGCTCAAGAAAACAAATATTTAGGGATATTTTCTTATTTTATCATTGAATTGTATGTTGTGTGTACTCATTAGAAACGCCTCATCGAGGCGATTCTAATGAATACACTCAACATGCAACCATTGTGCAGAAAATCGAAAAGATTTCCCTAAATTATCGCTATTTGCTTCCTAAACTGGTGCCATGATTAACCCTCAGTGGCTCGAACTAACCATGTCTCGAACGAATTTCCATGGTCCCAAAGTTATTCGAGCCATTGAGGTTCGACTGTAAATTTTAACCATATTTGACTTTCAACTGTTTGATTTGTGACTCAAGCGGTTTAGTATGTGTTTTTGGGTATGGTTAAGGTGGTTTTTAGTATAGTTTGGGTGTTTTGGAGATGCTTCAACTGACCCAGAAAGGATAAATCATATGCCTATTTGCCGAACCTAGCGGGAAATCAAATGGGACAAAATTATGACGGACTTTTAGTTAAAGTTCTCAACGTCAGAAGATAAAATTAAATTTTGTTTGCTTTGTTTAAGCATGTTTAGGACACTAATTCAGAGAAAATGAATTTTTGAAACTTGCATCTCTGCAGTGACATTGCCTTTTTGTAGACACAGAGAACAATGCGATCTACGTACCCATGCCATAGAAATTCATAAAATCTTGAACCAGTGACAAGTCATAATTTTCAGGTGGACAGACACAGATCCCCGAAAAAGGGCGCAATCAGGCGTCCAAGGAACTTAGGGATTGTGACAGTCATTCCATAAATTTAAATAACGGTATGTCAAAATGACAATGAGAAGCTATCGTGCAAAGAAAGGCGCGTACGGCGGTGAAATTAGATATCAACTTCGTATCCAGTGTTGCACAGAGCAGGGTGTGACTTTGACAAGGAAACTGTCAAAGTTTCGGGCGTAAAACTTGGGCTTCATTTTAAGAACCTCTATTATAATATTGAAAAAAAAAATGCCAAACATTATTTGCTATTCTTCGTCGCTTATCTTCCTTTTTGAATATGCTTCTTGATGCTTTTCACTACTGATCTTTAGTTATTGATGTTTCACAACATTATTGTGAAGGTTTCCCAAAATTTCAACAAGTAAATTTTGTTGAAAGCCTGCCTCCAATCTACCTTCAAACATCATTTTTACACAATTTGTAGCTATTTTTACTATGGGAAAAATGAAAATATTTGATTTTTTTAAAGCTAACCCATAGAATAAAATTTTTTGTGCGCTTGGTAGATTGTGCGCCATTTGGCTGAACGGGAGACGACTTTTGTTATTTATTGTCTGCCATTACGAAAACACGCCGCTATTCAAATATATTGAACATTTCATCCCCCAAAAATGAAAATTTTTAGACAAAAAATTTGATATTTTGCATATTTCTACTCAAAACATAGATTGTGGTTACTCATTAGAACCGCCTTGACGATGCGGTTCTAACGAGTATCCGCAATCTATGTTTTTGAGCAGAAATAAGCACAAAATAATGTATACTTCTGTAAACCCCATAGTTACTATATAAAAGTGGGGATTAAGGGGGTCTCTCCCATCGGGGAGCAAATTACTTCATTTTAGAGTAGACCTTTTTCCAAAAGAGATTAAAAACCCTTGAATGTGTATATATTCTCCTTGTTACGCTCCGTTTTACACTCTGTACTTCGTTTTACACTCTACTCCGTTTTTCACTCTGTTTGTATGTCTAAAGTCGCTAGATGAGTCATACCCTCTGCAGACCCTGATCGGACGCCACATTTTATGGCATCACAATTGGGTCTACATTGTTTGTACAGGTCTGTCGGTCCTAATATGTAGGCTTAAGCTGGTGATAGGGGCAATGAAGAGTTTCATTGAAACAAGGACTCTGATGTTTTGTCTTTTGTATATTTGGTGTTTCCATGTGTAACTAGTATATAGCTTTATTCAATTTCACTGCAGTCAATGTTCAGTTCCGCGTGTTGGCCGTAAAAAGTCTCTCTGTACCTTATCATAGTGTCAGTGTGTTTTTATTTTATTTATTTTTCTTGGGAGCTTTGTGCACGTTCTAGCACCGAGTTCCGCTTAAGCCGATGCTAGTGGGGGGTATGCAGTCCCATGTTGTCATATGAAGAGACTCAATGAAAAGCAAGACTGTGATTCTCGGTCTTGTATGTGTTCGCATTACGAAAACACGTCCATTTAATATAAAAGCACTTTTTATGGCTTCAAAACCCGAAAAATATCAGCTGAAAACATCACGAAAACATGCCTATATAATTTTGACCCCCTTAAACCCCACTTTTATATAGTAAAACTGGGGTTTACAGGGGTATACATTATTTTTCTTATTTCTGCTAAAAACATAGATTGTGGGTACTCGTTAGAACCGCCTCGACGAGGCTGTTCTAACGGGTACCCACAATCTATGTTTTGAGCAGAAATGTGAAAAATATCAGAATTTTTCATCTGAAAACTTTCATTTTTTGGTGGTAAAATGTTCAGTATATTTATATAGGCGTGTTTTCGTAATGAAATATGATATTTTTGTTATTTTTTTTAATTTTTTTTTTTTTTTGTGCTCTAAACAGAGATTGTGGGAACTCATTAGAACCGCCTTATCGAGGCGGTTCTAACGGGTACCCACAATCTATGTTTTATAGCAAAAATAAGAAAAATAATGTATACCCCTGTAAACCCCATTTTTCTATATAAAAGTGGGATTTGAGGGGTCAAAATTACATAGACATGTTTTCGTGATGCTGTTTTCCAACGACTAACCATTACAGGTATTATTTGATGTCAGACTGTGCATATTGCATATTACCTACTTCCTTCAACTCTTACAAATGAAAACCAGCTGGAACAGGTTTTCACTTGACTTGAATTAGAATATATATTGTGATAATTTAAAATCAATAAAGCCGTACGAGGGCACATAATCTCGTATGTAGGCTATATGGTTTAACTTTTCTTCTCTTTTCTTTCTTTCATCCCTATACTGTATACACCACCTACATATTTCCTCATTTACTGCGTATTATGGGATACATGGGGGTAAACAGATTTGATAAAAGTAATGTTTTTATAACATAACGAAAACATGCATTATAATTTTGAACCCTAAAAACTCTCTTTTATATAGTAAAACTGGGGTTTACAGGGTTATATATATTTTTCTTATTTTGCTAAAAACATAGAATGTGGGTACTGGTACCCACAATCTATGTTTTGTGCAGAAATATGAAAACAATCAGAATTTTTATCTGAAAATTTTCCTTTTCTGGTTGTTAATTTTTAAATTCATTTGAATAGGCGTGTTTTCGTAATGAGTAAGTAAGTTACATTTACAAATAATTATTACTTACGAGAGGTGATAAAAATAAAAGTCGCGAATTAATGCTGCTACAACTAAACAGCTTATATTGACATGGAAGTGTTAACCCCGCTTTTCGATGTAACCACCCTTGCACCGTATACACTTAGCCCAGCGGCTGCTCCACGTGGTTAACACATGCTGCATCCCATAACGTTTGTTTATTTGTGTTGAGTTTTTACGGCCCAGTCAACCCAATGGGGTCATGTCGAGCGCGGCCAGTTTACCTTACCACACGTTTACTAGGCAGGCTTAGTCCTCTAAGCGGTTAACCAGTATTGTGCACATTCTTTCACCAGAAACTGACAACTGCCCTTCTTGAATCAGCGGAAGGGAGATTACGACCGTAGAAAATATTTCTTGATCAATCTCCACAAAAGAATGTTGCCGACCTCGGCGGGGGTTGAACCCGCGACCTCCTGGTCTGCAGTCGGACGGCGCATCCAACTGAGCCACCGAGGCCGGCTCATCCCGTAACGTATTAGTGTTCTAGATCTGAAACCCACCCTCTCATGTGATTTCTCTGCAAATATAGCGAGTTTCCCACTGGTTGTCTTTTAATGGGGAACTTGATAACCAGAAATCACATGAGATCCATGAAAGCAAGGCTGTACAAATACATGTACATCATAGCAATCGCCGCTGCCTCTATGTGCCTCGGGTGCCTGGTAGCGTTAAAAATCCGCACAACAACAAAATTGTATTTCGTTTCTCTCTCTCTTTTTTTTTTTATAAATAATTATAATTGAGATAATTTCGTATTTTCAAAAGAATTAACGTGATTGATTATTATACGAGGGATGTTCGAAATGAATTGCTTATTTCTATCTGGAGACTTCAAATTTCAAATTAGCCCAAAAGTACTCATTACATGCCCTCGAAGTACTCCCCGTGGCTGGAAATGCAAAGTTTCAGCCGATGTATCCACTTCTTGAAGGCGTCACGGTACGCTGATTTGGGCACAGTAATAAGGTACTGATGAATGGCAGATCCAAGTGCCTGTCGGGACTGGTATTTCCGCCCAGCAAGGAATGCTTTCAATTTCGGAAACAAAAAGAAATCACATGGGGCAAGGTCTGGGGAATACGGGGGGTGAGGCAAAACAGTTACTTTTTCTTTCTTCAAAAATGCCGTAACTATTGCGGAGGTATGAGCTGGGGCATTGTCATGTAGAAGACGGACATGTTTAAAACCAGTGGCAGGGCGTCGTTTCTGATAATACTTTTTCAGTTTCTTCAGTACTACGTCTTTGTTGTACTTTCCGGTGATGCTTTTGCCCTTTTTCACTGGCACTTTTATTGCGACTCCTTCACCAGAGAAGAAGATTGCATACAAAATCTTCTTTGTACTCAAAGAACGTTTGGCAATTATTGGGCGTTTGCTGTGTTTAGTGGCCCAGATCTTATTGCTAACCTTTCTGACGGGCTCAAAATAATGGACCCAGGTTTCATCACATGTGACGACATTGGCAAACTGCTTTTTGTCATATTTTGGAAACATTTGAAGCAGCTTTTTGGCCACTTTAACCCGTTGCCTCTTTTGCTCGTCATTCAACAGATGTGGCACCCATCTAGCAGAAATCTTTCTGACTTTCAAATGCTTCTTCAAAATAAGGTGAACCGTTGATAGTGATATGCCTACCTTTCGTGCAATATCATGAACTGTAAATCTGGCATCTTCTTCAATGATTTCCTTTATTTTGGAAACGATTTCTTTACGAGATGCAGATTTTGGCCTACCTGATCTCGGTGCATTTTTGATGGACTCTACACCAGACTCAAATTTCTTTTTCCACCGCCGAACTGTGTCATAAGACACACAAGAAGGTCCAAAAGCAGTAGAAATTTCAGTCATCAGCTTCTTCAAAGAACAACCAAATTTTGAGCGAGCTTTGATGTAAGCCCGTATTTCATCTTTTTTGTCGACGCTTCTACCAATCATTTTTACTGCAGTAGTCAATGACTGCGTGTATTCAAATGGCAAATTTTATGTCTTACACTTAGTCTAACATGTATATTTATACACCATTGTGTAGATATTGAATAGCCCTATACAGGCATGTCTTGGTTTTTATCCTGCCCCACGTGGATATCGAGCTAGAGGACAATAAGCAATTCATTTCGAACATCCCTCGTATTTTGTGAAGCCTAAAATTTTTCACACTACAATCATGATAATCATTTTCTTTTGACAATTAAATGTTTTAGCGCGTAGTGCTCGGTATAAAGTTTTAAGCAGATGACATTTTGAAGTTGTTTTTTTTTTTTCTCATTTATTGAATCATATTAAAACCACATTTTTTTTACACATAGATAATATTTATCTATGTTTTTTTTTTTTTTTTTTTTTTTTTTTTTTTGTCATTTTCTGTTTTTTTTTTTTTTGTTTTTTTTTGTTTTTTTTTTTACTTCTTTGCTAAAACATATTTCATTGTTTTATTGAGATAATTTTCTATTTTGAAAAGAATTATTATATTTTGTGAAGCCCAATATTATTTTCACACCACAATCAACTTGTTTTGACAGATAAACGTTTTAAGGCTTATAAGTACAATGTATAAAATTTTTAGCAGATGACATTTTGAAGTATTTTTCTTTTGTTACCTTGAAAAAGGTGTCGGCATTTCATACATATTGTCTCCACAGGATATGACTTCCTATGCAAATTGTCTTCAGTCGAGATCAGTAATTTGCGTGAAATGTCAAAACTTGTTTTATGGGAGAAAATAAGAAAACAGTTCATGAATTGATCATCTGCGGAGTTAGCCCAGAGAGTGATAAAGGTTCAACTGGACAACGAATCGTTGACATACTGCATTTTGTTTGCGATATGTGTAGATTCAGAAGATCAGAATGCGCGGAAATGCCGGTTTATCTTGGTCTAAGGTGGTCTCAAATACCATAAGGTCGTTTCTCATTTCTTTTCGAAGGGGCTCAAATATATATTCAACCAGATCACCTTCGCAGCGTGATCAAGATCAAAGATTTTCGTTCTGCACCAAACTGAACTACGTCAAACCTGTGAATTGCTATTATTGTTTTGAGTAATTTTATTTTTTGTTTTTAATGAAATGAGCACTGACGTTTAGACAATTAGTGCTGGAACAGATGACCTGCATTACTGAAATATATTGCTAGAATTAAGTATCATCAATATTAATCCTTTCATTAGATCTTTACCAAGTGAAAATCTCCCTCTGTGCATATGTATTACTCAGATCAGAGTACGTGACGCAGTCTAGTGCATAATGGTGCCCACTCAGTTTACTGATTAGGTATTAATAGTATAAAATACTGTGATACATGAATTGCACAGTATCCAACTTATATACAGACTGATCAGATTTATAAAATGTAAAAGGGTTCTTTTTTACTTGTTTGGACCATTATTTTTCAAATACGATGCACTAAATACGATGCACTGTGCACATCTGAACAATTATGTGGTCAGTCGGCGAATAACTTGCTGGAGGGTATATTTCCACTATGAAAACATTTTTGGTATGATAATGCAAAGCTGTTAACCCTTTAGCACGCTATATTTAGCAATATTTAAATATTAGAAGACGACGTGCTGGATTAATAGATCCACCAAATGCAACAAATGTGTGGACGAGTAGCAATTACCCAGATCAGAATGCGCGGATGCACATTATAATCTAGAATTTTGCATACTGCAAGCTATACTTAAATGTTAGAAGACGATGCACTGGAGTAACAGCAGATCATATCGAATAAATAAAATAATAATAATAAAAAAAACAACAAAAAAACAATGTACAGACGAACTGCAACGAATCAGATCAAAATGCATAGAGTTTGCATACTGCAAGCTATACTTAAATATTAGACTAATTTAGAATTTCGCATTTAAAGCACGCTGTATTTAACCCATTATAGTCCGGAAACCCTTAAAACGGCAATTGGCAAACAGTGGAGACCCAGATCAGACGCCGCAGAACGCGGCGTCTGATCAGGGTCTCCACTGTTGTCAATTAGTTCAACCACGTGTTTCTCTGAATAATTAAATAATATAGCCTGGGATACCTAAAATCGAAATTAGAATCTTCCAATATATAGTGTGGGTGAGTTCATTCAGTCTACAATAAGTTAAATGTTAGAAGATGATGTGCCAAACTATTGGCAAATCGTATCGAATAAGACATTGTACAGATGAGCAGAAACGAACCAGATCAGAATGCGCGGATGCCCTATATTTATCATATAGTGGCCAAACTTCCCAACATCCAGCATAAAATATCTCGGGATATGGATGATCTACTTAAAATGTGTTAAATCAGTTTATACTAACACGCTTGTGCATTATCACATCGTACATGCGCAGGAACCATGGTATAACTAATGCCCCGTAACTGTATTTATTTGTAGGTTCACACACACACACACACACACACACACACACACACACACACACACACACACACACACACACACAAAACAAATGCGTTGTCTATGTCCCAAATCTTTTAATATGTTGTTAACCTTTCAATATTTGTTTATTCCAGTGACTCACATGGCGTCAAGGTTATTTTTCATTTTTTACAGTGAAAATTTAAAATTGAACAAAATAATTTAAAATCAGCATAGGAATATTTGAGCTTTGCTTTGATATTTTTTTCTGTGGACTGCAAAGCTTTTCAGCTATGGATTTCACCGGCCAGTAGATTTATGATACTCTGAAATGAAATGAATGACAGGTATTATCAAATGATTGGCACGTCTTATCAGGTGAATGACATCTCATATCAGATTCAAAGAATTATAAAAAAAAAAAAAAAAAAGATAGAACACTGAAAATATTAAGAAGTAAGTATATTTTTTTAACACATTTGGAATGTCAGAATGCAATGCAAAATAATCCTTTTCAGTCAATTTTTTTTTCAACGCATAGCACTCTGGGTAATATTTTCAGCAGACGACATTTTAAACTATCACAAATTTTCGTTTGAAAAATGCTAATAAAAGAGATATTGAAGATACCATTTAGGACACATATCTTATGTGTAAAAGACAAAATCTATGTAGATATAAAAAGTTTTAAAATGGGGTAAATAAAACAAATGTGATGTTACAAACGAAATTATTCAGATATGTTGTAGTCCAAAACAAATGAATACCTGCTTATCATACTTTATTTTTATTATTATTTTTATTATTATTTACGTGAATGACAATGAAAGCTTAAAATCAATCATATTTATAGCTGAAACCTGTGCGATCCACACAGAGTGATAAAATATTCCCTAGCCACTGTCAACTTGATTTATGTATGAAAATCTCAATACGTGTTTGATTATGGACAAAAAAGAAAGAAAGAAAGAAAGAAAGAAAGAAAGAAAAAGAATATCTTTGAATATTCTATAAATTCTGAACTAAATTAAAATTGATTTTTTTTCACAAAAAAGGTACTTTGAAATTTCATCCCAAATTAAAGAAGTTAACAAAGATACACTTATGAAATTTCTATCCAAATATAAATAAAGAATAAAATGACTTCCATTATGTCTGGTGTTGTCTAAATTACAAATAAACAAGCAATAAATCCGTTAATACTTCATGTGTTTTTTCTCATCCAATCAGAAATAAGCCGAAAAAGACTTAGAGGTGCACCTGCATGTCATTTAATTTCCAATAAACAGTACATGGAATGAGCATTTCCTGTATCTCATCCTCCTTAAGCAATACATAAGCTAGCTAATACTACGTTACATTTGAAAGGAAATGGTATAATAAATAAATAAAAATGTAAATGAAATTAGAAAATATCATGATATTATACACATTAATTACTCCAGATTTATGTAGCATAGAGTATTTGATGATACTTAATATGAGTTTTCATTTCTCCACTAAAATAATTTTGTTATGGATATTTATTAGAATTGTCTCACTGACGCAAAATATTACGAAAACGCAATCTTGAAAAGGGAACTCCCGTATACGGTAATGTTGTGAATGTTACATGTGCAAAACCGTGACTTGAATAGTTATTATAATTAAGTGAAACTGAATAAAAAAAAAAAAAAAAAAAAAAAAAGATCTTAAATAACTTGAGACCGCGGGGTTTTGATTGACTAAAGATGCAAACGATGAAACGTTTGCAACCAGACAGGGTTTCCATGACAGCGTTTTCCGAACGCTAATTTGATTGGCTAATATTCGAAACGCTTGAAACGTTTCAGAAACGATGATCTGATTGGCTAAAACCGCAAACGATCGTTTAAGCGTGGTCCAAACGCTGCGTTTCCAAATCGTTTATAAGCGTTTCGCATGCGTTCCCGTGGACAAGAAAAACGCTATCGCCACTGTAGTTACCTGAGATTGGTATTTTGGTAAATAGTATCGAACCAAGCACAAATATCGGGATTACCAGTGTGAGCATTGGCCCAATGACTTCCTTATTTCTTTGCATTTTTCGCCAAACAGCTAAGCGTAACAAGCTGATAATTTCCTAATGGGTTTATTATTAGATGTGCGTTTTCCTCTTCTTGCACACCAGAAAACGAAATCCTGGATTTAATCTTGGGATAGAAATTCTTAGCCTACACAAAATCGAGAATTCTCATGTGTTTTATAAGCACTGGTCGTAATGGACGTCACGTACTCCATCCTTAAGGTTTTACGTCACTGAACATAATGACGTCATTAAACGCCACAGTAATGTATTCACAATATGGCGGACGTCAGCAATCGAAGTGACTGCATTATCTAAAAATCTACGTTCAGAAATGAAAGCTATGCAAGAAAAAAAAAAAGTATTAATAATGGGTGTGAGGGGTAGATAGAAAATCCCTCGCTCGGGATCACTGTCTGGCATCACTCGGTCTAACCCTCACACCCATGATAGATCCTTATAATCTCCTCAATATGAAAACGCACCCAGCCGTATTTATTTATTTATATATTTATTTTTTTCTGACATGTATAAGATTTTTTTTTTCTGATATGTATAAGATATGACAGTAGTTTCTTCTCATTGTTTATAAATACGCTTCTTATCCGATGTTCTCATTATTTTTAAAATAATTCCATATCCTACATTCTCATTGTTTATAAATAGAATTCTTATACGACATTCTCACTGCTTATGAAGAGGTTCGTTATCCGACATTCTCATTGTTTACTAACATAATTCTTATCCGATATTCTCACTGTTTATATATAGACTCCTTATCCGACATTTTCATTGTTTATAAATAGCCTCCTTAACAGACTTTCTCACTTTTATAATTAGACTTCTCATTACGAAAACATGCCTATTCAAATATGCTGAAAATTTTACCACTAAAAATGAAAATTTTCAGATAAAAAAAAACTGATATTCTTCATATTTCTGCTCAAAACACAGATTGTGGGTACTCGTTAGAACCGCCTTGGCGAGGCGGTTCTAACGAGTACCCACAATCTATTTTTTAACAGAATTAAGAAAAAATTAATGTATAGCCCCGTAAACCCCAGTTTTACAATATACAATGTAAATGTGGGGTTTAAGCGGGTCAAAATTATATAGGTATGTTTTCGTGATGTATCCGACATTATCAGTGTTTATAAATAGGCTCCTTATCTGGCATCCTCCAGGAAGCATCGAATCAAATGAGTCGACTCACCTCTCAAGGAATGTCACAGACTGGCACACAGCTGGGGTCATTTATCTCCGGATCTCAAACAGGAATCGGAAATGCTGGTAGTCACATGTCGTTTAATGGTGAGGAAAGTAACATTCACGGATACGCTGGTATGCCACAGACAAATTTAAAGGTACGTTTATACAGTTGACTCTCGTTATCTCGACCTCGCTTATCTCGAATAACCGCTTATCTCGAAGTGAAAAGCTGGTCCCTGTATAGACATGAACATTTAACAAAAGGTAAAAAATGTTGTGGAAAAGAGGAAAAATTGCTCCTAAGGAGCAATTTTTCCTCTTTTCCACAATATTTTCAATACATCTAAATTCAAGAGTCCTATTATATATATACATATATATATATATATATATATATATATATATATATATATATATATATATATATATATATATATATAATATATATATATATCTATATATATTTGTTAAATGTGGTTGTATATATATATATATATATATATATATATATATTATATATATAATATATATATATATATATATATATATATATATATATATATATATATATATATTTGTTAAATGTGGTTGTTCGAATTATTTTCCTTAATTATGTCGAAGTACGGATATCTGGAAGTTTTTCAGAGAGTCCCTTGGAAATCGAGATAACGAGAGTCGACTGTAATTGATAGTAACCTGTTGCCAAAAATATTATCGGAGCATGACGTATCTATTCTCTACTTTACATCAATTAATAGGAATAAATAAATCATTAAATAGCAAGCGTGTATTCATGAACTTAACAAACATTGAATAAGGCATGTACTTACATTACAGGCACATGTCCAACAAAAGCCGAGGCTGCTATTTTCGTTTACTTGATAGACTTCTTGCTTCCAAAGGATCCCCCTTTTCAGAACTGGGCTGCCTACAAGATTGCTTGAGCGCCCAGCGAAGGTTCAGATCAGCCTGGGCATCCACGATGCCCGATCATAGTAGTCACTGTCTGCTTGAAGACTCTTTGGAACCGTGGCTACCTGCAGAGTGCCCTACGAAGAATGATCGGACTGCGCGGATCTGAGACCTCGCTGGGTGCACACGCAATCTTTTAAGTTAATGTGTGCCCCGGCTCAACTTCAGTCGGAGTCCTGAATGGCTCCAACATTTCCGCGTACTCTGCCGACAGTTACACGTGCTTTGGCAGTTCTTGTATCTACCGCTTTATCAATGTGTATATGGGGAATGGTTACATATTTCATCATCAGTTGGACTCCTACAAGCATATCATCATGCCTTATCATTGCCATGAGGCTTTCTTGGCAGCAAGATTTATTCCTTAGCTACCACTTGGAAAGACGATTTTTGATTGGCTTTTTATTTTAACACTTCCATATTTGAGTTTCAGAAATGGATTCATCCATCTTTGAATCCAAATTGGGGTCTTGGTAAAAAACACAAAATCAGAACGGAATGTCATACGGCGTAGATCCTGATGAGACGGCTTGTGACAACCGTTTCATCTGGATGTACGCTGTTCTCACAGGTATTAATTTTGGTCGGCCGGGTCAAGAGTTAAATGAAAGTATTTTGTTTGGATTGACCATAACTTATTAGAAACCATTTTCTTTTTCTGTTTCTGTGCTTTGTTATCAAATATTTACGCTAAAATAAAATTTATGGACAAAATTAGTACAGCTTACTTAATTTCTATTTTGATTGGTGGGATTGGGGTGGGGGATTATAACCTTTCGCTACTGATTGTTAATATTAATGCTTTGCAACATTATTATGAAATTGGCAGAATTTTCAACAAACTGAGCATGTTAAAAACCTGCCTCCAATCTACATACCCTATACATTTTGCGCATTTTGTTGCCATTTGCACTATGGGCAAAATAAAACGTTTTGATGTTACAAGAGCTAGTGAAAAGAAAACTTACTGTGTATAGGTAGTTACGACAAAGGATTTTGAATGACCAAATTTGTACAGCCTATTCAATTTTCAGGGCTTATTTTGACGGGGAATGGGATTATCTCAGAAAATATTTTAACCGCTCTCACTGATTTTTAATTCTTAATGTTTTACAACATTATTGCGACATTGTCAGAAAATTTCAACGAATAAAACTTGTTGGAAGTCCGCCTCTAATCTATCTAATATATCTATCTTTGCACATTTTCTTGTCATTTGCACTATGGGAAAAATCAAACTTTTCAATGTTTTAACAGCTAGTAAATAGAAAACATTTTTTGTGTGTATAGGTAGTAACGACAAACGGTTTTGTGTTAAGTCATGACCAAGGTTTGTAAATTCATTTCTCCTAAGACATCCTCAATATGAGGTGCTTCTAATGAGTATCCACACTCACACTGTTTTCGTGTAGAAAGAAGTCAGTTATCAGGGTCCAGTTGTTCAAATGACAAATTCGTTAACTGTTGTGGCTAAGGAATTTTCAAATACATTGAAAGCAAAGATATAAGTAGCTTTTGCAAAAAGCTTTTCACATTTTTGCAGCAAAATTGTCATTGCATTTTCCATAATTTGCTTCAAAAATATGGGTGGCATTACTTCTATTTTTTCAGCAAAAGTGTCATTGCATTTGCCATACTTCAAGATAGAAATATGATCTTCACGTTTGCTAACAATTTTGTTAAGTTTTGAACAACTGGGCCCTGTAAATTAAGGTTCTACGTTATCACCACAGTCTCTTTATAACACTATTGCTGGGGTCCATAACATAAACCGTATTAGTTAAACAACCGTGTTATATCCAAACAAAAATGTATAGATTATATTGAAAATGACCATGGTCATTTTCGATATAATCTATACATTTTTGGGATCCATCTTTAAAACGTGTTATATCCAAAACCATGTTATAACGAACCGTGTTATAAAGAGGTTGTAGTGTATCTAGAGGGATGTCTTAAAGGTACAAATCACACAGGTGTGTTTACGTTAACATTCATATGAAACCATCCACTCATGTGTTCAGTGTTTATGGATACTGCATTTCATGCATACCTCGTAAGTATTTCCCCATGATTTTGCATGGGATGGAATTCTTAACATTTACTAGAAAATACGTTCATTTTGCATATGTGATACTGACATGGTTTCAAGCACATATCGCGTGTGGAGCGCAAAGGCCCTCAGGCTGATATGGGCGTCTCGGGTTAATATGAAAATTGCCATAATTTGTATAATAATCTCTATTTATCTCATCTAAGATATATCACCCCAGGTTATCCTACCCAAGAAACTGCTTCGCTGGAGATTCTATTCTATTCGTACTTGTTTATCAGCACTTAAGTCGTCAGTCGACGATAAAAGTGGAATTGAAAATATGCATACTTTTCATTACAAATGGCTAAAAGGCTAAAACAAAACTAGCATTTCTTGTCTTTTTATTGTCAGTTTATCGCAATTTTTACGTTTCAGCAATCGATTGTGTTATTACGAAACACTATTTACAGCGTATTTTACTGTAGTTTATAATTTGGCCGTTAGCAATAACGCACAAGTACAGACGTGATGATTCTGTTCATAAAATGAAGTCACCGAAAAAAAACAAAAAAAAAAAAAAAAAAAAAAAACAAAAAAAAAAAACAACAAAAAAAAAAAAACAGAGAAGTTGTGGTATGTAAGAGAAAAATCTAATATGGGTATTGATTAGATATAGGCGTTTCCAACACGAGGGATTTCCAGGCAGATCGGAACCGAGGTTTAGTAGCCTCTATTCCGATCGGCCGCGAATCCTTCGAACAACATACGAAGGATGTTCGAAATGAATTGCTTATTGTCCTCTAGCTCGATATCCACGTGGGGCACGATACAAACCAATACATACCTGTATAGGGCTATTCAATATCTACACAATGGTGTATAAATGTACATGTTAGACTAAGTGTAAGACATAAAATTTGCCATTTGAATACACGCAGTCATTGACCACTGCAGTAAAAATGGTTGGTAGAAGCGTCGACAAAAAAGATGAAATACGGGCTTACATCAAAGCTCGCTCAAAACTTGGTTGTTCTTTGAAGAAGCTGATGACTGAAATTTCTACTGCTTTTGGACCTTCTTGTGTGTCTTATGACACAGTTCGGCGGTGGAAAAAGAAATTTGAGTCTGGTGTAGAGTCCATCAAAAATGCACCGAAATCAGGTAGGCCAAAATCTGCATCTCGTAAAGAAATCGTTTCCAAAATAAAGGAAATCATTGAAGGAGATGCCAGATTTACAGTTCGTGATATTGCACGAAAGGTAGGCATATCACTATCAACGGTTCACCTTATTTTGAAGAAGCATTTGAAAGTCAGAAAGATTTTTGCTAGATGGGTGCCATATCTGTTGACTGACGAGCAAAAGAGGCAACGGGTTAAAGTGGCCAAAAAGCTGCTTCAAATGTTTCCAAAATATGACAAAAAGCAGTTTGCCAATGTCGTCACAGGTGATGAAACCTGGGTCCATTATTTTGAGCCCGTCAGAAAGGTTAGCAATAAGATCTGGGCCACTAAACACAGCAAACGCCCAATAATTGCCAAACGTTCTTTGAGTACAAAGAAGGTTTTGTATGCAATCTTCTTCTCTGGTGAAGGAGTCGCAATAAAAGTGCCAGTGAAAAAGGGCAAAAGCATCACCGGAAAGTACTACAAAGACGTAGTACTGAAGAAACTGAAAAAGTATTATCAGAAACGACGCCCTGCCACTGGTTTTAAACATGTCCGTCTTCTACATGACAATGCCCCAGCTCATACCTCCGCAATAGTTACAGCGTTTTTGAAGAAAGCAAAAGTAACTGTTTTGCCTCATCCACGTATTCCCCAGACCTTGCCCCATGTGATTTCTTTTTGTTTCCGAAATTGAAAGTATTCCTTGCTGGGCGGAAATATCAGTCCCGACAGGCACTTGGATCTGCCATTCATCAGTACCTTATTACTGTGCCCAAATCAGCGTACCGTGACGCCTTCAAGAAGTGGATACATCGGCTGAAACTTTGCATTTCTAGCCACGGGGAGTACTTCGAGGGCATGAAATGAGTACTTTTGGGCTAACTTGAAATTTGAAGTCTCCAGATATAAATAAGCAATTCATTTCGAACATCCCTCGTAAGTAAACAAAATAACAGAAAAATTGTGGTATGCAAGAGAAAACTCTAATATGGGTATTGATTATTATAGGCGTTTCGAACACGACAGATTTCCAGGCAGACCCGAGAATCCTTCGAACAACAAAAGTAAGCAAAATAACAGAACGTTGTGGTACATGTATGCAAGCGAAAACTCTAATATGGGTATTGATTAGATATAGGCGTTTTCCAACACGAGAGATTCTCAGGCAGATCGGAATAGCCTTGATTCCGTTCGGCCGAGAATCCTTCGAACAACAAACTTAAACAAAATAACAGAAAAGTTGTGGTACATATATACAAGTGAAAAATCATCTTATATGGGTATTGATTAGATATAGGCGTTTCAAACACGGGGGATTCCCAGGCAGATCGGTACCGAGGCTTAGCCTTGGTTCCGATCGGCCGAGAATCCTTTGAACAACAAACGTAAGCAAATAATAGAAAAGTTGTGGTACATGTATGCAAGAGAAAAATCTAATACGGGTATTGGTCAGATATAGACGTTTCCAATACGAGGGATTCCCAGGCAGATCGGAATCGAGGCTTAGCCTCGGTTCCGATCGATCGAGAATCGGTTCCGATCGGCCGAGAATCCGTCGAGTTGAAAACACCTATATCGAATCCATACTCATATAAGATTCATATACGTTATTTTCAGGGACAAGAACTAGCAAAAATGGAAGAGTTTCGCCCAGCCTATAATGGAGAGATACAAACGGCTCTTCGTCCTTGGTATAATCAGTTTGATCCTTCTGCCTATAATAGTAAGTTTCATTGCATTACGAAAACACGCCTATTCAAATGTACAGAAAAATTTAACTCCAAAAAATGAAAATTTTCAGATAAAAATCTCTGATATTTTTCATATTTCTGCTCAAAACATAGATTATGGGTACTCGTTAGAACCGCCTCGACGAGGCGGTTCTAACGAGTACCCACAATCTTTATTTTTGAGCAGAAATAAGAAAAATAATATATACCCCTGTAAACCCCAGTTTTTACTATATAAAAGTGGGGTTTAAGGAGGTCAAAATTATATAGGCGTGTTTTCGTGATGCATGTTAAGCGTCCCGTGTAGCGGTCGTAAATAAAGTCTCCACATGCATCATCATAGTGCAGGTTATATTTTATTTCCTTTAGGATCATTGAGCCCATCCTGGTTATTTTGGAAATCGAATACCGCTTAAGCCGGCGCTAGGGAGGCGTATGCAGCCTCGTAAATTACAGTGTTGCGTAAGAAGAAATTCAATCAAACCGAGTGTCCGATTTTCGTGATTTTGTGTGTTATTTGTTTCCAAAGGCAATCCTTTTTGACTTTTACTGTCTTTCTGATTAGTCAGAATTATAAAAAAAAAATGAAAAAAAAAAAGTTGACAAACCATCCTGGGGATTTCCAACCAGAGAAACAGTGCAGACTTTCAAGTATCTGGAATTAAAAATCTCTGATGTAAGATCCAAACCAGACGTCCAAGACAACGACAACGCAATCTAACCGAAAGTCATATTTTGCGTTTACATATATGCCAGTGCACGACAAAACCTACAAAATTGCATGTGCGTCCAGCGAAGACTCAGATCAGCCTGGGCATCCGCCCAGTCTGACCAGAGTCTTTGCTGTGCGCTCAGTGGATAGCTAAGGCCCCAAGCATTCTTCATGCGGACTGCGAAGACTCTGATCAGACTGGGCGGATGCCCAAGCTGATCTGAGTCTTTGCCGGTCATACAGGTCTTATTGCAAGTTGTATCATGCGCTGGCTTATATGTTAATTTTCTCTAGTTGCAAAAGTGACACGAAACCGTTTTAGAACTGACGCCAGACGAGTTTCGATAGTGCCATCCGATACTACTGACGGACGTCAGCAGGAAGGCAAATCAATGTCGACAGAGTTGACTCCCTTGAAAATGTTTCCAGTTCCCTTAACCAACACATGAGGAACGCTTTATGAAAACCAAAAATATTTTAAATACTATAAGCTAAGCATTACTGTTTAACTGTGCACTCTAGACACTATGTCACATGTAGAACTATATGACATGGCTATCGTGTTTGAGTAGCGGATTATCTTTCTTTGATATTTAATTCAACTTAGAATCTCTTTAGCATTGCTATAGGAAAGTATATGAAGTAGTTCATTATTAGTTAATTATTATTTTTTCTAATGATACTTAATATTTTTATAAGTTATCAATAAAATGTTAAACTTTGTACTAATAGAAAAAAAAACAACAACTTTAAAATCGCATTTTATTTCAATGTGTCATTTGTTACATGAAATTGAAAGGGTAGACACCCGTGCACTGGTAGAAAACACAGCATTCGTGCATTTTAGTGCATAAAAATAAGCATTTGTGTTAATGATACTTCTTTTTTTAAGTCAAAAATGAAAAGCTAGTTCTTTCTGTTTTCAGTGATATAAATTTTGTTAATATCAATTAAAGATTTATAATGTTATCTTTATGACAATAAATAAATAAATTAAATAAATAAATAAATAATAAAAAAATAAAAACGCACTATTTGACACAACACAAACTCATCTTATGCGAATCCTCGCGGTTTAATAACTGTGTATCGGCCTCTTCCATATAGCCTATAAAAAACAAGACATATCACACATATTAGACTGGTTCCAGGCTCCATTGACTAAATAGTTTTTCTTTTATCCTGTTTAATAATCAACTAAAATGAAACCAAAAATAATATCATGACTATAGAGGCTGGCCACAGATCTAGTGACCAGCCTTTATAGTCATGATTTTTTTTTTTTTTTTTTTTTTTTTTTTTTTAGTGGATTTTCAAACAGTATTATGAGAGAAATATTTAGTCACTGGAGACTGGAGCCAGTCTACACACATTTCGATTATACAAGGTACAGACAGATTAACTGGAAGGGAAACAATCCAAATATATCAGGAAGGACAATTAAACTGATAATCACTTTAAGAGTTCACACAGGAGACACATGACGTTAATACAACGTCGCCTCAACGTCGATGCAACGTCATGACATTGCATCGACGTTGAGCCGACGTTGTATTAACGTCATGTGCCTGCTGGGCAGTATGATCTGTTTGTTTTCCATTTCAGCTGAACAACAACCACAAGAGCAGCAAATGTTCATGCCTGGGATGATTTGTGGGCATGTCAGATCCGACTGTCCCCCTGTCTGCTGGCACACTGACGTCTTCAGCGGATGCATCACATGCACATGCGGTAAATAATTGACACGTGTCATTGAACAATCGGCGATTACGTCATATCCGGAAACACATGTTGCATATCAGCCGAGCATCCTCGCAGTCTGAACAGGGCCTTCGCAGAACATTACGAAAACACGCTATTCAAATACACTGAGAATTATACAACCAAAAAAAGGAAAATTTTCAGATAAAAAATTCTGATATTTTTCATATTCCTGCTTAAAACATAGATTGTGTGTACTCGTTAGAACTAGAAAAACAAAAAAACAACAACAACAAAAAAAAAAAGAACAGTTTTACTATATAAAAGGGGAGTTTAAGGGGGTAAAATTATATAGGTATATTTTCCTGATGAAAAGCCCTGATTAGCCTGTGCGAATATACAGCTGATTTTGTGATTTCATTGGTCTCACATCACGAAAATATACCTACATATTTTTGATTCCCTTAAATCCAATTTTTATATAGCAAAACTGGGGTTAACAGTGGTATACAATATTTTTCTTATTTCTGCTCAAAAACATACATTGTGTGTACTCGTTAGAACCGCGGTTCTAACGAGTACCCATAATCTATGTTTCTGAGGAGAACTATGAAAAATATTAGAATTTGTTATCTGTGAATTTTCACATTTTTTGGTGGTAAAATTTTCAGTGTATTTGAATAGACCTGTGTTCGTTATGATATGGCAAAAACGTTAGTATGAAAGATATTCATGAATAGTCACTATCACGAACCGTAACTAGCTACCAATGACATTAAGAGAAAGAGCAAACAAACCAAGACAGGCAGAACTAGTGTTGTCACTGATGATCGATTATAATCGATCATCAGTCACTTTTGTCTCTAGTAACTGAAGATCGGAAAGATTTTTTTTATAGTCGACTGATCGGAAAATTCTATTTTTAGAATTCTATTTTTCTCACGCTTTCTTTTTATAGGAAAATCATAAAGAAATGAATTCAAAGCTGTTTATTTAGGTCATTCTAGATTTGTGGTCAATTAAAGTGAAAAAAAAAACGATAAAATAACTTAAGATGTCAACCAAAAAGTACTGATATTTTTCTTATTTCTCCATGAAAAAATATGTGGTGAGTACTCATCAGAAGCTCCTCGCGGATGCGCTTCTGATGAGTACCAACAACATATGTTTTCATGGAGAAATATGAAAAAAAATATTATCTGCCTTCTTATTGATCTAGAGCAATGCATAAGTACCTGGAAGTCTGATCAGTTTTCGTTGTCTGCATTAAGAAACTTTGCATCCTTGACTTCACAAAATGCGCCCAGTGAGGATTCAGATCAGACTGCACGAATGCGCAGGCTGATCTGAATCTTCGCTGGGCGCACATGTCCGAAGGTACGAGTCCTGACGTTATACCTCAAGTATTATATAACATGGTATATAATTTTCAGGTGATAGTACAGAAGCAAATGCCGACCTAGGAAAGACTCCAGTTACAGTGCCAAATACAATTTCTACAGGTCGTGTCACGGAATCCACTACTACATTTCCTCTCATAACTAGCTCAGTGTCAACAATGAACACACGATCAGTGCCAATGACTGGGGCAACCTCTTCTCCGAGCGTTGCAGCCACACACTCCTGGCCGTTTAAAGTACCAACACCACCAGCAACGTTGCCAACCGTCAAAACGCCGCCCTGGATTAATTTGAAACCAAAAATGAAAACACCTACAACTCCACGATGGCAAATACATGACCAAACCCCAATAGTGATCAGCCATCCAACAGTTGATAATAAAACTAATCAAACTAGACAGGTGTCGTCATTTACTAAAAACAGCTTGCTTCGCAGTCAGTCTACGCTAATTGTTTCCTTGCCAACATTGTCACCGAAAAATGTTAATGAAACAGATGCAATCAGCGATAGAAGAAGCCGCAAACCTTTTAAAACAATGACAACGACTGATCCAATTATTTATAGCCAAACCATACAGGAGGAACTTCCAAATGTAAGGCTTCTGTACCCAGTTACAGCCACACCGAAAGTCTTATTTTATAGGAACCAAATTGATGGTAACCAAATCATGAGTAGTGATAGGGTTAATCAAAATGTGCACGAGAGACCAAACGAATCAGAGGCAAAATATTATAGTAAAATAGATGGATTTAAAGGTGACCATGAATTTTCCACTGCCGGAACGATAGACAAAGAGAACAACAGTAATACTGATGCTGTATTGAAGGAAATAGTTGCCGAAACTGTCGAGGTATACAGAGAATCTAACAAACCTCCCAACGTATATACCGAAACACCTAGAGAAACTACTGAAATACCCACAGTAGGGACTATATATTCAAACGACGATAGAGACCCTACTGTGGGTAGTTCAGTCCTTGCGCCTCCTAGATATGATTGGAACAAGACTGAACTCACTGATGAATTTCAGTATGAAACTTTTAGTAAAGACCAAGTTGCCTTGCAATCTAATAATGGAAGTAATAATGCTAATAATGAGGAAAATCTAGGAACAGGTTTTGGTCTTCCTGGCTTTAGAGACTCACAATTTAGCAATTACAGTAGAAACGTAAACATTGGTACACTAGCATCGTTACAGTTCACGTCTGTTTCGGATTCTTCTGCTATGAAACCCGCTACATTTGGAACCTTCCCGTTTAATAATAAGCCGTCCGCAGCAGCAGCAAGTGGGTTTTTGGAAGGTACGGATTCGCATGTGAACTTTCAAACAAACAAAACATACAGCACATCAAAGCCCAATATTGGTTTCTTTGATTACATGGCTGCAAGAAACGGATCAGGTGCAAAAACTCCATTATCAGAAAATTCTTTGGAAGAAAATGTGTTTAGAGATCGTTTCTCCGGTCTACCGTCCATCGGAAATACTGAGATAAATACGCGAATCCATCCCTTTTTTGAAGATGCAACTGTCCCGTTTGGTGATGAACTGTTTCAGAATGAAGCTGCTGGCAAGTTATCGTGGGAGTGCCCGCCTTTGAACACCCAGTGTCAAGTACAATGCGTGACCGTTGATAAGAATGTATGTGAAATTTGCATTTGCTAATATATATCAAAACTTAGAAACTGTCATGATCAAATTTTCTTCTTTCTTTTTTCCTGACTTCTACCCTGCACCGATATATTATGATACCAGATATTACGTTTGAATTGCATGATATAGTCCGTTTAATACAGTCGAAAACTCAATAACTCGAACATCTTTGGTACCATGTAATTTTGTTCGAGACATTGGTAGTTCGAGACACTGAGAGTAAATCATAGCGCCACGTCAGGAAGCAAATGGTGATAATTTAGGGAAGTTTTTTTTCGATCTTCTGTAAAGTAATGGTATGTTGAGTGTACTCATTAGAATCGCCTTATTGAGGCGATTCTGATGAGTACACACAACATACATTTTGATGATTAAATAAGAAAATGTCCCTTAAATATCCCTAAATATTCGTTTTCTTGAGCTATGGGAAGAATTTCCTAGGGACTCATTATACGAGTTCGAATTAGCCATGGTGAACGAGTCATCGGTGTTCGAGTCATTGAGGTTGTACTGTAGTTGAGTCAAATCATAGGAGCGCCAACGTCAGAAAACGTATCTACGAACGTGTGCGCCTAGCTACGATTCATATCAGCGTATGCATTCGCGCAGTCTGACCAGAGTATAAAGAAATTCCTTCACGCGGACAAGAAGACTCTGTCTGCGCAGATAAGGATTTTCTATCATTTTTACCAGGGGTCATCTTTGCTTTCATAAGCACCTTCTTAAAAAGGAGTCTACTCAATGTAGACCCATTTTCAGAGGGGAGCCAAAACAACTTTGAAAGCGTAGCAATTCCTCTCAACGCCTTACCATATTATACCTTAAAGTTAAACAACCCCACATTTCTTGTGTATAGTCAAATCAGCTTACCTGTCCGCGCAGTCGAATAAGAGACTTCGCCAGATGTCATTTGCATAACATCACGAAAACATACCTATATAATTTTGACCCTCTTAAACCCCACTTTTATATAGTAAAACTGGGGTTTACAGGGATATACATTATTTTCTTATTTCTGCTCAAAAACATAGTTTGTGGGTACTCGTTAGAACCGCCTCTTCGAGGCGGTTCTAACGCGTGCCCACAATCTATGTTTAGAGCAGAAATATGAAAATATCAGAATTTTTTATCGGAATTTTTTCACTTTTTGGTGGTAAAATTTTCAGTATATTTTGATAGGCGTGTTTCCATAATGACAAGGGATCCAGTGTGTCCGCATGAGGACAGCAAAGACGATGATCAGACTGCGCGTTTCCGCACATGTCTTAAGGTCCATTATAATGTGTAACTCGTTTATAGTTCTCTGTTGATACGCTATTGATACGCTAGGCTTATTATCAATAGCTATGTGTAAGCCATGACATTTTCACCATATGATATGGGAAATGGGGACCGATTTGGTTTTAAAGCAATTTAGACTAGTTTATGCAATAAAACAAATTGGAAGAAGTAAAAATCGAATTGTAAAGTTGATTTAAAATATGAAAATAATAATAATAATATAATTATAATAATAATAATAATAATCGGAAAATATCCCTTATAATGTTTACCCCTAAGTACTCATGTTTTCACTATATGTTATTGAGAGTTTGATGCTACTCATTTTTTGACAAAACAAAATGGACAGCATTAACTCCCTCCGATAGATATCGACCATAAATATATAGTCATGCGACCAGTGTATAATTAGATCAGACAGTGTATCTGAGCAGTCTCATTGCGAAAACATGCCTATATAATTTTGACCCCCTTAAACCCCACTTTTATGTAGTAAAACTGGGGTTTACAGGGGTATACATTATTTTTCTTATTTCTGCTCAAAAACATAGATTGTGGGTACTCGTTAGAACCGCCTCGGCGAGGCGGTTCTAACAAGTACCCACAATCTATGTTTTGAGCATAATTATGAAAATTATCAGATTTTTTTTATCTGAAAATTCTCAGTTTTTGGAGGTAAAATTTTCAATATATTTGAATAGGCATGTTTTCGTAATGCTTATCAGAGTTTACGCTATTCGCTAAGAACAGTTTATAGGACAATGCATTGTTTATCGACTAGCGTAGACTTAGATCGGCCATGCGGAACCGCATGCTGATAAGCTGGTCTGAACCTGTGCTACATGTAGTCACATATGTCTTTGGTTCATTTTCTATCACGAGGGGTGCAATATTTCATTAAAACCCATATATGCAAATCAATAACAGTTATGGTCGTTTATAACACTTTTGTACAAGTCTAATTAACAAACATTAATAATCATGAGAACTGTAATTTACATAATTTCCCTTCAATCTTTCTGTCTATCATCTTTCTGCGAGACTCCTACACTTTCCAGCAGGCAGTATCTATGCAGTAAAAAGTAATTAAAAAAACTTCATGTGTCACCTAGAGACTAAACAACAGGTTTAGATTAATATGCAAAATCTGTCATGAACGAGCGTGGTATTTCGGCAAAAATGAGTTCCAAAGAAACGAGTTTTTACCAAATAATCCACGCTCCTGAGTGACAGATTTTTCACATTGAGCAAACGCTGTTCATAATTTTGTTTATTATTTACCTTTTTGCCTGTATTATTTTCTTGAAAGCGCCACAAAAATGTTTCAATTTGAGCGCATGGACAGTGAACAACGTAAGAAAATTGCGTGTCCGTTCATTAGAAGCGTTGATGTTCCTTCATGAATTAATGTCGACAATTTTACGACGTTATGGTAACGTTTGGTCGGGTTTATGTCCCTTTCGGCAGGCGAGGACATCAAAATTATTTGCAATAACGCAGGAAGCAGCTCCAAAGAAAAGAGGTTTTACCGAATTAACCACGCTTCTGAATTACAACTGCAAAGCAAACACTCTTCATTATTCTATTTATTATATATTGTATCTGTTTGCTAGTACTTTTTTCCTGAAATCGCCAGAAATTTGTTTCAATTTGAGCGGAATAAAGACCAATAAACAACGAAAGAAACTGGCGTTATTCAGTCCGCTCATTAAGAGCGTTGACGTCACTTCATGACGTAACGTCAATAGAAGGTGATGGGTAAGTATTTCAATTTAAGTTAATATAGCATACATGTATCTGATATTTTTCATTTTCGAAACCAACGGCATGCCAAAAGACTGAACCACTTCCATACAAGCTGTCTTAGAAAACTTCTAAAGATCAAGTGGCAAGACAGGATTCCAGACACAGAAGTCCTGAAAAGGGCAGGGATGCAGTGTACATACTCTTCTGAAATTGGCACAGTTAAGATGGACAGGCCATGTTACCAGAATGCCTAATGAACGTTTGCCAAAGAAAATCCTCTATGGAGAACTACAAGTTGGGAAACGCTCCCATGGTGGTTAGAAGAAGCGATACTAGGACACCCTCAAAGCCTTCAGCATACCAACAGAGTCATGGGAACAGATTGCATAAGATCGTACAAAGTGGTGATGCCTCATAAAAAGGGGAGCTGGTGAATACGAAGCAAAAAGAATCAGCGAAGCCGAGCAGAAACGTGCACAGCGGAAAGCCAGAGCTAAGGCATCACCAACAAAGCTTTCTTCCTCAGACCTCTCTTGTTCTATCTGCAACAGGCAGTTTAAAGCTAAGATCGGTCTCATCAGCCATCTTAGAACACACAAATAATAACACATCACACAGTTGATTAGGATTCGTCATTGTCAGTTATGACAGACGAACAAGATTTTTCATTTTCGAAACAAAACACTTAGCTTCACCTATGCACACTATGAAAATGAATAAGATATGCACAATAAATATATAAACTTGTATGCGACAGCTTTATTTATCTATCATTATTTTCTTGTAATTTTGTTCTAAAATGTGTACATGTATGTGTAAAAATCTAGAATTAAGAGGATTTCTGCTTGGTCACCATTGTATTCCATATATGATGCCATAAATGTTCGAACTGCTTAAACACGTATACCCCTGCATACCCCAATTATCACTATATAAGCCGACCTCGGTGGCTCAGTTGGATGCGCGTCCGAGTGAAGATCAGGAGGTTGCGGGTTCGACCCCCGTCCAGTAGGCAAAAATCTTTCGTAGAGAGTTGATCATGAAATATTTTCTACGCTCATTCTTTCCCTTCCGCTGATTCAAGAAGGGCAGTTGGCGAAAGAATATGCACAATACTGGTTATACGCTTAGAGAACTAAGCCTTCCCAGTTAAAGTGTGATTAGGTAAACTGACTGCGCTCTACATGACCCCATATTGTTAACCGGGCCGTAAAACCTCAAGACAAACATTATCACTATATAGTATGGAGATACGGAGGGTATACATTACATACATGTAGATTTGTTCACGTAATAGAAAAAAAATCAGCCGTATCATCAAAAACATACCATCATTCGCGTGTGCCCAGCGAAGATTCTGATCAGACTGCGCCTTCGCGCGTGCCCAGCGAAGATTCTGATCAAACTGCGCATTCGCGCAGTCTGATCAGAATCTTCTCTGGGCGCATTTTGGATAGCCAAGGATGTAAAGTGTCATCATACGGACAATGAAGCCTCTAACAAGACTGCGCGGATGCACAGACTAACCTGAGTCTTCGTTAGGCGCACGTGTCGAAAGGTACTTTTCTCATGTTGCGAATCAAATCATCTTAGCGAGACAATTCGAGAAAGGCTACGCCTTATACAGACGGCCTTTTCAAAGCAAAGGGGCGCAAAGATAATTTTCGTTTATTGATTGATTGAGTTGAGGTTTTACACCCTAGTCAATCCATGAAGGTTATTTCGAATCGGTCAGTTTACCTAGCCACATTTTTCCTAGACAGGCTTAGTCTTCAAAGCCGTGCACATTCTGTCGCCAAAAACTGACAACTTCCCTTCTTGAATCAGCGGAATGGAGTGAATGACCATAGAAAATAGTTCATAATCAATCTCCGCGAAATAATGTTGTCGAACACGAGGGAGGTCGAATCCACGACCTCCAGATTATCAGTCAGACGCGCATCCGTCTGAGCCCCCGAGGCCGGCCTATTTTAGAATGTATTATTCAGTGATGTAAGTACAGCAATAGTGGTAGACTATGGGTTCATGTAGTTGAGCCAGACAAAACCTACAATAAGACCTGTGTGACCAGCAAAGATCAGCCTGTAGAGTCACCCAGTATGGCACCAGTTCTCGTTTATGCCTCTTTGGATTGTCTTGAGGTTGTAGAAGGCACATGCGATCAGTGAAGATCTGATCAGACTGTGCAAATGCGCCGGCTCATCTGAGTTGT
The DNA here is from genome assembly GCA_964016985.1 of Anodontia alba. Lineage (NCBI taxonomy): Eukaryota > Metazoa > Mollusca > Bivalvia > Lucinida > Lucinidae > Anodontia > Anodontia alba. The sequence continues at coordinate 33,990,874 of OZ024838.1, forward strand.
CACTGGTCGCACAAGTACAGTAAAACCTGTGTAAGACAGCCACCTTTGAAATTGACCTTAGTGGTTGATGTGAAAAGGTGGTTGTCTTATAAAGGTACATGTCATGTAATTTTGCTAGCAAAATTACATGACATGTACCTTTATAAGACAGACAACTTTTTCCACATCAACCGCTATTTAAAGTCAGTCTTGAAGGTGGCTGTCTTACACAGGTTTCACTGTATTGTAGGTTTTTGTCGTGCGTTGGCTCGTATAATTTAATTTGTTGAAATGCCGTGTCATTTTGAAGTCTTCAATTAATGTCAAGGCAATGTATAAGCAGACAGTTATACTGAATATATAAGTAATTAAATCATAGATAAGACAGCCACTTTGTCATGCTTAATTGATTAGTAAGTAATTTCAAACAAATGTCAAATAAACAAAATGTTGAAAGAAAATAAACTCCTAGGGTTAGATGAAAATGAAGGACTCCTATTGGGTTAAAAGTCTATGTATGGATTTATGCACTAGTCCTTTGTAGTCCCGGATCCTACGGGGAATAGCGGGGCTTTTAAGTCTTCGATTTTCAAAGCCCTGCTAAACGCCCTGCACTGCGGGGATACATTTGTGTTAAATTCCCTGCTAAAAGCCATTCACCTGGGGGCCATTTTTTGATTCCCGAAACAGTCTGCTCTCTGTTGCAAAAATCAGCCTGTATCTATTTCATGGTAAAAGGTTTGGTTTACTCGATACAGTTAAATTCAAAGGTAAAAAAATCATTGACAGTATGAGTCAGATTATTAGAAATCTAAAGTTTGAGGTTGATGTGGCTCTAATTTATGTATTCAAAGCATTTTGGCAGGAAATCAGTACCCCGACAAATCTACGGCATGTCCAGGACTCATCGGAGGTTAAATTACCGCACTTAAGCACCGGTATCCCTTGCCCCGTAGAAGCCGGAGTTTCAAATGACTGGTGCATTTCATTGTTAGGCAGATTTTCCGATTTTTTGTTTTTGCAGTTTTCAATAGATTTTAAAATGAATGACTCTGAGAGCAATGAGCATATTCACAAAGCTGAAAACAACTAAAGAGTCGAGTTTTCTGGACCAGACTAGCAAAATATAGTTTCGGCCAATTAACCCTCATCAGTTATACGGTTTTCATAAACCCCGGAATGGGCTCAATGATAAAAAAAAAAAGGACCAGAAAATATAAGACTACCGTGACTATAGTGAAACCCGCTTTTCAATGTGTGTGCGCGCTGCATGAATATATCTCAATTTGCTTATTTACAAATGTCTGTCATTTCCCATAAAACATGCTGTCAATAAGATGACTTACAAAGCTGTAGTTTGGAGGAGCGTCGACAAAACTATTTGATTCGTAAGGTCAGAAATTGTACCCATTAGGAAAACACGCCTATTCAACTCGTATTGTAAATTTTACAACCAAAAAAGGAAAATTTTCAGATAAAAAAATCTGATATTTTTCACATTTCTGCTCAAAACATGCTCAAAACGTAGAGTGTGGGTACTCGTTAGAACCACTTCGGCGAGGCAGTTCTAACGAGGACCAACAATCTATGTTTTTAGCAAAATAAGAAAGATAATATGCACCCCTGTAAACCCCAGTTTTACTATATAAAAGTGGGGTTTAAGGGGGTCAAAATTATATAAACATATTTTCGTGATGCTTTGAAGATGTGCGCCCAGCGATGATTCAGATCTGCCTGCGCATTTCGCAGTCTGATCCGAATCTTCACTTGTCGCACTTTGGATAGCCAAGGATGCACAGTTTCTTCATGCGGACAAAAAGACTCAGATCAGACTGCGCAGATGTGCAAGCCGAGTTGAGTCTTCGTTGGGTTCACATGCCCGAAGCCACGTTTTCTCACTTAACGACTCAAATTTTCGGTCGATTGTTTACAATCGAGCCAAAGTATACATACACCAAAATTTCCTTAACGCTGTTGTCCACGTGATAATCATTGACCAATAAAATCGATTCGCGCTTTTGTACGAAATCCAGGTAACGGTTATTTATAGCCGCGCTATTTTTGTCACTATAACGTCAGAATGCCGTGTAAAGAGATAATTTGTGAAACCTGGACTGGGACGTTGGCAAACAGTGCAGACCCAGATCAGACTCTACATAACACAGCGTCTGATCAGTGTCTGCACTGTTTGCTTCAATTAGAAGAAGTCAAACAGTCTTAAGACCCCGTTTAGGACCATTATTCCAGCCTACACTCAGACAATCGATCCACCAGTGCTGTTAGTGCTTTGATTTCTGTCTGATTTGAACACCTTATCGTAGTAGTCACTGGGTACTCATTAGAAACCCTTCCGGTGTGGTTCGATTTTTATCTATTGACATTTGATGTCAACAGTCTCCTAAGGAGAGAAATGTCAAGTCCTGGTTTCTGTGAAAAAGATTCACATGAAGTTCTTAATTCACATCCGAATCCGCCAGACACTCCAAATACCGCTATAGTAGAGTAATACATAAAACGCGTGTGAAAATAGCAAAACAGAGAGAAAAAGAGAGAATAAGAAAAAAAATAAGAAGAAAAGAAAACAAACAAAAAAAAAAAAAAAAACAACAACAAAAAAAAAAAACACACACAAGAAGGACTTAGACAACTGGATTTTGAATTTGGAAGGAGAAAGATATAATTTGGTTGAGTGAGATATTGCAGGAGAATGGGAAATTGTGAAATTAACATGATAAAATAAATGAAGGACGTCATGTGATGAAAGAGTTTCATGTGACTTCATTAGCTTCATTAGTCACATAAAGCTCTTTAATCAAAAGACGTCCTTCATTTTCAGGACATAAAATACGAAAACTGAATATTGCTATTACCGTTATTACAATGTACTTTAAGTAGACTGGTCAGTCTGAGCAAACAGTGTAGACCCAGATCAGACGCCGCACAAGGCAGCGTATGATCAGGGTCTACACTATTTACTACTCATATTGACATATTATCAAGGTAGTCCAGTGGTACGTAACTTCTTATTTCGTCTATTCTCACTTTGTCTACTTTTCAAGTTTATTCTTCTATATAATGACAAAGGGCTGGACCAAAACTGTTCAGATATACTTTATTTGATTAGTATTGATCACAAAAAAGAACTAAAAAAAAAAAGAAAAAAAAAAAAAAAAAAAAAAAGAAAAAAAAAAGAAAACTGATTAATGATTAGGGTAAAACAAATGTTGGTAATTATCAAGTTGATCAGGAACCAAACTGCTTGAATTGTGCAATTTATGCTATGTCAATATTTTGTTTCACTCATCACTCATCAAAGCCAAGAAATAATATCAAATGACTGAAAGAATTGGAAATATATGATGAAACTATGTTTCCAAATGAAGAAACTGCTCAAAGTGTGCGATGTCGTCTTATGTCAACATTTTCCCTCATCAGAAAGAATAGGAAATATATGATGAAACTATGTTTCCAAATGAAGAAACTGCTCAAAGTGTACAATGTCCTCTTATGTCAATTTTTTTCCCTCATCAAAGCCAAGAAATGACAGATAAAATCACTAAAAGAATAGGAAATGCAGTCGACTCTCGTTATCTCGAACTCGCTTATCTCGAATAACCGCTTATCTCGAAGTGATAATCTGGTCCCTGTTTTAACACAGAGGTCTACCAACAGTCTATAAAATATTGTGAAAAAGAGGAGAAATTGCTCCTTAGGAGCAATTTCTCCTCTTTTCCACAATATTTTCAATATATCTCTAATTTAGGAGTCAAATTACGTATTCATTCTGTTAAAGGTGGTTGTTCGATTAATTGTTTTTTCCTCAGTTCCGTAAATCTGATATGTCGAACTACGGATATCTCGAAGTGTTTCATAGAGTCCCTTGGAGTTCGAGATAACGAGAGTCGACTGTATATCATGAAAAATATGTTGCCAAATGAAGAAACTGCTCGAATTGTACAATTTCCTCTTATGTCAAGATTTGTTTCCATCATCAAAGCAAAGAAATGACAGATAAAATCACTGAAAGAATAGGAAATATATGATGAAAATATGTTGTCAAATGAAGACACCGCTCGAATTGTACACTTTCCTCTTATGTTAACATTTTGTTTACTCATCAAAGCCAAGATATGGCAGATAAAATGATTGAAGGAATGGGAACAGGAATAGGAAAAACTGCTGGGAAATATTTAGTTGGCCAAATTGTCCTACCTAAAAATTTTGGCTGGCCAAATTGTCCTAGGCTAAATTATCCTGGGCCAAATTGTCCGGGTCATATCGTCCGCTGGCCGAGGTGTCCGTGTACCGTTCGGCGGGCGTGTGGTTTACTACCTCTTCAGTGAAAGATCACAGTAAAACAGAACAATAATCACGGAATGGTTGCACGAGCCATCTCATATTGATCTACATTCTTTGTATGAGTTTTGTTTGCATATTTGTACCACTGAAAAGAATTCAAATGTAACGTTGAGTACTGAATTTCATGATATAGTATTTACTCGAAGTATTCGGACAGTCAGGCCTGTGCAAACAGTGTAGACCCGGATCAGACGTCTGATTAGGGTCTACACTGTCTGCTACTCGTCCAACAGCTTTCAGACAAATCGCAAAAGAGTCAAATAAACTTGCTCAAATTAAAAGCTATAGTTCTACACAAAATGACCCAACCATTGTTGCTCAAAAAGGGAATAAATCTCATTCATTTACAAAATCACTTTTCATATTTGGATCATTTGGCAAACTGCTCATTTAGTGTGTAAACCAGCCCATTATGAAAACACACCTATACAAATATATAGAAAATTTCACCTCTAAAAACTGAAAATTTTCAGATAAAAACGCTGATATTTTTCATATTTCTGCTCAAAACATAGAATGTGGGTACCCCTGTAAACCCCAGTTTTACTATATAAAAGTGGAGTTTAAGGGGGTCAAAATTATATAGGCATGTTTTCGTGACGCTGAATTACACAGATGCTATGTATGCTACTGGGTCTATTGAATTTTGACAGGATCACCAATTTCATATAATCTCAAATAAGATGCCAAAATTAGTTTCTGCTTGTAAAAGGAGTCTGGAGCAAACTGAAATCAAAGTTACTAGGAGGATTTTACGTGAAAAATAACTCTATAATAACCGTGAATAAAAAGCAATTTTTTGAGGAGAAATGCATCTTCAAGGACGAGTTTGGTAAGGAGTTTTAGGTATCCCAATGTTTAGAGTATAAACGGTATTTTTTCATAGGAAGAAATTATTTTGAAAACAATTTCCCATTTTCTAAACATTTATATTTATAATTGATCTCCTGAAATAAAATTAAACTGTCAATTTTAATGGCTATATAAGGACCGGCTGAGGAAAGGGACCTTAGAACATATGCGAACAGCGGAAGATCCAGACCAGCCTGCGCATTCGCACGGTCTGGTCAGGATCTGCGCTGATAGCCAGCACAAGGTAGGGAGCTTATTGAATATAAATGACTTATAGCGGAGATATTTTCCTGAAACTTGGCTATGCAAACTGGTCTGGGACTTCGCCATTCGTATATGCCCTAAGGACCTTTTTGTTAGCCGGCACCTCATATGCAGATGTGATATCTTATTAAAGAAGGAAGTAAACAGCAACATCATAAATTTCTGTGGCACAGAACACCCAGAAATGAAATGATAATAAACAGCAACATCACAAAGTTCTATGACATTGATGAGCACTCAAAGATCAAATACTAATAAATAGCAATAGCACAAAGTTCTGTGACGTTGATGTACACTCAAACATTAAATATTAATAAACAGCAACATCACAATGTTCTATGATATTGAATACTCAATGACTGAATACCAAAAAAACAGCGACATCACAAAGTTCTATGTAAACAATGACATCACAAAATTCTGTGACAATGAACACTCAAAGATTAAATACCAATAAACAGCAAAGTCACAAACTTTCATGAAATTGAACACTCAAAGATTAAATACTAATAAACAGCATCATCACAAAGTTCTATGATATTTAACACTCAAAGATTAAATACTAAGAAACAGCAATATCACAAAGTTCTGTGACATCGATATCTATTCAAAGTTTAACTACTAATAAACAGTTGCATTACAAAGTTCTATGACATCGATGTCCACTCAAAGATTAAATACTAATTAACAGTAACATCACAAAGTTCTATGACACTGAACACTCAAAGATCAAATACTAATAAACAGTAATATCACAAAGGTCTATGACATTGAACACTCAGAGATGAAATGCTAACAAAAAGCAACATCACAAAGTTCTATTACACTGAACACTCGAAGATTACATACTAATAAACAGCAATATCACAAAGTTCTATGCTAATGACGAACACTCAAACATTAAATACTAATATACAGCAACATCACAATATTCTACGACATTGAACACTCAGAGATGAAATACTTATAAACAGTTACATCACAATATTCTACGACACTGAACACTCAGAGATTAAGTATAAATAAACAACCTCATAACACTATTCTACGACAGTGAACACTCAAAGATTAAATACTAATAAACAGCAATATTGTAAAGTTATATGACATTGACAAAGTTGTATGGAATGATATACTAATAAACAGCAACATCACAAAATTCTATGAGATTGATGAACACACAAATATAAAAGACTTATAAACAGCAACATCACAAAGTTCTAAGACATTGAACATTCAAAGATGAAATACTAACAGCAGCAGCACAAGACTCTATGACATTGAACATTCAAGGATTATTCACTAATAAACAGCAACATTACAAAGCTCTATGATGTTGAATAACACTCAAAGATTAAATACTACATGTAAAAAACAGCGGCATCACAAAGTTTTACGAGATATTAACACTCAAAGATTAAATACTAATAAAAAACAACATCACAAAAATCTATGACAATGAAAACTCAAAGATGAAATTTTTATAAACAGCAATATCACAAAGTTCTATGACATTGACAAAGTTCTATGGCATTAAATACTAATAAACAGCAATATCACAAACTTCTATGACATTGATGCACGCTCAAAGAGTACATACTTATAAACAACATTGTCACAAAATCCAATGACATTGAACACTCAAAGATTAAATTCTAATTAACAGCAACATCATAAAAATCTATGACACTGGACACTCAACGATTAAATACTTATAAACAGCAACAGCACAAAGTTCTATGACATTGAACACTTAAAGATTAAATACTTATAAACAGCAACAGCACAAAGTTCTATGACATTGAACACTCAAAGATTAAACTCTAATAAACAGCAACATCACAAATTTCTATGACACTGAATACTCAGATATTAAATATTAATAAACAGAAACATTGCAAAGTTCTGTGACATTGATAAACACTCAAAGATAAGTACTAATAAATAGCAACATCACAAAGTTCTATGACATTGAACTCATAAAGACTGCATACCTGCACACGACGTTTGAATTTTATTATTCTCTGATAACAGGACCTGGCTGCGTTAAAAAAGCAAGTTAATCGCGAACATTAATTCAGAAATATGATAAAAGATCTATTCATTTTTGATCCAGTTCAAAAACGAGAAACTAACTGAAAATTTACAGACTGTCAGAGGCCACATTTTAAATATCGTATTACATGTAATACCATATATCAATTTATTGAACATTTCATGGATAGAATATCTATTTTGGGGAAATATAGAGCCTTTAACACAAGTTTGACAGTACACCAGAAAGAAGACATGGTATTGTTTTCTTTTTATTCACCATCTGCATGTTTGTCATTCATACAACATCTTTATGCTAGTGCCCCATTAAAGGGACATTCAATTTAGCAAACACTGTACATCCAAGGCTATGCTAAAATAGGCTATGCCTACGTCCAATCCAATGGTACATATATATGTACTCGTCTTGTATGTATGTATGTATCCATGAAATTTCTAATAAATAAATAAATAAAACTGTACATCCATGTCAAATGCCACAGAACGCGGCGTCAGATCGGAATCTGCACTGTTTACATTAAATACAAGTGTTTCTACAACAAATAGGCTGCGTAAAGCGAAAAGTGTCTTCGAACGTGCAAATTGCCGCGCACATTCAGATTCATACCGCGCATGCGCAAAGTCTCGTTCTCCATTGCTACATTCTATAGTGTCAATAGCATCTGTTATCTGAGAACGAAGGCCCTGATCAGACTGTGAGGATGCGCAGGCTGATCTGGGCATTCGCTGCCCTCATATGCCCGAAGACAAGTTTCGCATGGCGCAGCTCAAATGGTAATGATACAAAAACAAAGCCAGACACCCCTTTGATTGAAAATGAACCAGTCAGATCTAAAGCGGGAAGTAGAAGAGTTCACTGGACATTCAGCAGTGATTTGAACTTATCGCATTCGACCTAAAAAGCGCACGTATACGTACATTTGTATAATGCGTAGGCGGAATTTCATATTCTTCAGATTACACCCCCTTGTAAATTTATACAGTTCATAAAGTTGTAAAAACGTACTAGGTTGTAGATACCCACAACAGTCTACTATCTCGCGATTCCAACCAGTAGCCACAATAAATGCTTTTTGTAAGAACTCAGAAAAAAAGAAATAATTAAAAAAGCCGGGCCAAGTTGTTCAAAGCATTATTTCCTTAACTCTTTCGGTGCCAAATTTCAGACAATTGTCGTCTGTTTTTTTTTTTTTTTTTTTTTTTGTTTTGTTTTTATTATTATTATTATTATTTTACTTTATCAAACCATCGCTGGGGAAGAATTTTATATGTAAAGTTGAAAGAATAAATGTCAAACAGCGAGGATCCAGATGAAATGGCTTATTATGATCTATTCTGTATGCAAAAGCCTATTATTATCTCTTGTGGCAGTGGAAGAGTTAACGAGCTTGTTAATGACAAGCTCGATAACTGTTGTAGCTTAGGTATTTTCAAATATGTTGATAGTTTTTGCTGCAAAAATGTGAGTACACATTTTCATAATGGAATAAAAAAAATACCTAAACTATACCTAAATATACTCCACAAAGTAATTTAAGGACCATCAGTTTTATTCCCCCTTTGATTATCACTAAAATGCGACCCTCAAGTTTTACAATTATTTCATGGACAAAACTGGAAGTCTCAGCCCTATTTCAATCAGCTCAACATGTTCGCAACATGTTCAGCTACAAAAGTGTCAATAGCACCAACAACGCCAGATCAAAAGATTCTAAGAAAAGCGGTAATTTCCAAAAAAAAAAAAAAAAAAAAAACAACCAAAAAAAAAAAAAAAAACAACAACAAAAAAAAAAAACAAAAAAAAAAAAAACGATTTTTACTCCAAAAAGAAGTTTTTTTCATAATACCGGAAAAATTCTTTGTTTAATGAAAACAATACTCTGTCACACAAAAAGTCATGCAAACTCAACCTTCATTCGAGTAAAAGTCACACAGATATGGCCAGAAAAAGAGACAAACCCTTTGAGAGGCTAAACATGCCTCGAAAGTTCCCCATAGACAACGAATAATCTGTAGAGGGTACCTCTAGCAAAATGTGCGTTTCTTGATAACAAATAAGGCTTTCTTTATGAGTTTATCATATTTGGGAGCCCAGACATCACTTTTGACTTTTGACGCGAAAATGAAGATTTTTAATTTTTGAGTAAAAAGTGGCGTTCTTTTGCAAATTTTAAAATGAAAATTTTTATTTCTTTTTTTTTTTTTTTTTTTTTTTTTTGTTTTTTTTTTTTGTTTTTGTTGGAAACACTCCTTTAGGGCTTCCTTTTAAAGAAACATTCAACGATATTTTGATATCTTCTGTGGTTTTGACCATACACCCGGCCAAGTTTGTATGTATGAACATTTGCACTATGTGGCCCTTAAATTATTTTGTTGAGTATACTTGTTTACCGGAGCAGTAGAAAGACTTTTCTTTGGGCTCAAAACGAGTTCGAATCAGCCAAAGTAAATGTTGTTGTTCAAATCAGCGACGTTTTACTGTATCAAAGATTACGGTTACACTACAATCTCTTTATAACATGGTTCGTTATAACACGGTATTGAATACAGTCGAACCTCAATGGCTCGAACATCTTTGGGACCATGGAAAATTATTCGAGACATGGGTAGTTCGAGCCAATGAGGGTTAATCATGGCGCCAGTTTAGGAAGCAAATCGTGATCATCTAGGGAAATCTTTTCGATCTTCTACACACAATAATGGTATGTTGAGTGCACTCATTAGAATCGCCTCGATGAGGCGATTCTAATGAGTACACACAACATACAATTTCATGATAAAATAAGAAAAAAATCCCTAAATATTAGTTTTCTTGAGCTATTGGAAGAATTTTGTAGGGACTGAAAAACGGTTTCGAATCATCCACGGCAAACGAGCCATCCGTGTTCGAGCCATTCAGGTTATACTGTATAACACGGTTCAAAGATGGATCCCAAAAATGTATACATTATATTGAAAAATTACCATAAATGGTCATTTTTCAATATAATCTATACATTTTTATTTGGATATAACCCAGCTGTTAATCTAACACGGTTTATACTAAGGACCCCAACAATAGTGTTATAAGGTGGTGTATTTATGTCAAATGACATAAACAGGTAATATTTTATTACTTAATTTGTTTCAGTTTAGAATTGGGGACTGTAACATTTCTTACTTCCTTTTGTGATCAAGTAACATTTTTATTAGCAATAAAACATGACAGTTTAATTTGACTATCTTGAATTGAGAAAAAAGAAATTAATGTTTAGATTAGTAGGAAATTATTATAGCCGACATCGTCTATATGAATAATCAATACGAATTCGTTACCCTTTGTTAAAACTAACTGACTGTACATTGTGTTCGTTTTTTTTTTTTTTTTTTTTTTTTTTTTTTTCTGTTTTGGCCACTTGTGCAAAGTTAGATCAGGCCGCTTAGCATCTGCACAGTGTGGGCGGAGCCACAGGGGTTTTATGTCTCTCTAGTTGGTGATCATTGACGATTCCATCGTGGTGGTCAGATTGCATGGATCTGTGTCTGATCAGGTTCTACGCTAGTCAAATATATCTAAGGTCTATTTTTCTTTGCTGTGGTGCATTAATATTTGGGCCGTATGTGAGAAAACGTATAGGCGGACATGGGCACCAAGCGGGGACTCAGATGAGTCTGCGGATGCGCGGTCTGATCAGATTCTCTGCTGGTCGCCTAAAAAAACTTGGAGCCTTTGCTATCCAGCGAGTGCACAGCGAAGACTGATCAGACTGCGCTAATGCGCAGTCTGATCTGTCTTCGCTGGGCACAATATCTGAAGGTACTTTTTGTCTCGTTCCGGCTAATTTATTTTCATCAGTATCGAATGTCAAAGATCACATTGGTACACGCAGCATTGGTCCTTGGATGAAAATGGAGGCTTTCGCAAAATTGTTTTTAGTTCTTACTGCGACCGGATTTGCTCTTTCACAGAAAAGAGCCAAAAATTATATGGTAAGTTTCTTTTTTATTCTTTTTTTTCTTTAACACAACAATGACATGTACGACAGTTTGGCGTATTTGGTTTCATAAAATGTGAATGTAATGACGTATTTTTAGTGTTTTTTTTTTTTTTTTTTTTTTTTCAGTTTTGAGCAAAATGGAACAAAATGGTCTGATTGACTATACATATCTTATTAGATTAAAAAAAAAAAAAAAAAAAAAACTGAAACAAATTTGACGACAAACCTTTTGGTCAATCCAATACAATTTCTACAGTAAAATGATTTTTGATAGGATTAGGGAGATAATATATATTCTAAACAAGAAAAAATATTTTAACTTTTATCCACTTTGTTTAATTTCGATAACTGATATTTCACAACACTACTGTTAAAACGTCAGATATTTTGAATAAGCAGAACTTTATGAAAATTCAACCTACATGTACCTGCTCTATCAAATTTTGTATAATTTGGGATCAGTTTATAATGGAAGAATAAAGATATTGGAATATATTAGAACTAACGCCTGGAATAAAAAAAATCGCGGGGTGTAGGAAGCTATGACGAAAGGTTTTACATTGAATCATGACAAATAATTTATATTATACACATTTAGATACTTTTAACTCACATTTTATGTGATCGTCAACAGGCTGCATGGCAACATCAAATGTCAAACAACAGGGAATTATTAGTCACAGACTACTTAACCTCATAGAACACCGGTTATTTAAAAAATATCATCATAATAGTGTTCTAGAATTCCATGCTCTTATTTTGATGGGTACATTATTTACAGTCGAGCCTAATTATACTTAACCAACCTTTCCTTAAAGACATAAAAATCTGATGAGTTTGGATCATTAGTCTTATCTCAGAGTACAGTAAAACCTGGTATTCTGTCAATAAAAGATAAACAGGTAGAGGCTCAATAGCGGGGGAGGTAGGGGCGCCGGTGGGGGGGGGGGGGGGGGATGGGGGCGGGGGGTGGGCGGGGGGGGGGGGGGGGCAGGTGTGGATTATAATATTGGGGAATTTAGTATTGACTTATTTATCTGTTCCATAGATATCATATTTTCAAAACACCTACATGTTGATCTATCAAAAGTATCACAGTGAAGTAGTCTGCTCAGTCACTCTGGCATAAGACACAGCATCCAAGTGAGGGACTATTTGTGCGACTATATTTCCTTATTTTGGACATCGAATCAGGGGAGCTAATTGTGGACTGGTTCCTTATCAGAAATTTTTCAGGTCACTTGTTCCTTACTGTGTACAGGAGTAACCAATATGCTTAATATTGTTAAAGCATCGATTTTTCACAGAATATGCAAATTAAGAGAATTGATATGAAATTCATATCCTTAATAATTATCAGTTTCTTTATAATTGTTTTTTTTTTTTTTTTTTTTTTCATGATTTTAGAGGGCAGTAGTAAATAAAGGGTAATACCACTCAAAAGACATATGGTAGTTCACCTTCATACTCTGTTTGAATAAAACTTATACATAGTTTGATCTGTTGGAAAAGTTTAAAAGAAATCTATAGTTATGAATATGTTACATATTAGGATCTTGTATATGCTTGTTAAAATTGATGTGATTTTGTCTGAATTTTCTTATTTGAAAATGAGAAATAAAAAATATACACTTGTATTCGGTGAAACCTTTGCGTGTTTAGTAGTAAAATGTGACCAAAATGGCCATAGTAGTAAACATAGTAGGGTTCTTTAAAGAGCCATAACTGGTAAATCATATTTTATTGACGTAAAATAGTCAGAATATAACACAAAACTGAATTATAAAATATGAAAAAAAAATATTGTTGGGAAAAAAATAAGGGTCAGGTGTCAGTAGTGACCTTAAATTACGGGAAATTAAGGGGAAAAAGAAACAGTCTTAAGTCCCTCTTCAGGACTATTTTTCCAGTCAACACTCAGAAACAATCGACACACCAGTGCTGTCAGTGATTTGATTCTTCGGTCTTTCCGGGGTTTACGAATATTAACCCTGGTCCTGCTGAACCTAGGCATACCCTGCCTTTGCAAACTGTAGATCCAGATCAGTTGGGTTCTTAAGAACCCAACTGATCTGGATCTACACTATTTGGCATTAAGTATGTGAATGTAACGAACTGGATCAAGCAATCTGATTGGATAAAAATTACAACTAGGCGTGGAATCTTATTTTATTTAACATGACAAGGGTTAATATGTTACGAAGCTTGTATGTACAATGTAAACAAACGAAATTATATTATCTTTTCCCAGCTAGCATTCTACGTAAATCTACATCGGGCCGTCATCGGCCCGTCAGCTACCCTGACTACCGATGACGGCCCGATATAGATTTACGTAGAATGCTGACTGGGTTATATTAGGTCTTTTTCTCTTAGCGGGCAGAACTGTGGGATATTTTTTACGTCGAGGTGTCACAGAACCCGTCGTCTAATCAGGGATTTTGTTCTGCTTCCAACTTATCTAGCAATATTTAGATAAATTACCCAGTCAGCATTCTACGTAAATCTATATCGGGCCGTCATCGGCCCGTCAGGGTAGCTGACGGGCCGATGACGGACCGATGTAGATTTACGTAGAATGCTAGCTGGGAAAGTGGACGTTCCAATTTTAGACCTAGTTTTGGTAATGAGAAAGTGGCCATTATAGTAAATATGGTATTTATAATTGTTTCTCTTTGTTCCTTTTCAGAATCAAGTGGTAAACGCAAGGTCTGGGACAATGGGCGACCTTGATGCCAGGTACGGTTACATCTATATATAGTGTTCCTAGTTTTTACCAAATATCAATTTGTGACAGCAGTCAGTTAACTCCCTTGAGGACTCTCCATAAAAAACTAGGTCCAATTAACTGGATTCCTCTGCTCTAAACATAAGCATTTCTGTTAGTTATTGCTTCATTTTTCTCGTGATACCTAATTAAAGCATCATCATATACAAATAAAGCATCCAACATACCTAAAAAGAAATATTATCTCTGCACTAAATTATATGAACAAGTTAAAAATCTTTCGTGTAGAAGTAAAAAAGTTGAAAGGTTAATATCAGTTTATTCTACTGAGGGCCTAAGACATCACGCAAACATACCTATATAATGTTGACCCCCTTAAACCCCACTTTTATATAGTAAATCTGGGGTTTACAGGGGTATACATTACTTTTCTTATTTCTGCTCAAAAACATAGATTGCGGGTACTCGTTAGAACCGCCTCGCCGAGGCGGTTCTAAAGAATACCCACAATCTATGTTTTGAGCAGAAATATAATAAATATCAAATTTTTATCGGATTTTGTATTTTGGTGGTAATTTTCAGTATATTTAAATAAGTTTGTTTTCGTAATGTAAATAGAGGATTCCAATTAGAAGGGCATAGTTAGTATTTGGTCTACCTTGTGGTTTATATGTCAAGGGATATAATGTAAAACATACTGCTTTCTCTCATGAAGGTGCCTTACGACAAGGTCTATTCTACAAGGAAAGAATTTGCTCCAAGAGGGAGCAAATCCTTTTCTTTTATAGTAGACCTCTTTTCAGAGGGAATACAGAGTTTTCTCCCTTGAAAATATGTCACATTCCCTTACTGTGCCAACGATCAAGCAAAGGCTTATGTGTAATGTGTCTCTTGAAGATTTTTTTTTTTTTTTTGCTTTATTCAAAAGAAGTAAATTCGTAAATACAAATATACACGAAAGTTTTATTCTTTTCAGTGAATTCACGTGCTATCCGGGTGACCATGCTCATAATCATGCCAACATGTGATTTTGCATTGGGATAATAGCGTTGTGTGACCTTCTTGATCACAATATTTTAAAGAAAATCGAAAGTTTCCATTTTCCTATAGTAAACTTGGCTTCGTTAGCAAACATCAACAGAGTTGGTAGTTTAAATGCAGGTTTTCAACCAGTTCCACTGGTTCAAAGATTCTGAAATTCTTACAATGTTGTTATGGAACATTAGTAAAATAAAAGAAAGAAAAGCAAAAACACTAACAAACATTTTCCAAAACATCCAAATTCACTATAGAAATTGCATAGATCAGTCCGTAGAAATCATTTTACGGTAAAATATTTTAAACAAAGCAGACAATTTGAAAAAAAGACAAATAGTTCCGTTTAAGGTATTGTCAATCACAAAATGTTTATTTTGCATTTAGAATAAAACGCAAAACGAAAAGCGTCTTTCCGTAGAATGCCGAAAGCACAGTTGTGGATGGAGTCTAACAAGTAAATTAGAATTGAATGTCTTTTTATTACATTAACAAAATTTAATCTGTCTGTTATAAATAGCATAAGGTGGGATTGCATGGGGTGACGTTTACAAAAAAAAAAACGATAGGAAAACATTTTGGCAGGTTATTTTGGTAGGTTATTTTGTCAAAAATAATAACGCCTCAAACAGCATACCGTCACTGTCAGAATCAAACAAATGGCGAAACCAGTTACTGCTTTCCTCGTTCTTGAACTGAAATGATTTTTTATCGTATCTCTGAATAAATGTTGCCAATATTGATTCAGAGATATGATAAAAAAATATATATTTCACTTTTGATCCAGTTTAGAAAAGAGAGACTAACTGAATTTTTACAGGCTGTCAGATGCCACATTACAGGATCGTATTGATACCATATATCAGTTTATTTAACCTTTTTTGGATAAAACAAATGGCTATTTTTGAGCCTTTAAACCTCACAAAATTACAGTATAATAGCCTATATAATTTTGACCCCCTTAAACCCACTTTTATATAGTAAAACTGGGGTTTACAGGGGTATACATTATTTTTCTTATTGCTGCTTAGACACATAGATTGTGGGTACTCGTTAGAACCGTCTCGCCGAGGCGGTTCTAACGAGTACCCACAATCTATGTTTTGAGCAGAAATATGAAAAAATCTAAGTTTTATTATCTGAAAATGTTCAGTTTTTGGAGATGAAATTTTCTATATATTTGAATAGGCGTGTTTTCGTAATGGAAACAGTGCCTACGGACATACGCAATATGCGCAGGTTCATATCATCCGGCGCAGGTTCATATCACCCGGCGCGTACACAAAGACTCATCCTAGCCTTTTGCACTCCATTCATAGATTATGTAGTAAACCCGATTCTGTAAACGAACAAAGGAGGCCCTGAAAAGACTGCAGAAGCGCAGTCCGATCTGGGACTTCGCTGTCCGCATATGCCCGAAGACGCGCCTTCGCATGGTGCGACCAAACAAAGTATAGACGATGTCCAGAAATATCAACAGTCACAGAACATAGGGTACCAATAACACCAAAAGGAAGAGTAAACAAGCCATGTCAGACAGTACACTAGCCACAAACTGAAGAAAACCAAAACAATCAGCTGGCTCCCAGCTATCATTCTTTATAAATCTACAGCGGGCCGTAATCGGCCCGTCAGCTACCCTGTCGGGCCGATAACGGCCCACTATAGATTTATAAAGAATGCTTACTGGGCTCTTTCTAACAAAGTGTTCAAAATGCTTAGACATGTCCGATTATGGTAGGAAGCATCCATTACGAAAACACGCCTACGTGTATTCAAATATATTAAACATTTTAGAACCAAAACAGGAAAATTTTCAGATAAAAAAAAATCTGATATTTTTCATATTTCTGCTCAATACATAGATTGTGGGTACCCGTTAGAACTAAGTTTTAATGAGTATCCAACAATCTATGTTGTTTAGCAAAATAAGAAAAATAATGTATACCCCTATAAACCCTAGGTTAATGGGTTTAAGAGGTCAAAATTATATAGGTGTGTTTTCTTCATGTCTACCTAAACACAGCTTTTTCTTATTTTTTTAGATTGTTGCAACTGACTGGCCCTCAAGGCAAAACAAGACAATATTTTATACTTACAAGAGGAATAGCAGCAAAGATTGCCAAAGACCGTAATTCGGGTTCACTAGATAGAACAAGCCATAGACCTCATAAATACCAACCTTCAGTTACATCACCTCGTCTTCCAAATAGCCATCTGTTGATAGAGTTAAATAAAGGGCCGACGTTTAGACTAAATCATATGAATATTATTAGTACACAGGAATTGGAACGTTTACTCCAAATGCAAGGCAGACGAGCAGGGAAGAAGTTATGGACAAACAGAAATAGACCAATAGGAATTACAAACGTGAATAATGATCGAAGATCTAGTAAACTCAATACAGCACATGGGAGATTATGGAAAAATCAGACGCAACGAAGGAATGCATTGCGGCTTAGAAATCGGGGAAGCTTGAATCAGCAAGTGTTACCATCGCAATACAGAAATAACCGGTCTCTGAATTCATCTTTTCGGAGGAATCAATTCGCTGAAAGGCGTCAACGTAATAAACAACATCATTATAAGAAAAATGCACAGGGTCGATATTCACAGCCTCTGCAACGTAAAGTATTACAAAATTCACGAAGAGCATCTCAGTTGAGGGGCCGTTTTAACGCACCTGTGCGTGTTATAGCAAACCAACCAAAACAAAGTGTTACTAATTTATTAAATACAAGGTCACTTGTTGGACGTTCGTCTTTTCAATATGACGTTTTGCCCTCTCCTATCAATAGAAAAAGAGCTAATAACACAAATGGAAAGAACAATTCTAATGTACATCAGAGAAACAATTTGGTACCAAACAGAAATAAAACGCGTCCAACAACCAATGACATTAAATTATCTTTGAAGCATATTCAAGATCACATACATATGCTATTGGATAAGTTGTATTTTGAAAAAATCAACAATTCAATAATTAATCAAACTCGAACAGATCCAAGGACTGGAAACAATCACGTACTACAAGGAGAAGTTTCCGACGCTAGTGCAGTAAAAACGCAAGCAGTGCCAAAACGAAATAAGAAACCAAAGAAACAACATGCAACAGCAACAGCCGATCAAAAAGCAAAACAAGACAGGCCGAAGAAAAATCATGCGAAAGGCAATAGCTTAGTTTCAAGTAAAACTAACATAGAAAGCCGGCAACCAACGCGTAATGATAATAATAGAAACCAAGGCAAAACAAAGCGCGTCGCAACGGTACCTAACCCGGAGATTGCACCAGAAGCGTTTGTAACTACACCGATGCCAAAGACAAACAATACAACAGAATTTTTATTTACCTACCCAGGATCAAGATCCGTACGAGTGCGAGTAGAGAAAGGAACCAAGGTGTCTCAAATAAAAAACCCAGATGGGACTTCTAGATTGGTTATTATACCGAAAGTCCAGGTCACTACGGAAGAACCACCCGAGATCGAAGCACCATAGACGGCGGTCTAAGAGTCTGAATACGCCAAAGTAACAGCATTGCTAATAAGTCTTTGAGTGTGGCTGTTGCTTATTTGTGGTCTTGGAATGTAACAATTTTGCTAATAAGTTTTGGAATATTTCAGTTGCTAATGAGAGGTATTGGAACGTGACAGTTGTTGATGAGTCTTAGAATGTGACAATTTCTAATGAGTCTTGGAATGTTACAAAAGCTTATGAGTGGTCTTGGAATGACATAATTGCTAATTAGTCTTTGAATGTGAAAATTACTAATGGGTTTCTAAATGTGACAATTTGCTAAGGTTTGCTTTTTAACTTATGGATTTATCTAGGCTGATAGCTGTATTTACCAGTCGTCGGATGTGGCTATTGATAACGAGTGGTCTTTGATTGTTACAGTTGCTAATGAGTTTAGGAATGTGGCAATTATTGCTAATGAGTAGTCTTGGAATGTGACAATTGCTAATGAGTCGAAAACTATGACAATTACTAATGAGTCTTGGAATGTGACAATATCTTAGACTGTGACAATTGTTAATGAGTCGTGTACATGTATGCAGCAATTGCTGTTGAGTTTTATTGGAATGTGACAATTGCTAATGAGTCTTAGAATGTAAAAAAAAAAACATGCTCATTCCTTGGATTATGGTTTAGGACGTGTGCTTCAAATCAATAGCCGGCCACCAGAAAAGAAGATGTCTTCGGTGCGTATGCGAAAAGTAAAAATTCAGATCAGCCAGTGAAGCTTCAAAATCTGAAAAAAAAAAACCTATACTATACATTGAACTATTTCTACAGTACCCATTGATTCTGAAAGCGGACAGCAAAGACACTGATCAGACTGCGCGGATGCACAGGCTGATCTGGGCCCTCACTGCCTGCGATTATCCGAAGACGCATTCTCACATGACCAGGCGTACCTATATAATTTATATTTATATTTATTCGTTGTCTTCCATGGTTCTTCTATATTATAATACTCATATTTATTAAATATTTCCCAACTATTTGTTTGTGACGTCCTATGCGAAAAAGGTAACTTCGGAGCATAGGTAACTCCGGGAGCTGAATTGGCACCTAAAACTGCGCTTGCACACAGTCTATCCGTGCTACCTGACGTCCTTTATCATAATGCATCTCTACAGGACACATACAAACACTGGGCCCAAGTGTACAATCATTCCCCAGAGTTAAGTTAAAATACATTGAATGTTTACTGACCATGATGTAGTAAGGAATTCCTATGTTCAGCATTGAATTTTTAGTATTCCCCTGTGACGTAATGGTCAGTAAATATTCGTCCTTTTTATATAATTGGATAGGTCCAGGACCTTTCCATAGTCTTCACTTTGAAATGTGGCAGTTTTAGACTAGTTCTATAAATTTACAAAAAACATTCATTCTCGGATTGAGAAAATGATGTGAACCAGTCTAAAACTGACAGAGATGCTTCTATTCTCCGACTATCGCTGCTGTGTATGAGTTAGCTGAAACTAGCTGAAAAGAATCCAAACGCATTACTCTCCAATAAGTATTGGCTTTCGCAAATAGCACGTATTTAAGCACGAAAATTTCAAGTTTTTTTTTGAAAGCCATTCTAATAAGCAATTAGAGAGGTGTTGCCAATACTCATATACTTCTAGTAGGGGAATACATCACGAAAACATGCCTATATAATTTTGACACCCTTAAACCCGACTTTTATATAGTAAAACTGGGATTTACAGGGGTATACATTATTTTTCTTATTTCTGCTCAAAACATAGATTTTGGGTACTCGTTAGAACCGCCTCGTCGAGGCGGTTCTAACGTGTACCCACAATCTGTTTTGAGCAGAAACATGAAAAAAATGTCAGAATTTTTTTTATCTGAAAATGTTCATTTTTTGGTGGTAAAATTTTCAATATATTTGAATAGGTGTGTTTCCGTAATGAAATGAAGGATTTGCTACCTTACAGTACCGTGCCTAGAGGTTTCGCACACTTCCGGAAGAGGTTTTGCTTCTCGTTTGTTGTAGCACTATTTTATTCCGTGGTAATATTGCCATCCATAAGGTTACGATTCTTTCTAGCTCAATGAGCAGTCTTCGGCTTTGACTGTAACGAGTATATAAATAAAGCGTGCAGTGCGAAAGGTGTCGTCTACGTATATACCATTACTACCGTAAATGATCTAAAAAACGGGTTTGAGTAAACCCAGATCAGAATTCTTTCTTTTTAAGGCATGATAACACTGTCGTCCCAGATCAGATAAAGAGCACAAATTACTGTAAATAATCGTATAAAAAGACCGAAGCAAACAATATTTGCCCAGATCTGTTTCATCAGATCAACACGCTTCTAACAATTTCTTTTCACATAGCATACTAGTACTAGTGTAATTACCGTAAATGACCCCCTCCCCCCCTCCCCCTCCCCACCCCCTCCTCAACACACACACCTCGGATTGGACAATTCCCACCCTATAAAACTCCTAAAATATTAGTTCTGCTAATTTGTATTTTGATTGGGATTCTGAGACATTTTCTGTCAGTAGAAGTGAGAATAATTAAGACAAAATTTCCATACAGGTAATTGTGCATGTTGTAACAGGTAATGTGCAAACAATAGATATTAAATTCTCAGATAATATTTCTTCACGTGCTAAAATAAAGTTTATGAACGAACATACCTTTAAAGATATTTAAACATGACAGAATACCATAATACAGTTATATTGATAAAATAATGCAGTTCAGTAAATGTTAGTAGTTACCATGATACACTGTTCATACTTATGTGTCCGTTTTTGATAATTTTTCTTGCGGCGTATTTGGTCTAAGGCAGTTTTAAGGAACAATCGTTGTCTGAGGCCGTTTCGTCTGTAATTCGTAAATATACTTAATCTATAACCTTATAATATGATTTTCTAATGTATATAGTACATAATTAAGTTTTGGATATACTCATCCAAGTACCTTTTTAAACAACTTGTATCCTAATTGGGGGTCAAAACATACAGGCTGCGAATTCCCAAGTAGCGTAAACGTATAGGTAGCGGAACATGCAAAATTGTACAGGTTGCGAACTTGCAAATCGCGAAACCTCTGTAAACCATTTGAACTGTAGTTTCTGAAGCAAACACAATAGAAAGCAAAATATTGTCATTCTAATGAACTCCCTATAATGTTTGCATCCTCAAATGAGTGTTCATTTCGGTCCCGTTTGATAAAATCTTTGTATTGCAGTCCGACTTTGTAAATTAAAACCATGTCGGATAAACAACCGTGTTGTGTACAAACCAACATTTATAGATCGTAGTTCCCTCATCTAGCAGTTTTAAGATGCATAATGTATCAACAGGCAGTATCAAAGTACTGACAGCACCGTTGGCACAATTGTCTCGGAGTGTAGGCTGGGAAAATGGTCCTGAACGGGGATTTACGAGTAAGACTGCTTTATTTAACACTTCCAGTAATTTAAGCAAACAGTCCAGACCCTGATCAGACGCCGCAGAACATGGCGTCTGATCTGGGTCTGCACCGTTTGCCAATATCCATGTCCAGGGTTTACAGATGGCACTCTGACGTCATAGTGCCTAAAATAATGCGGCTATAAATAACTATTATCTGGATTTCGTACTAATGCGCGGTTTGATTTAATTGGTCGATGATAATCACGTGGACAACAACGTAAAGGAAGTTTTAGTGTATGTATACTATGGCGCGATTGTAAAAAAATCGACTCAAGAATGGACTCGTTCAAATTTACGACTAATATAGTTAGGCGTTAATGGGTGCTTATACTTAGGGTAAATACGATATTCAAGTGGAGGTACTAATAAATATCCAAAACATATGTTGCTTGAAGTTTTAATGCAATTATTCTTGCATGATTTCTCATTAACTGTCACCTCTTGAAAAAAAGTGTCGTGACATTCAAATTGTCATTATAATGAATTTTATTGTTATATCGAGTGCCGGTATAAAGAGCGTTGACTGTAGATATTTTGTTCTTATTTTTCTACAAGAAAAGTATGCGCCTTTCTTATTTTTGTGGAGATATGAGAAAATTATCAATGTTCTATTGAAACAACAACAACAAAAAAAAAAAAAAGAACAACAAAAAATAAAAAAAAACAAAAACACTTTATCAGGAGTAATGGCTAAAAGTACAAACAACTATACGACACTTGATACAACGACAGATATCGTTATAATGAAAATTTGAGTTTCACGAAACCTTCGCTAAAGAGGTAATTTAACAATTAGTCACAAATTATGCAAGAATATTGTATTTAATACTTTCAAAAATATGAGGCGATTCTAACAAATATCCAAAACATATGTTCTTTGAGGAAAAAAGAACAAAACAAGACCTTTCTAACGTATCAATCTGCTCATTAAGTATTCTGTACAACAGCAAGTCATTTTAATGGCAACGTCTTTGGGAACAAATTCCTATCGTTGTAACGTGGGCTCACTGTATTCATTTTCGACATTTCAGTCTGTGCTTAGCGTTATGTTTTATTTTATATTGTCCTCAATAAACAATATATCACGAAAACATGCCTATGTAATTTTGACCCCCTTAAACTCCACTTTTATATAGTAAAACTGGGGTTTGCAGGGGTATACATTATTTTTCTTATTTCTGCTCAAAACATAGATTATGGGTACTCGTTAGAACCGCCTTGGCGAGGCGGTTCTAACGAGTACCCACAATCTATGTTTTGAGCAGAAATATAAAAAATATCAGCGTTTTTTATCTGAAAATTTTCAGGATTTTGGAGGTGAAATTTTCTATATATTTGAATAGACGTGTTTTCGTAATGTTTGAGTGATTTTGTGTATGATTTTTTTTTACCAAAAATACATTGTATGTAGCAAATATAACCAGCTTGTTTAAATCTGGTATCCGTTTCTCTCATAGAATTGTCAGCCATTTTCACAAATATCTTAAAGTTGTTAGAATATATTACGAACCGTCTTTATCATAAATAATCGGACAGTCTTACTTGACCAAACCTATAGGAGCAGTTTAATCTGGGTCTTTGTAGTTTACGATTCCGTCAGTGCATTTTATACCCATTTCTGAGGGTCAGGGTGGGATTTACTGTTTGGAATAAAAATGGTCACTTTTTAACATTACGAAAACACGCCTTTTCAAATATATAGAAAATTTCACCTCCAGAAACGGAAAATTTTCGTATAAAAAATTCTGATATTTTTCATATTTCTGCTCAAAACATAGATTGTGGGTACTCGTTAGAACCGCCTCGCCGAGGCGGTTCTAACGAGTACCCACAATCTATGTTTTTGAGCAGAAATAAGAAAAATAATGTGTACCCCTGTAAACCCCAGTTTTACTATATAAAAGTAGGGTTAAAAGGAATCAAAATTATATAGGAATGTTTTCGTGATGACCTGAGAATGACTAGAGAAATAATGGAATAGAAAATACCAATTTGAAAGTAATGAGTGCTTAAAAATTCAAAGAATAGTCTAAAACATTTTTATTAGGTTGGAATAAAATAATTATATAGAAAACTAACCCTCAAATGTCCAGAAAACTGATAAAAATACAGACTAATGATGAGAAAAAATAAAGAAAATGTCAAATGTTTAAGGTAGGATCTAAATGGCTAAATTTGACTGCTAACTGAAACGCAGACCCAAGCCTTTCCATCCAGCCAATCATTACTAATCCAGCTAAATTTACTCGTGCTTTAGGATAACTGTGGTAAACAGAAAGCGTGTTTGAATATTTAAGGTTTATTCGCGAGTAACGATTATTCAAAGGCACGAACATAGGCATGGTAGCATAGGTAAAAATCCTCATATATTCTATGAATTTTCATATCGCGGTCAATCCTTCACTTTGTCTTAGGTTTAACACGTATACTTAAGCCAAGTAGTGCGAACATATTTATTTCTGCCATCTCCGGAGGACGGAAGTCCATAACAGCCAACGCATGTGTGCGAAACGAACAATGCCATTTCCGTCCGCTTACAAAGTTGTGTGTGATAATCTAGTGTGTTTACACAGAGGGAAATTGCCCGTATGTAACGGTTGATCTGAGTCTGCGCACTTCGCACGTGCTTGAAAAAAAAAAACTTTTTTCACTTGGAGAGACCCTGTTGTATATACAGCGCCATGCGAAAACGTGTTTTCGGGCACATGCGGATAGCGATGACCCTGATCAGCCTACGCATCAGCGCAGTCTAATCAGGATCTTCATTGTCCGCAAACAGAACCACCGGATACTACAGAATGGAAGAAGGGAGAGCATAGGCCCCGATGTGACCTTGCGCGGGATATATATATATATATATATATATATATATATATATATATATATATATATATATATATATATATACACACACACACACAGAGTCGAATCTCAATAGCTCGAACACCGATGGCTCGTTTACCATGGCCAAAATCGAACTCGTTATTGAGTCCCTACGAATTTCTTCCGAAAGCTCAAGAAAATGTATATTTAGGGAAATTTTCTTAACATGAAATTGTATGTTGTATATATTCATTAGAATCGCCTCTTCGAGGCAATTCTAATGAGTACACTCAACATACAGTTATAGCGTTGAAGACCGAAAATAATTCTCTAAATTATCGACATTTTTTTTGTTTATCCAAGAAAGGCTTAATTAATTGATACATGGTATTAATATGATCATAAAATGTTGCATCTGACAGCCTGTAAATTTTCAGTTAGTCAACTGGATAAAAAAGAATGAAATCTCTGAATTAATGTTGGCAATTAATGTTGGCAACATTAATTCAGAGATACGTAAAAAATCATTACGTTTTTGATCCAGTTCAAGGACGAGAGACTACCTGAAATTTTACAAGCTGCCAGGTGCCACATTTTATGACTGTATTAATAGAATATATAAATTTATTAAACCTTTCTTGGATAATAAAACGTCATTTTGAAGAATATGAAACCTTTAAGTGATCCAAAATTGTGGCCTCTTAAAAGGAATAATGTAGGTGATTGCTTAATACAAGTTCCCTTGAAAACAGGTTTGACCAGGTACTGTATAAAATATGGGGGGCACATAGGAAAAGGTCGATATCTGGGCCGCTCTCGTTCGCATAGATCAGAAGGGACGTTTTGTTGCGTTTCGTATCATTGGTATTACAAGTCACAAAGACAGAAATACTAATGTTTACTAGTATGTTCTAAATAATCTTAAACATTCACTTGAAACACTTGGTGCTGTAGACATCTATTGAGCCAGCGCACGACAAAACCTACAATAAGACTTGTGCGATCAGCGAAGACTCAGATCAGACTGCGCGGATCTGCGCATCCGCGCAGTCTGATCAGAGTCTTCGCTGATTGCGTGTGCCTTCAACAGCCTCCGGGCTGTCCAAAGAGGGTGTTGGATGGATGTATATGCTGATCTGAGTCTTTACTGGTTACGCAAGTCTTATTGTAGGTTTTATCGTGTTCTGGCTCAGTTGTCTGAAACACCAGTAAACATACCCTCGGACATGTACGCTCTGCGAAGATTCAGATCAGCCTGTGGATTCAGTCTCATCTGAGTCTTTAATAAACACATTTTTGGATAGCCAAGGATGCAAAATTTCTTCATGCAGACAACGAACTCTGATCGGTCTGAGCGCATGCGCAGGCTGATTTGAATCTTCGTTGAGCGTACGTCAGAGAGGACGTTTACCAACACTACGTCTCATTCTGTTATATATATTATCTGTGTGGTCGAATCCAGATTCAGTCCGAAAAAAAAGGAAGAAGGAAGAAAGGACAGCCATTGCATTCAAGTTGTAGGATTCTGAAGGAATTTCTTTAACCTTTACAATGTAGCATTCGCTGGGATAATTCAGCAAAAGACAGATTATATCTTCTTGCAACCCAGATAAGAAAATCCAGGATTTAATCCCTGGGATAAAACTTCGTATCCAATTCAGGTTATCCTACCCAGGGTTAAATATGAATGGATAATTCTCAAGTGTTTGGTATACACTGGTTGTAATGGACGTCACGTACGCCATCGTTAAGGTATACGTCATTGAACGCAATGACGCCATTAAACGCCACAGTAATGTTATAACAATATGGCGGACGACAGCAATCGAAGTGACTGCATTACTAATGCAAGCCTCTGATGCCAGACATTGATCTTCGGGACGGATTTTTTTCTGCCTACCCCTCACATCAATGATAGATCCTTATATTTCAGAAAATAAGTTTTGGCATTGCATGCAACAAATTCTCTCCTTTTGACAATTTGCATGAAATGCCATATAAAAATCTATCAAGGTTGCCATTTGAAACACTGAACAATTAAAAGAACGAACAGTGGGTTCTTGGTTTCATTGAAATTCTTCTTATTGCGCAATATAGTTTGCATGGCTGTATACGTCCCCTAGCACCGATTTAAGCGGGACTCGATTTTTCCATTACGAAAACATGCCTATTCAAATATACCGTATTTACCATATGTATTCGGACAGACATGCCTGAGCAAACAGTATAGACCCAGATGAGACGCCGCAGAACGCGGCGTCTCATCTGGGTCTACACTGTTTGCCACTCATCCAGCAATTTTTAGACACAACATCGGGTAGTGAGTTGTACTGGTTCAAATTTTAGGGCATATATGGTAAGGAGTTGAGGTGTCCGAATACTTAGGGTAAATACGGTACTGAAAATCTTACCACCAAAAAATGAAAATTTTCAGATAAAAATTCTAATATTTTTCATATGTATGCTCAAAACATAGATTGTGAGCAGAAATAAGAAAATTAATGTTTACCCTTTAAACCCGTTTTACTACATAAAAGTGGGGTCGAAGGGGGTCAAAATCATATAGGCGTGTTTACGTGATGCAAATACCAGAATGGGCTCTATGATCCCAAGAAAATTAAAAAAATTAACATCTGTACTATGGTGAAATACGGGGAGACTTTTTACTGCCGCCACACGGCACTTAACACCAGCTGCAGTGAAGCCAAATAAACTGTATAAAATCTATAAAGCTCATTTTCTGGAAAATATAAGAAAAAAAATATTTCAAAGTGTCGTCTCCTGAATTTTTTTACCCAGCATGCTAAGCGTTAAACAGTTGAGATAATTCGTTAATTTGTAAAAAAATTATTTAGAAACGCAGTTTATTTTGATACTGTTTTGAAGACAAAAGAACAATAAAATTATAACAGAACGAATGAATAATGTTTTGCGATATCAAACTTTAAATTAAAATGTAGGAAAACAAGATTCCCACAACAAAATAATTCGTAGTTCTGTGAAATAGGCATACAAAAGATATTAAAGAAGAATGGAGACGACAAACACTACGACGTTCGACCTCTTCCATGACTTCTGTGGAGGTGTGCCATTCTGGGTAAGCTTAATAATAATGATAATAATAATAATATTAAAAATAAAAATAGTAATAATAATAATAGTATTATTATTATTATTATTATTATTATTATTAGCAGTAATAGTAATAATTACTATTACATGTAGTACTAGGATTATATTTTTTTATTTTATTATTATCATTATTATTATTATTCTTATTATTATTATTACCAATATTGATTTTATTAGTATTATTGTTATTATTATTATTATTATTATTATTATTATAACTATTATTATTATTATTATTATTATTATTATTAAATATATAGAGGTTAGTATTAGATAATATTATTACTATTAGTATAATTTTTAAAATGTGAACTTAGGGTGAAAATTCGTTACCTATTAAATCGATTTTAAGCCTATCCCTACCCGCACACACGCGGTAGATTTTATACTGGTGGTTCTGGTATTGTTTGTTCATTGTGTGGCCTTGTGGCTACTCGCTGCTTCATTACGAAAACTCGCCTATTTAAATATACTGAAAATTTCACCTCCAAAAACTGAAACTTTTCAAAAACAAAAACAAAAAACTCGGACATAGATTGTGGGTACTCCTTAGAACCGCCTTGCCGAGGCGATTCTAACAAGTATCCACAATCTATGTTTTTGAACAGAAATAAGACAAAATAATGTATACCCCTGTAAACCCCAGTTTTACTATATAAAAGTGGGGTTTCGGGGTTCAAAATTATATGGGCATGTTAACGCGATGTTGTGTTTTGTCCTGCTCATTGTGTTTCAGATAAAAAAAAAACAACAACAAAAAAAACTCTAATATTTTTCAAATTTCGTCTTATAACATAGATTGTGGGTACTCGTTAGAACCGCCTTGCCGTGGGGTAAAAGGGGGTCAAAATTATATAGTGTTACGAGCCAAGCGTAACGAGAAAGAAATGAAAGTGAAATCAGCAACAAGCTGTAAATTATTAACAATATTTATTCACAAAAAAAATAAGATAAGATTCAAAACAAAAGAATGTAAGTAGACAGTACCTTTCAAGTTTATGTCACAAAGTCCCTCTGAAATAATCCACGAGAATTTATAAAACAAATCCTTTGAATATCAGTTTCTGATCCCACAATTTAAAGTTCCTGAATTCAGAATTTAAGTCCAGAATGAATAAAATATTAAAGTAATCCAGTATAGAATAATTTCCAGTGAAAGTATACAAAGATGCCCAGATGAAAATCTGTTCTCCTTATATAATATCAAAGAAGGTTCTAGAAAAAGAATTTACTACAAGCATCTCTTACTTTCCAGTTCCAATCAAGAAACTTCTAAATCTTCCATGACATGCCAAAAATAACTCAGTCCAGAATCAAGGATGTAAACATCATGTTATTGTAAACATGTTGTTCTAGAAAGTTATTTTTGGAAACATAGTAAATAAAGCTATTTATGGAAACATAGTAAACATGTTGTTTAAAACATTTGAACACCCTGTTATATAACAATAGATATGTTTCGTGATGTTGTGTTTTGTCCTGTTCGTTGTGTCAGTGTTTGGCGGATCCTGTCTGACATTGTCATATCGTAGTTGGGGAACAGGGTGTTTTTCGTTTATTTGTGATTCAGTACTGTCTGTCTCGACCCGTTTGCTCTTTCTCTTGCTGTTATTGGTAGGCAGTTCTCTTGCTGTTATTGATAGGCAGATCTCTCTTGCTGTTATTGGTAGGCAGTTCTCTTGCTGTTATTTGTAGGCAGTTCTCTTGCTGTTATTGGTAGGCGGTTCTCTTGCTGTTAATAGTAGGCGGTTCTCTTGCTGTTTTGGGTAGGGAGTTTCCCAGACCATCAGGAAAACATGCCTATATAAAGTTGACCCCCTTAAACCCCACTTTCATATAGTAAAACTGGGGTTTACAGAGGTATAAATTATTTTTCTTATTTCTGCTAAAAACATAAATTGTGGTACTCGTTAGAACCGCCTCGCCGAGGCGGTTCTAACGAGTACCCACAATCTATGTTTTGTGCAGAAATATGAAAAATATCAGAGTTTTTTATTTGAAAATTTTCAGATTTTGGAGGTGAAACTTTCTATATATTTGAATAGGCGTGATTTCGTAATGTATTTTACTTGTCTTGTTAAGAGGATAACTATTTGGTTATTATAATAATTGACTAGCCTGGAATGCGATCAAACGAGGCTGTGATTACCTTTTACAACCCCATCAGTTTCTCATTACGAAAACACGCCCATTCAAATATATTGAAAATTTCACCACCAAAAACTTTAATTTTTTCAGAAAAAAAAAATCTGATATTTTTCATATATCTGCTCTAAACATAGATTGCGGGTACTCGTTAGAATCGCCTCGGCGAGGCGGTTCTAACAAGTACTTACAACCTATGTTTTGAGCAAAAAATAAGAACAATGTATTCCCCCTGTAAACCTCAGATTTATTACTTAAAAGTAGGGTTTAAGGGGTCAAAATTATATAGAGATGTTTTCGTGATGTATAGTGGATTTTTGTACCTTTCGTGATTCCACAATTTCAAAAAGTGGGATTAGACAAACACTGAAAACATATGCAAACAGTTTAATGATAAAATACAGACACTCAAAAGCAAACGGTGGGGATAAAGATAAAACGGCTCGTTATGAGCTGTCCCATCTGGAACTTCACTGTTTGTAAATAAAAATGTAAAATGTTGACTTTGGCAACAACAACTACACAAAAGAACGAAAAGCGGAGACACAGTGTCATAAACAATAATGTTGTTTGTGAGTTGCATACGCCCCGCAAACACCGGCATAAGCGGTATTCAAATTTCAGTTTCTAGAATGGGTTCGATGATACAAAAGGAAAAAAAGATAATAATCTGCACTATCATCACGAAACATACCTATATCATTCCAAAATCCGCAGTTGTATCAATGTATCACACCATATTTCTGTGCACCATTGTAGTAGTAACCGCCATGTGGCCGTTCTCGTCTTCTACTTCTCGTTTACTGCATCATCACGAAAACATACCTATATAATTTTGACACCCTTAAACCTCATTTTTATCAAGTAAAACTGGGGTTTAACAGGGGTATACATTATTTTTCTTTTTTCTGCTCCAAAACATAGATTGTGGGCACTCACAATCTATGTTTTGAGAAGAAATATGAGCAATATCAGAACACTGTACTGGACAATTTTAAAGTCGAAATTCAATCAATACGAGGGTATATTATGGTTGCAGTTTATTTCAGTACATGCCTAGAATATTTTTAACTGTTGTGTGTGTTATGTTCCTCCGTCAGATTCGTCCCGATCCCTGGACCTAACAGAAATTTCTGATGCTGTGGTGTACCAAGTGCACGTCTGTTGCAAGAATAAGACGTTCTATACCTGTGGCGATTTTAATAGAATGGTAGGCAGTCCTGAAGGTTTTATTTCAGGGATGGACACTTTGTCAGAGCGAAACGTGGTCGACGTTCACTTAAATAAAGTAGGTGAACATTTGTGTGACTTCCTACTTGACACACTGTTGTATTTTAAATGGGAGAAACACTTTAAATAACGATTTTACATTTATAGGGTCCCAAGGTAACTCATTTGTGGACTGTTGCTTCGTACCTTCTAAAGAACTGGATATTAAGTTCGTTGGTTTTAAAGTTACAACAGAACGTGAACTTTTTAACAGCAACAATCAACTTGACGTCATTGACTCGGGGACCTCGAACCCGGACCATTCACTTATAACATGCTGTTTACTAATAAACAAAAACAGCCATGTCAAAAGACTGAAAAGGGCCAAGACGCACGAGTGACTTTTACTAAACTTGACAGGCATATGCCCGAATATGTCCGCCAGACGAAGCTTCATGAAATAAACCAGTGCACTGACAGATTAAACGATGAAATGGTTACCCAGGAACACTTAGACCAGACTTACTTAGACTTCGCGGATTTTATAAAAGATGAGACGAAAACTTAATTAAAACATCGTCAGATTAATGTTGTGTTAGGATATGATAATAAGAAAAAAAAAATGAAGAAACATTGGTGGTAAGACCAATTAACCATCACGAAAACGTACCTATATAATTTTGACCCCCTTATACCCCACTTTAATACAGTAAAACTTGGATTTACAGGGGTATACATTATTTTCTTATGTCTGCTCAAAAACATAGATTGTGGAACTCATTAGAACCGCCTCGCCGAGGCGGTTCTAACGAGTACCGCATCGACGAGGCGGCTCTAACGAGTACCCACAACCTATGTTTTTTAATCTAAAAATTTTCAGTTTTTGAGGTGATTATTTTTTTCATTTGAATAGGTGTGTTTTTGTAATGGGAATTATGGAACAGTGTTTACAAAATAGAGAAGAATATGTTAAAAACTACAATGATGAAAAGTAGCATCTAAGGGCAGTGTTTGTGGGTAAAAGAAAATAATTTAATGTGAATGTCAGAGAGTTAAACGGCAACACAAGAGGATTACCGAATATGAACTTGAGAGGCTTGACTCGGGAAACCGACACGGATTTTGGAGAAAGATCGGAAAAATAGGAGTAGGTAAAGAGAGGCAAAACCAGATTCCTATGAAGGCTGGTCTACCGAACTGTGAGTATAGTACAAATACAAAAACAGTTTTAGAAATACCATCACGGAAACATACCTATATAATTATGACCCCCTTAAACCCCACTTTTATATAGTAAAACTGGGGTTTACAGGGGTATACATTATTTTTCTTATTTCTGCTCAAAACATAAATTATGGGTACTCGTTAGAACCGCCTCGACGAGTCGGTTCTAAATGGGTACGCGTTAGAACCGCCTCGACGAGGCGGTTCTAACGAGTGCCCACAATATATGTTTTGAGCAGAAATATGAAAAATATCAGAATTTTTTATCTGAAAATTTTCGTTTTTTGGTGGTAAAAGTTTCAGTATATTTGAATAGGCGTGTTTTCATAATGCAGACAAAACATTTCAGTGATCTGCTTAACCCGGTAGTAATCGATATATCTGGTATACAGTCGTTGAGATTGATCATGATATATATTCTACGGTCATTCTCTCCCTTCCGCTGATTCAAGAAGGGCAGTTGTCAGTTTCTGGCGAACGAATGTGCACAATATTGGTTAACCGCTTGGAGGACTAAGCCTGCCAAGTAAACGTGTGGTTAGGTAAACTGACCGCGCTCGACATGACCCCATTGGGTTGACTGGGCCGTAAAACCTCAACACAAACAAACTAAATGGAAGAATAAGACAAATGGACATAAGAGCAGCATTACGTCGTCTTAATGATAACAGAGCTGAAGGAGAGGATGAAATCCCTGCAGAGATAATGAAAAGCAAAAATATAATTATAGTAACTTAACCCGTGGTTTACATTAGGAAAGAGACAGGCACAGAGGCTCAATGGTAGAGCGTCCGCTTTGTGACCGGGAGGTTGCGGGTTCGATCCCCGGCCGGGTCATACCAAAGACTTTAAAAATGGTACTAGCTGCTCTTTTGCTTGGCTCTCAGCATTAAGAAAGTAGAGCTAGAACTGGTCAGCTCAGTGTCAGTATAATGTGACTGGGTGCAATATCATGTCGAAGTGTTTGGGGCATGATATTTCATAGAGGCAGCACTCTAAAAGTGAGCATTGAGCTCCCTGCCACATCCAGACACCGTCGCGATATGACTGAAAAAGGTTGAAAGCGACATTAAGCCCAAATCAACAAACAAACAAACAAACATTAGGAAAGATCCCGGAGATGTGATATGTGATATGTGAGACTATGATATAATAACTCCAGACAAACGTTAACCATCTAATTACCATGGTATAACAATAACACCAGAGATAAACGAAAAGGTAAGAGAAACGCCCAGGGAGTGCCACAATCACAAACCGCAGCCCTTCCAGACACCAAGAGGAAGAGGAAACCGACAAAACCAAACAAGCACAAATCGAACAAACGCATGAAAAGCACTAAGATTAGCTCTCTCTTCCCCAAGCAAGGTAATTGCAATACTAAAAGGACTGAAAAATACAAGAACAAAATAACACAGGATAAGACAAAAAAAAAAACAAAAAAAAAAAAAACAAAACAAATCGCCTCGTAGAATAAACCACGAAGCAACAAAAAGTAAGACCAACACCGGGACCACCGCCTTAGAACGGCCAGTAGAAGTTTGTTCTGCAATGTCTTAAATAACAGATTGATGGAGTGGGAGCTTAAAAAATAACGTGCTATGTGAACCCCAAAACGGATCAAGAAAGTAACGATAGACCACGTCCAAAATTGAAACAAGAAAACTCAAACACCAGTCGACTTACGCCGCGTTTATCGATTTTACCAATGCATACAATTCAATAAGTCGGGAGCTATCCCAGCGGGCACATGACGTAAATATAACGTCGCCTCAACGTCGATGCAACGTCATGACGTTGCATCGACGTTGAGGCGACGTTGTATTTTAGTCATGTCATTACGAAAACACGCCTATTCCAATATATAGAAAATTTCATCTCCAAAAAAACTGAAAATTTTCAGATAAAAAACTCCGATATTTTTCATATTTCTGCTCAAAACATAGCTAGTGGATACTCGTTAGAACCGCCTCGCCGAGGCGGTTCAAACGAGTACCCACAATCTATGTTTTGAGCAGAAATAAGAAAAATAATGTATACCCCTGTAAACCCCAGTTTTACTGTATAAAAGTGGGGTTTAAGGGGGTCAAAATTATATAGGCGTGTTTTCGTGATGTGCCTGCAGGGATTATTTCAGAAACTTTATGAATTTGGAATAAACGTGCGTGTATCTGGCGCAATAACATCTCTTTATGACAACGTGAAGTGCTATGTAAGAATAAATGGGCTAAAAACAGACCATACCCGTCACGAAAACACGCCTAAATAATTTTGACTCCCTAAAACTCAATTTTTATATAGTAAAACTGGGGTTTACAGACTGAGGTATATATTATTTATCTTATTTTGCTGAAAAACATAGATTGTGGGTAGTCGTTAGAAGCTATGTTTTGAGAAGGAATATGAAAAATATCAGACTTTTTATCTGAAAATTTTACTTTTTTGGTTGTAAAATTTTCAATATATATATATATATATATATATATATATATATATATATATATATATATATATATATATATATATATATATATATATATATATATATATATATATATATATATAATGGATGTAACTTGTGCTCAAACAGGGCTGCATATTCTCCACACTCTGGTTCAACTTGTATGTGAACGATCTGGCGCTGAGAATAAGTAATTTAGATATTGGAAGTAAAATAGGTGATGAAAAGGTGGCAGTTATGTTGTATGCCGATCACTTAGGCCTGATAGCGGCTAGAAAAGACGATCTACAAAAACTGTTAAATGAGCTTAATGGATGGTACAAACATAATTATGTAAATATAAATTAACAGAAATCTAACATTGTTCATTTCCGACCTATCAGCGTTATGAAAAACAGAGGAAAGAACGAAGGAATGCCCTCATCTTTATTTCAGTTGCGGCAAAATTTGAACGAACCATAATTGACTTTTACACTTGAAAAGCGATCGGACGGCTACAAATAAGGGTATTTGCCTTAGGACTCAAGAAATTCATTCTCACTACATTAATCAACATGCCAGAGTGCAATGGTGCCTACTTGCTCGTTTAAGACGTTGTTTTTCGTTTTCTTTCTTTTGTTTTATTTATTTATTTATTTATTTATTTATTTATTTCATTTATTTATGTTTTATTCGTTAATTTATTATGATATTTATTTCTTCATGCAATCAAAGTTATATTGTTCATTCATGTATTTCATTATGGCAACATGTGAAACTTGTTTTGGGTTTGATTGGAGGTTAACGGCCCAGTCAACACAATTAAGGTCAAGTTGAGCCAGTTAGTTCACCTAATCAAACTTTTCCCGGTAAAAAACGTAGTTCTGTAAGCGGAAACTGCCATTCTTGAATCAGTAGAAGGAAGAAAATGACTTTAAAAATGTTTCATGTTCAATCAGCACGCAAGAATGTTTCCAGGCCCGGCTGGGATCGAACCCGCGACCTAGTCACCAGTCGGGCGCGCATCCGACTGAGCTATGGGAACATGTCTCTAGAAGGAAATGCTGTGTCCCGGTTCGTTTCTCACATGACACTTTTATTCCAGGACACCAGTAAACTGAACCTAGACGTGCCCGAGTTCTCCTCCTGTTTCCTGGATACAGTGTTAGTGTGGGCGCCATGTGCATTTCTCTGGATCTATTCTCCTTTCTTCATATTATACCTACAGAAATGCAAGAGATATACGCCATTACCATTTTCTGTGTTAAATATCAGCAAATCGGTAAGGTATTATTTTCTTTCTTTCTTTCTTTTCTTTCTTTCTTTCTTTCTTTCTTTCTTCCTTCATTACTTTATTTCTTTGTATTATTTTATTTTATTTTTTGTTTTATTTTATTTTATTTACATTAATAAATAAATAAATAAATAAATAAATAAATAAATAAATAAATTAATTAATTAATTAATTTATTAATTAATCATTTTATGCAATTGATGTTTAGTGTCGTATGGCGGTCATTAAACGTCTTTCCATACCTCATCATAGTGCATAGTGCATCGTTATATTTTTCATTTCCTTTTGTATCACCTATTAACCCATTACGGTCACTTTGAGAATCATATAACGCTTCAGCCGGTGCACGAGTTGGGACACAGCCTCGCAAACTATACTTCCGTATGAAGAGACCGGTTCTCAGATTTTTGTTCTCTTTTATGATCTTTGTTTCATTTTAGGTATTGTCTGCGGTCCTGGCTTGTTTGGTACTGCTCCAATTACTATTCCAAGAACAGGATGGATATGGATGTGACGAGAACCAGTCAATTTCACCAGCGGCTTACACAGCAATCGCACTCAAGTTTGTCACATTCGTAAGTACTGTTTTCTATCCTAAGCATTTGCACACAATAACACCTTATCTAGACTGGCTCCAGTCTCCAGTGACTAAGTATTTACGCTTATGATTCTTTTTGTTAATCCACTAAAATATAACGAAAGTAATATCATGACTATAAAGACTGGTAACTATCTAGTAACCTGTCTTTATAGTCATGATAATATTTTGGTTTATTTGAATGGATTATCAAAAAAGATTTTAAGAATAAATATTTAGTCACAGGAGACTGGAGCCAGTCTACACATTACCGCACGTGTCGTAGAATTTGAATAGGTCCATTTTTATTGTATACTAGCGTGTCTAAAATTTAGTGGATGAGTTGCAAACAGTGGAAACCTCGATCAGACGCATGGAAATACGATAAGAAACAAATTGCTTGGAAGCAAATTCTTGAGCTCCAACAAAAAGGTTAAGGCAATAATAGAACACTGCATGTAATTCAGTTATTTCAGAAGTAACAAGACAAAATATTTAGACGTAAACGTCTACATGTAAGTACCGGCGCAATTTTTGTTCATGTTTACATAGAGATATGGGACAATGGTGTACTAAAGTTTAATAAATTTTCAATGTAACAGGTAAAATCGAACAACAATGTGATTCTTAAACTTTCACTGCCACAGGCGATAATAATAGGCATTTGCAAACAGCATAGATCCAGATGAGACGGCTCATATGAGCCATCTCATCTGGATCTACGCTGTTTGACATTCAGTCTTTCAACTTTACGTATAAACTTCTTTTCAAGCTTTTCAAGCGATAAGTTGTTAAACAAGAGCTGTCGTAGGACAGCGTAGCTCGCCTGCTGGGTACATTTTATATTGTAACATTTTTATCATTAAGCCATATAATATAGGTCACACTGACCTAGCTGTATTTGTATGTAAATCATTTTGTCACATAGATATAATAATCCAGGTATGACAATTCTCCATGAAATAGTAATAAAAATAAAAGGCAAAATCACTGAAGCATGAAATATAGGTCACAATGACCTAGATATAGTAAGTGGTCATTCATTGGGTCACATGGAACTAATATCCCAGGTGTGACATTTATCCAACAAATAGTATTCAAGATATAAGGCAAAATCACTGAACCTTGAAATATAGGTCACACCAACAGAGATATATTTTGACGTCAATAATCGGGTCACAAGGAACTAATATCCCAGGTGTGACATTTATCCAACAAATAGTATTCAAGATATAAGGCAAAATCACTGAACCATGAAATATACGTCACAATGACCTAGATATAGTAAGTGGTCATTCATTGGGTCACATGGAAGTAATATCCCAGGTGTGACATTTATCCAACAAATAGTATTCAAGATATAAGGCAAAATCACTGGACCGTAAAATCTAGGTGACCTGGACCGTAAAATGTAGGTCACCATGACCTTCACTCTCTTACACTTAAACCGATGTCACATAGTTAGCTGATGTATAACCAGTTGTGTCTATAACCTGTAGGCATATAAGATTTTACAAATGTGTCCTAGATTTTGACCCCTAGCCCCACTCTAAGGCCCACCCTGAGGTATGAACCCAGGGGTATGTTCTTTTGGAATCTCAGAAGACTCCTCCAGGTACCCAAATTCTAAATATGAATGCTCTATGAGGAGTGAAAGTCAAGATATAAGAATTTGAAAAACTTTAACACAGTATTACAAAGGTGTCCTAGATTCTGACCCCTAGCCCCACCCAGGGGCATGAACCCATGGGTTTATTCTCTTGGAATCTCAGAAGACCCTCCAAGGTACCTAAGTTCCAAATTTGATGCCTCTGTGAGGAGTGACTGTTGAGATATAAGCATTTGAAAAACTTTAACGCAGTGTGACGGGAACGGGAACGGGAACGCAAACGCAAACGCAAACGCAAACGCAAACGCGGACGACCGGGGTGACTACAATAGCTCTCCTTGTACTTCGTACAGGCGAGCTAAAAAGAAACACAGACGACAAATGTCGTCTGAAATTTGGCACCGAAAGAGTTAATGTTTGCTTTTATTAAGCTTTATTCAATTTCTTGATTGAAATGAAAATAAAATAAACATTAATCTGCTTATAACACAGTTTGTTATAAGATTTATTTATTATTATTATTATTTTTTTTTTTTTTTTTGTATATTTGCCGGGATCTCACAAACGGACGTCCCGGCAAATATAAAACGTCCTCAGTGAGCTAATCGAATAGTCTACCATTTGAAAAAAATCCAAAGCTATATTATGAGACCGGCGCGATTCCTGCGCCGGTCAAATATCACTTTACTACATCAGCTGTTTAATACATATACTCGTGTTTGGATGTATTGTTACAAGAAAGTTTGCTCCATGAAAAAAAACAACTAAGTAAAATCTTTGCTGGAGTTTGCTTCTTCTTTTTGTCATTTTATTGATTTATTTATTTATTTCAGGCCTACTCGATTGTGCTGACACAGATTCAGCGACATCGTGGTATAAAAACGTCAGGTGTACCGTTCGCCTTCTGGTTGGCCATGCTAGCTTGTGAAGCCCTTCCGTTATATACCCACACGTTACACACGGTAAGCGTATTATATATAACAATATTATAATGCACAATACAAGAAAATGAAAGTTACAAACGGTAACCGTATTACCCGAATACAAGCACTGTTATCATACAAAATGCACGAAAAGGAAAATTCGGGGCAGAACTACCAATTCCCCTTGAAACTTTATTTTCCCCATACTATTGATTGAGTTGAGGTTTTGCAAAAGTGCTTTTAGAATACAAACAATATTTTGATGAAACAGTCTTAGAAAACGACCGTTACACACGGTTAGTGTGTTACTAGAATACAAACATTATTAAAATGCACAATGCAAGAAAAGGAACGTTACACACACTGAGCGTGATATTAGAACACAAACACTATTATAATGCACTTATAATGTACAATGCAAAACATTAAGCCTTAAGTTAAGAGAACAGAGATGGCCTAGATCCGAATGATTCTAAAAGTGGCTAAGGCACAGCTTGTTTGGGCATTTGTAGCCAACTTTTGGCATTTTTTTTTTGTTGCCTTCTGAAGCCTTTAAAGTTGTATCGTAGTTGATGATTTTTTGGGCACAACAGTGAGACAGTCTATCCCTGTATTTCATGTTTGAGCATGCTAATTCACATTCTTCAGAAAAACATTAAACACTAGAGGCGATATAATTTGATTAAACCATGGAATAGAAAGATTGGTAAAGAGTTCAGCAAACCGTGTATTTTGTTACAAATTTAATCAAAATCGGATGACAATGTGAATACAAAACTTATCCAGTTTTGAAATTTTCAATATTGCTGTTATGGGGCCCTGCCACTTTGGATATTAAATGAGGTTTATGAGGTCATAAAGATTTGACTAAATACGCTAAACCTAAATAAATAATATTGACAATAATATTTACCTCTGTAGTTTTATACCTGTATATAGTTATTTGTCTCGGGGCATTTATTTATTTTGCTTAAAAATCGCACTACATTTTCTGTCAAAACGAAAGTTTATTTGATATGTTGAAAGGTTTAGAACTTCATCAACTCAGTACACAAGATGGCGCTGCACTGCACAATAATTTTAAAGTCTTAACCGGTTATTAACTTTCTTACATATTGGCCGATTTTGATCACATCTATATCAAAATACCAGGCTTGAATTTATAGGCCTGGGAAATCTTGCAAGAAACGATAA
The DNA here is from genome assembly GCA_964016985.1 of Anodontia alba. Lineage (NCBI taxonomy): Eukaryota > Metazoa > Mollusca > Bivalvia > Lucinida > Lucinidae > Anodontia > Anodontia alba. The sequence goes on from OZ024838.1 coordinate 34,031,644, forward strand.
AATATAAACTCATCACGAAACCATGCCTATATAAATTTGACCCCCCTTAAACCCCACTGTTATATAGTAAAATTGGAGTTTACAGGGGTTATACATTACTTTTTTCTTATTTCTGCTCAAAACATAGATTGTAGATACACGTTAGAACCGCCTCGGCGAGGCGGTTCTAACGAGTATTCACAATCTATGTTTTGAGCAGAAATATGCAAAATATCAGATTTTTATCTGATTTTTTCTTTCTTTTTTAGTTGTAAAATTTTCAATATATTTGAATAGGAGTGTTTTTGTAATGACAAAAGCCACAAATGAAAGCGAAGACGAACAATTAAAGAAGAACTGCAACAGAAAAAAAAAAAGAAAAAAAAAAAAAAAAAAAAAAAAAACGCCTTTGAACTGTCAGTAGGAAAACTACTGAACGGCTTAGCAAAATGGTGGATGGTCTTTAAGACAAAAACTTTTCATACAACAGTTACAAACTATGGACTTTTTAATACAAAAGCAAATTTACGTAATTTTGTTGGCCCAGAAAAGAATAAACTAACTATTTGTATAGCCGATTGGCCATTTTTTTTTTTTTTTTTTTTTTTTTTGTGGGAGGAGGGTGGGAGGGTGGGGGGTGGGGGGAGGGGAAGTTGCTTGTAGTATTTTGATTATGGTGCCGTTGCTATAAATGCGCCCTTCCTTCTCTTTCGTGCCTTGGATGGAAGATGTTAGGTAATTGTATCTATTCCTGATCATCGTCTTACTTTCTATTTGCATGAATGAGTTAGTTTTGATACAGCACAACCTTTCACAAATTGTGTTAAAAAGCCATTATATTTTTGTTCAAATAGGTCTCTTAACATAAAGATATGACACTAATACTTGATAAGGTTAAAAATGATATCAGTGTGGTGCTACAAGATGTGCTAAAGTCGGTTTGTGATGTCTAATGGCCGGCCACAGTGTCTCAGTCGGATGCGTGTTCTTTCGTGGAGAATGATCACGAAATATTTCCTACGGAAGTTTTTACCTTTTCGTTGCTTCAAGAAGAGCAGTTGTCAGTTTCTGGCGAACAAATGTGTGTAAATACTGGTTACCCGCTTAGAAGACTAAAAACAAGTGGTTAGGTAGACTGACCGGCTCGACATGCAACTGTTGGGTTGACTGGGCCTCAAAAACTCACCTCAGTCAATAGTATGGGGAAAATCAAGTTTCAAGGGGACTTGATAGTTCTGGCCCCAATAGTTTTACAATGGAGACCACTTGAAGTTATGACTTCTTGTTTGCGTCTCTCCAACCCCCTTCTGAAAATGAAATTACCCTAAATGGAAAGAATTTACTCACATGTTAAAATCACGTTTTCGAAGAAGCATAAGTAGTTTTGTAAGAGATAGTATCCAGTCCCGAGAACGCAAGAGTAAACAACATGTGAGGGAAATGCAGTTCTGAACTTCACAAAAACATGACTATATAATTTTGACCCCCTTAAACGCACTTTTGTATAGTAAAACTGGGGTTTACAAGGGTATATATATTTTTTTTTTTTTTTTTTCGTTTTAGTTGCTGGAAAACATAGAGTGTGGATATTCGTTAGATTTGCCTCACAGAGGCGACTCTAACGATACACAATCTATGTTTTGAGTAGAAATAAGAAAAATAGCAGAGCTTTTTATCTGAAAATTTAAAGTTTTTTGAAGTTGAAATTCCTGTATATTTGAATAGGCGTGTTTTGGTAATGATAATTCCTAGTCATACGTTTTATGTTTTAGTCATATTAACAAATATGTCTCCTTTTTTATTTTAAAAAGCTGACATGTAAAGAGGATGTATTATTCTACATATATTTCGCCCTGCTGTTCATTCAGTTGATATTACATTGTATAGCCGAGAAACACCTAATGACAGGATATGCCGACTTGGACTACCAGGTAAGTTTATGTTGTTGTGCGGATTTTTAACTCTGCCAAGCACCCGAGGCACATAGAGGCAGCGGCGACTGTTATGCTCATGTATTTGTACAGCCTTGGTTTAATAGATCACCCATGCACAATTGGTATCGCTGTCTGTCATCAAGCGCCGTCCTGTCCACTATACACTTAATCCAGGGCACGTCAAGTATGAGCAACGCATACTTATGGTCTAGCCGGCCTCGGTGGCTCAGTTGGATGCGCCGTCCGACTTGAGACCAGGAGGTCGCGGGTTCAACCCCCGCCGAGGTCGGCAACATTCTTTCGTGGAGATTGATCATGAAATATTTTCTACGGTCATTCTCTCCCTTCCGCTGATTCAAGAAGGGCAGTTGTCAGTTTCTGGCGAAAGAATGTGCACAATACTGGTTTACCGCTTAGAGGACTAAGCCTGCCCAGTAAACGTGTGGTTAGGTAAACTGACCGCGCTCGACATGACCCCATTGGGTTGACTGGGCCGTAAAACCTCAACACAAACAAACAATACTTATGGTCTGAAAATTGTCTCGACCCGATCGGGATTCGAACCCACGATATCCTTCTTGAAATTCGAGTGCGCAAACCACTAAGCCAACAGTAAGTTTATGTGCGAACAGCTCAACCTTATATACAGCGAGCATAGCTCACAGGCTCCTTCACAGATCATCACAATTGTATTGTTTTCTTCCGGGCCACTGACCATGTGATTACAATGTTATGCCACGTGACCAAATAATTAGAATTGGCACACACTATTTCCATCGATACCAATTGATTTAAGCCAAGTTTTACATGGACGGATAATTCCTCTTGGGTAATATTTATTCTGAAATGTTGTCTTGTGTTTACAAATACTTCTGAAGAAGCCAACTGATCTGGATCTGCACTGCTTGCCATTAAGTATGTGAATTGATAGTAACAATCCAGATCACGTAATCTGATTGGCTGAAAATTAGAAATGGGCGTGGCAATTTAATTTATTCAGCAGGACAAGGGTTAAAGAAGCAATTTGACTGCTTTAACAAAGATAAATACAAATGTTTCAATGATATTTTTTCGATATCAACAGGCACGCGCACAACTGTTAAAATGGCTTTATTGTGACCTGTTTTATGCTTCGTTTTGGCTAGTTGATTAATAAATTATATGTTTATGCTTTTCGTTATGACATTTAAATGTCAGTTAATTGATTGGTCAATGAGAATATCTTCTTAAAATAAACTTTGAAAAAAAAAACAAAAAACAAAAACGCATAGGCCATTTCAACTGTCCGACAAACGTAAACAACAACATTCTGTCAACCCTATGGAAACGAGGCTGGAACCTATTCTCCGTTAGAGCCCGGAATTGTTGTGTGAGGCAGTGTTTGTGTTGGGTTAAAGCACGACGTCTATGGCAGGGCATTCGGTTAAGAAAGTTACATATGTTAACGTTCAAATTATTGGTGTGATTTGTGTTTACCGACCCTATCAAGAATATTTCACTTATATCGAGCTGATGGTTCGTCAAAACCGGAGAACCCGGGGGGAAAACTACCTGAGCATCCGTAAGCAGAACTTGGCTTTCCCACATGACCCGAGCGAGGCTAGAACCACAGCTGTGAGAAATCTAACTGATTAAGAGTCATCTCTCTTATCCACTAGGCTACGGGGTCCGCTAAATTATTGGTGTGAATTTCGATTTAAGATATCAATTTCGATTAAAGTTATCGCTGATCGGCGCAGCCATGTTACGTACATGCGTTGCTTCCGATACGTTTGCCGTTCATGCTATGTTACGTACATGCGTTGCTTCCGATACGTTTGCCGTTCATGCTTGAAAATGTTTACACCAAAGCACAATCCTTTGATTCAAACTCTGTTGGTGTGACAGGAAGTTGAAAATTTAAAGATACATTGGTTCCTAGCGCGATCTTATTGGTGACTGTTTGTACGGCCGTCGTGCAATTATGCTATGATTATCTGCGGGTTTCCCGGCATCTTTTCTACACAATCAATGTCACAGATGCAATAAACCGGTTCTTATAGTTATAGCTGTACCGGGCTTCATTGTACAGAGCTTTTCATTATTACCTTACCAAATTCATTTTCAGTATGACACAATGTTGAAAGTGACCTAAAACCCCAAATCATTAAGTCATCATGTGTATATTCCTCTTAATATCGCCGTTTAGATCATTCAGAACATAGGTATATTAACGTTTGTGGTTTGATTACATTTACTCTTACCGATTGATGGGTAGGTTTTACTGTTGAGCCGGGCTCCATACGCGAAGTCGGTAGCGCGTCTGACAGCAGATCCACGAGTCGCAAGTTGGAATCCCAGACTATCCACATTTTCATGGAGATAGATAATAAAACCACACGGCACAAGAACTGTTTGATCGCATAGGTGAATAAGCCGGCCCAGGCAAAGTGTGAGTAGGTTAACTGACCGGTTCGACATGACCTTAACAGCGTATACTCAGTCGTAAACCTCAAACTCGAACTAATTCAAAATGGGCAGTTACACGAAGTACTGGTTAATCGTTTAGAGGACTACGCTTGTCCAGGAAAAGAATGAGTAATGGATGGTTTCGACATGACATCAACAGTGTTGACTCGGCGGTAGTACTGAAAATTTCAACTGTTGTACTATGTTTCAGAATGTTTGTCCAGAAGAAAAAGCTTCCATTCTCAGTAGAATGTGGTTCCACTGGCTGACTCCGTAAGCATAATCACGTGGTTAACGGAAATGCACCTACATTACGAAAACATGCCTATTCAAATATATAGAAAATTTCACCTCCAAAAACTGAAAATTTTTAGATAAAAAACTCTGATATTTTTTTCATATTATTGCTCAAAACATGAATTGTGGGTACTCGTTAGAACCGCCTCGGCGAGGCGGTTCTAACGAGTACCCACAATTTATGTTTTGAGTAGAAATAAGGAAAATAATGTATACCCCTGTAAACCCCAGTTTTACTATATAAAAGTGGGGTTTAAGGGGGTCAAAATTATATAGGCGTGTTTTCGTGATGAAAAATAGTCCGTAGATTCTATGGCAAAATACCTAGCAACAAGCTGCCAGCATATATACCATATTTTTGTTATGAACACCTGTAGATTATTTTAGGAAATTGTTTTGCAATAATTGACAGTCATCACGAAAACATACCTATATAATTTTGACCCCCTTAAACCCCACTTTTATATTGTAAAACTGGTGTTTACAGGGGCAATCATTATTTTTCTTATTTCTGCTAAAAACATAGATTGTGGGTACTCGTTAGAACCGCCTCGCCGAGGCGGTTCTAACGGGTACCCACAATCTATGTTTTTAGCAGAAAAATGAAAAATATCCGAATTTTTTCTCTGAAAATTTTCATTTTTTTTATGGTAAAATTTTCAGTATATTTTGAATAGGCGTGTTTTCGTAATGTTAGCTTGGTATGGTAAGTAGGCCATGGGTAAGGTTATGGGCTACTATATCGTATAGTAAGGCTAACCACCCCTACCGTTTCCTAAGAGATAATTCCTGCAAAAATATATATCAGGATCTTGTTAAAATAAAATACGGGTATTGGCAGCTGATTGCAAGTCGTTTTTACTAATAAAAATATACGGACAATTTTTACAGTATGTATAAACATTTCCAAACCTCATCTGTGACCACACGGTCAAGGTCATGGACTTAGAATTTTGATGTTATAGTTTTACATTAAAGGTTTTAGATCCTATTATTTCCAAACACTTTTTTTGGATTTGGTTTATGAATGGTATATGTATGAAGATATGGATTGGTTGAACATTTCACACAGTACCATCCATACCCCCTACATGATCTCAGAATCAAGGTAATGAACTTAAAAAATTATTTTGAACTTCTAATTCGGAACTGAAAAGCCAGTTGACTCGAAACTTGGAAGTATAGGAGCCCATTGTAGATCAAAACAGCTAGAAACATTCTAATCGAAAAAAAAAAAAAAAAAAAAAAAAAAAAAAAAAAAAACAAAAACACTGCCACGGTCGCCATTTTGAAAAAAGAAAAAAAAAAAACTATTTTAATTTTCTACTTCTTAAACGAAAGACCATTCGATGTATCAAGGTAACATGTGGCTCAAAGATCGTTCTGATTGTAAATCCAAGATGGCTTCCATGGCCGCTATAACGTACAATTCTTCATTGCGCAAAGCCTTTAAATATTAGCCCTCCATCATCTCCATATGATATACATGTAATTAATCCTGAAAGAGACTTAAAATACCAACAAATCGTTCTTTTTTGTTTTATCTTATCTATTATTTTTTTTTTATTTTATTTTTTTTATTTATTTATATATTTATTTTTATGCAATAGGATTGTTTTGTACATGTATTCTTCTTATCATGTATTTGCATTTGGTTCACTTAATTAATTCTTTAATGCATTATTTCATTGTTTTCAGTGTCGTATGGAGTTCCTATAGAAAAACATTCAGCGTAGAGACGTTTTGGGATCCTTCACCTAAATTACAAGCTAACTCACTTGGCCCCCTTTTAGAAGATGCATGGACTGCAGAAAAGAAAAGATGTGAAGTAGAAAAGTAAGCCATAGAAATAGTTATATGCACTATGTGTGGGCCGTGCAATGCGAAAACGTTTTTAGGGCATAAACGGACAGCGATGTCCCAGATCAGCCTGCGTATCCGCTAACAGAATCATTGAACGCTATAGAATGTATCAATGGAGAACAATTGCCCGATGAGACTTTGCGCATGTGCGGGCTGAACCTGATATTGTGCATTTTGCGCGTGATCGACGACACACTTTTTACTTGGCTTGGCTCGTATAAGAGCTGCGGTAAACGAATAACATTTCATTAACCTGTCTATGTAAAAATCGTAATTCGTAGCCATAGCAATAGATAAGCCCTATCTTATAACAAAACTATTGATATATATTTATTTGTCCATGATAGCTTGTGCTATTTTTAATCCACCGCCGCGAAGCGGATGGAGGACTATAGAAATGGCCTTCGTCTTTCCATCTGTCCGTCTGTCTGTCCGTCTGTCCGTCCGTCTGTTCTTCCGTTATACTTTCTTGTCCGCTCCATATCTCCTGAACCCTTAGAAAGATTTTCATTAAACTTTGGTCAAATGTTCGCCTCAGTAAGTCGATATTCAGAATCCATAAGTCAACAATGCCAGCTCAAAGTCAAGGTCACAGGTCAAGGTGATGGTTTTGACCCTTGAATTTCGTGTCCGCTCCATATCTCCTATACCCCTGGAAGGATTTTCCGCGAGGCAAATGGGGGATTGAAGAAATGGCTTCGTCTCTCTGTCTGTCCATCTGTCCGTCTGTCCGTCTGTCCAGCTTATAAGACTGGACAGAACCTATAAGTTAACCATGCCAACTCAAGGTCAAGGTCACAGGTCAAGGTCATGGTTTTGAGCCTTGAATTTTGTGCCCGATCGATATCTCCTATACCCCTGGAAGGATTTTCTTTAAACTTCGGCCATATGTTTGCCTCAGTGAGACAGTGTGCAGAACTTATAACTCAACCATGCCGACACAAGGTCAAGGTCACAGTTCAAGGTCACAGGTTTGAGCCCTAAATTTCATGTCCGCTCTGTATCTCCTATACCAGTGGAAGGATTTTGTTTAAACTTTGGTCAAATGTTCACCTTAGTGAGACGATGTGCAAAATTAATAACTCAACCATGCCGACTCAAGGTCAAGGTCATGCGTTTTGGTCTTGAATTTCGTGTCGGCTCTATATCTCTTTTACCCTTGGGAGGATTTTCTCTAAATATTGGTCAAATGTTCACCTGTGGGACGATGTGCAAAACCCATAACTCAGCCATGGGGACTCAAAGACAAGATCACAGTTCAAGGTCGCGAGTTTGAGCCCTGAATTTCGTGTCCACTCGATATCTCTATACGAGACGATGTGCAGAACATACAACTCATCTATACTGACTCAAGGTCAAGGTCACAACTGAAGGTCACCAGTTTGAGCCTTGAATTTTTGAGCCGCTCTATTGCCATTCAGACTGCCTTGTTAAATTTGGGTCAAATGTTCGCCTTAGTGAGATGATGTGTAGAACCTATAACACAACGATGCAGACTCAATGTCAAGGTTACAGTTGAAGGTCATCTGTCTGTTTCTTGTTCGCTCCATATCTCCTGAACCCTTTAAAAGATTTTCACGAAACTTTGGTCAAATGTTTGCCTTAGTGAGGCGATGTGCAGAACCTATAACTCAAGCATGCCGACTTAAGGTCAAGGTCACATTAAAAGGTCACGAGTTTGAGCCTTGAATTTCATGTTCACTCCATATCGCCTGAACCCTTTGAAAGATATTTACTAAATTTTGGTAAAATGTTTGCCTTAGTGAGATGATGTGCAGAACCCATAATTCAACAATGCAGACTCAAGGTCAAGGTCACAATTGAAGGCCACCAGTTTGAGCCTTGAATTTTAAGGCAGCGCAATTGTCATTCTGTGGCGGGGGATATAGCTGTCCTTTAGACTGCCTTGTTAGTCATTAAAAGCGATTCGCAGACTCAATTAAACAAGGTCTGTCAGTTAAAACGTTTGAAACTGATTAGATTAACATGTATCATACTCAAACCAAACTTTGTTTATCAGTATTATAAGTGGGAATAAATCTATACAGATAAATAAATAAAACTGCCTTTCTAAAGTCAGCTATATACGGATTTTAAAATATCAGTTATAAAGCTGGAATTAGGCTTAGTCTTTATTATTTATTTACATTTGAATTTCTTAATATTTTCATAGATCCTCATCTTAAGTACCCTTTTGTTCATCATTATGGACATTTTGAAGGACTCAAATTTCATGTGTTTACTTCAGCATGCTGGGTGAAAAATCAGCAGACTACATTTTGAAATGGCATTTTCTGTTTATTTTTCCCAGAAAAAAGACTCTAACATGTCATAAAAATTGTCTCAAAGAGACAATTTGTATGAAATGTCGAAGTCTATTTTCAGAAGAAAACAAAACCAGCAGACGACTTGATAAACACTCTGCATGAAATATCAAATCCTATTTCTAGAAAAAAAATCACCCGTTTATAATCTGTTTAATTAGCCGAAAGTGTGGTATAGGTTAAATTTAACTAACTAATGAAAGATTTCTTTTCTTTGTAATTTTCACAGAAGAAGGCTGTACAACGAACGTTCTCGTCAAGCCTATCAGAATGGCACAGCAGGAAACACACACTACTCTTCCAGAATAAACAAGATGAATGGACCACTTACAGATTCTGAAGAAACGCCACTGAAAACTAAGGACCATCACGCATATGGTAGCTCTATCTACACTATAATGCATAAATGCAGTGCTATACTTACCAGCATTGTAATTCGTAATTGCACTGTAATACATGCCAGCACTGTAATACATTATTACTCTGTAGTGCAGAATTGCACTGTTATACATGTTTGCACTGTAATACATATATGCACTGTAATACACAACTGCACTGTAATACACACTAGCACTGTAATTCATAATTGCACTTTAATATACATCTGTATTTGTGTTGGAGACTCACATCACGTCAGCCCTTGTGGGTCATTTTGTGTCGTTTCCAAAGAAAGGGAGAAGACAGATAGAAGAGATAGCAGAGGAGATGAAAGAGAGCGACATGGGAGAAAGAGGAAAATGAATGAAAGTGAAGCAACAAAACAAGTTAAAACATCCGCCTCTACCCTTACCTGCTGCAAGGATAACATGCCTTGCCAAAACTGCAATATCCGTTTGACACCCCGGTGACGATACACGATACATTTGCCTCACCCAACCTGCCCCAATACATGCCTGTACCGGAATACATATTTGTACGGTTATACGTTATTGTGCTATAACACACCTTTGCACCTTAATACACAATTCAATCGTTATGCATAATAACGCTGTAATGCATAATTGTTCTGTAAAACATGCATGCACTGTAATACACAATTGCACTATAATACATAGTAGCACTACCTGCTGAATATCACTGTAATATATAACTGAATTGCAATACATAATTGCACTGTAATACATAGTTACATTGCAATACATTATTGTACTGTAATATATAATAATACTGTAATAATACCTGCAATGTAATACATAATGACATTAAAATACACCATTGTACTATAATGTATTATCATACATAATTGCACTCTGATGTATGCTAGTACTATAACATTTAATTGCCCTGTAATACTGATTTCATTGTGACACATACGTGTGCTGTAACACATAATTGCGCTTTAAAACATGATTGCACTGTAATACATAATAGCAAATCCTACACTGTAAAACATACCTGCACTCTAATACAATATTGCACTGTAAAACATGCATGACATACTGTAGTACATAGCTGCACTGTAATACATAATGACACTAAATTCATTTTTGTTCTGTAGTACATATCTGCATTGTAATAAACAATTGCATTGTCATACATAATTCCACTGTAATACTAATATGCACTATATTATACATACTTGCATTGCTATACTATAGTTGCACTGTAATACATAATTGTGCTGTAATTGATAATTGTGCTGTAATACATAATAGCAATACCTGCACTTTTAACATAACTGTACTCCAATACATGATTGCACAGTAATTCATACCGGCACTTTAATACATACCTGAACTACTATACATAATTTCATTGTAATACATAATTGCACTATTATTCATAATTGTACTTTATAACATACCTCCACTGTTATACAAAACATATTTACACTGCCATGCTGGCATGCACTGTAATATATACATATTATGTTAAGTTATGATAAGAGGTCTATCATCATAATATTATGATGATAGACCTCTTATCATAACTTAACATAATATGTATATATTACAGTGCATGCCTGCATGGTAGTGTTATGATGATAGACCTCTTATCATAACTCAACATAATATGTATATATTACAGTGCATGCCTGCATGGCAGTGTAAATATGTTTTGTATAACAGTGGAGGTATGTTATTTCTCGACAAAAACATATCCTCACAGTCTGATCAGAATTTTCTTTGTGCGCATGAATAAACTTTGCATACTTAGCTATACAAAATGCAACAAATGGAGATTCTGAACAGTCTGCTGACATGTCTAAAGTACATTAAATTTTGCTGACATAGCGGCTGACATTTTTTGCGGACTGCCCGTAATCATCACGAAAACATGCCTATATAATATTAACCCCCTTAAACCAAACTTTTATATAGTAAAACTGGGGTTCACAGGGGTATACATTATTTTTCTTATTTCTGCTCACAAATATAGATTGTGGGCACTCGTTAGAACCGCCTCGGCGAGGCGGTTCCAACGAGTACCCACAATGGATGTTTTGAGCAGAGATATGAAAAGTATCAGGGTTTTTTATATCTGAAAATTTTCAGTTTTTGGAGGTGAAATTTTCTATATTTTTGAATAGGCGAGTTTTCGTAATGTCTTTTTGTTTCAATTACAGATGGAAGACCGTCATATATGGTGGATTTAGAGAACGCTGAAGGTCCAAAGCCGAATCTGTATCGCACTGTTCTGAGGACGTTCTGGATATTTTGGGCCGAAGCCACATCATTTATGTTTGTAGCGGAGATCTCCTGGCTGTTGCAGCCTGTCGTGTTAAGGTATAAACAGATAGATATATGGTTACTGACCTTCACGTCATACGGTGACTACTAAATTTTCAATGCAAAAAATGGGAATCCCGTGCTATGTCATGGTTAGTAGATATTCATTGATTTATAAATAGGTTCATTCTCGTAAATTTCCGGCCACTTTTGATATGGGGGAGGTGTGGGGGGAGGGGGGCAACTTTGGCAACTTTTATTGGCTTTCCTTTATCCCAATTCCCTTCTTAAAAGTATCAGCTAAGACAATTAATCGCTTCTCTTCTGAAGGAGCAGTCTGATATTTGTCTAGACTGTTTGCATACGCCATTTTTTGTCAATAACCTTGGAAAACATATGTCGCTGGCTAAAACTTGTCTTAATATTGGAGTGGTCGTAATTTTACAGACTAACCATTAACGTGCTAGACTTTGACAAAAAATGTGCCCATTCAGCCAATAGCGACAGAAAGTGCTCAGTTTTTGTTGATTTCTAGCTCTTTTAATGATTAAATATCAGTATGATGGACATTACAAATAATTTCATTATCTGTCTTGGGTCCAGTGCTACCAAAAATATCTTTTATTTGATTATTTGTCAATATATACATTTTTGTATAATGAATTAAAAATCTTAGCATAAAAATCCTTATATCGGAGGAACTTCGTCGCAATCACGAAAACACGCCTATATAGTTTTGACGTCCGACCCGCCCCCACCCCCGCCCCCAACCCCTCGAATTTCATTTTATACAGTAAAACTTGCATTTACAGGGATGCTATTTTATGTTTAACAAATGTAGACAGCCCTCAACACACACATACGCACACACACACGCACTGTTAACAAATGAGCCGCATCGCGAGAAAATAGGACCTTCGGATATTTCGTCAAGTCAGTCTTTCAGTGCGCATGCCTGGCCTTTTATCGAGGCCACATGTCTAGTTCTTCTGCTGAGGTTTCCCCCTTAGCATAGCGCTTACGTGAATGAGCATCAGCGGTTCGGGTGAGACTGCGGATGCGCACTCTCACCTGAACCTAATCTGTTTCGATATGTTATAACTGCTTTTTTGGCCATGGCTCCTTGAACCCACTTATGCCTAGCGTCCCCCAAAAGGTACATCAGCAAACAGTGTGGACCCACATCAGATTCCTCAGAGCGCGGCGTCCGATCAAGGTCTAGACCGTTTGCATTAAATGCAGATGTTTCTATAAAACATGGTATTTGTAAAATGTAAGTAGACAAACCTACTTCCAATGGACACGTCCAAAAGGTTCAGATAGAAAAGTTTATTCGGCATAAATGGTTTAACCTTTACATCCCTGCAAACTCGAAAGGAGCCGTCGCATCTGAATCAACAGTTTTTTGGCATTGTGCATTTTTAGTTTAGACTGAAACACCTGTTGGCATCATTGGACGTGTTCAAATTCAAGGGTGGAAGAGTCCACCAGAAACTCATGGATGAACGGTATAATGTTTTCTTACAGGTTTATTATACAGATGATAGAAAACAAAGGGACAGAACTCGGCACAGAACCGATCTGGCAAGGGTACCTGTACTCTGTCCTCCTGTTTGTTGTTCTTAGCGGTAACTCGTTCCTGTTTCACATCTCCTTTCATCACATGATGACCTTGGGTTTAAAAGTCAAAACGGCTCTCATATGTTTGATCTACAAAAAGGTATAATTGTAATGCACCTCGGGAGAAAGTTTCTTTTTTTCTATATCATAAGGATTTGTCATTAGTGCGAGGGATGGATACTAAAATACGTCCCGAGGATCTCGGCAGACTGTGATCGCGAAGGACGAATTTTTATCCTACCCTGGGTAGGATAACCTGGGTAGAATTACAAGGATCTATCATTAGAATAGAAAAATCCGTCCCCAGGATCACCGTCTGGCATCACTAGGCTACCCGAGTGATGCCAGACTTTGATTGCGAGGGATGGATTTTTATCTTACGCTGGGAGGGATAAGCTGGGTAGGATTATAAGGATCTATCATTTGAGTGAGGAGTAGATAGAAACATCCATTCCGAGGATCACTGTCTGACATCACCAGGCAAGTCGAGTGATGCCAGACTGTGATCGCGAGGGACAGACTTTTTCTTTCTACCAAGCACACCCATGACAGATTCTTTTTCTTGCATACCTTTCATATCTGAGCGTAGATATTTTGATAATGCAACCACGTTTCATTGCCGACGTCTGCCGTATTGAGATGACATAACTGTGGCGTGTAATGTTCAGTGACGTAAACCTTAACGATGGCGTAAGTTACGTCCATTACAACCAGTGTATATCAAACATGAGAATTATCGATTTTTATCTTACCCTGGGTAGGATAAGAATTTCTATCCCAAGATTACTTCTTTATCTAGTGTGCAAAAAAGTGCGTTCTTTGGAGGTCTTCCTTGGGAAATACCAGTACTAAGCAATATGGATATACAGTCTTTTTCAGAGGCCAACTGATCTGGATCTACTCTGTTTGCAAAACCAGGATATATACGGGTTCAGCAGGGCAAGGGAAAAGTTGAGCAAATTTTAGCAGATGAAATTCTTTACGTTTTCTTTTCCAAAGCACGTTTTTGGCAATAGCACGTTGTGCGTTTTCAATAGAATTGGAGCAACAGTAAGGCGATTCTAATTAGTACAACCACGATATCATTATTTCTTTGATTGAAGAGACATACGCACATTATGCGCATTGCCCTCCGGACCTGGCGCTATGTTAATCCTTCAGTAGTTCAAACTACCCATGTCTAGAGAAAATTTCCATGGTCCTAAAGATATTCGAGCCATTTAGGTTCAGTTGTATATTACATTTTAAAAGTTCTTTGGCACCCTGTTTATTTGGTATTTTTTCTATGATGTAGGCACTGACGATGAAAAGGAGTGGTACCAAAACAACAACCGTTGGGGAGATAGTTAACCTCATGTCAGTAGATTGCCAAAGGATACAAGACGCGTTTCTCTTCTCTTTCTACATCATTCTTATATTTGTTGTCATCATCATCGCCACAGCACAACTCTGGGACTTAATGGGTAGGTACTGTTTTACTTCTGGGACTTCTTGAGTAAATATTGTTAATCTCTTCTCTTTCAACACCTTTTTATATTTGTTATTATCATTATTAGCAGAGCAAAACTCTGGGACTTAATAGGTAGGAACTACTCACCACTTCTCTTTCTGCATCATTCTTATATTTATCATCACTGCCACAGCATAACTCTAGTATTTGATAGGTCTGTTCTGCTCATCTCTTCTCTTTCTTCACCATTGCTACAGCACAACCCTGGGACTTGATGGGTAGGTACAGTTTTGTACTGTTCTGTGACTTCATGGGTACATAGTAGGTACGTTTTATCTCTTCCTTCTACATCATCGTTATATTTTTTATCATAATCATCACCACAGCACAACTCTGGTACTGTTTTACTGTTCTGAGACTTCTTTGGTAGGTAACACTAAATTCTTCTCTTTCTACATCATATTTATATTAGTTGTCGTCATTACCACAGCACAGCACTGGGTCTTTATAAGTAGGTACTATTTTACTGTTCTGGGACACTATGTGAGTAGGCAATATTATTATCTGTCTTATATTTGTTATCATCATCATTGCAATAGACCAACTCTGGGATTTGATGGGTAGGTACAACTTATGTCTCTTCTTTCTACATCACTCTTATAGTTGTTATCATCATCGCCACAGTAAAACTCTAGAACTGGATTGCTAGATACTGCTCATAGACAGTTATCCAAAATCAAAGTTAATACCACATGTATGTCTTGCTGGAAAAAAAAACAAAAAAAAAAAAAAAACAAAAACAAAAAAAAAAAAAAAACAAACAAACAAAAAAACGAACATCCCAAAAGAAAAAGACTACAACATAACATTTTGACCATATCAAATTGCAGCTGTGTGGAAAGTAATTTGGAATCACTGTATGTGTGTGTGTGTGTGTGAGAAAGAGAGAGAGAGAGAGAGAGAGAGAGAGAGAGAGAGAGAGAGAGAGAGAGACACGCCGTAGATGACAGTTTGCAGGCGCTGAGAAAGTTATGGTTTCAACCCTGACTCATACCTGGTCTGTAAGATTTACTCCGTTCACGGAGCAAAGAATGTGTACGCTTTAGAGACAGGCATAAGGGAACAAATGCTTTCTTTTTTTGAATGTACACTTTTGCAGAAAGGACAGTAAAAATCGACAGAAGAATTGCTCCCTCCACCCGCACCCCGCCATGATTCTCCTTCAGTGTGTTTGTTAGAAGCACTGGATATTAGATTTTTTTTTTTTATTTTTAGCAAAGACACATTGCGATGACTTATTAAACGCGTCACTTATTTTTTCAACCATATACCGTTACTTAAATATATTGACTTTGTGTCTTAGATAATGGAGGACTGCATTAGTTTAAAATTGTTTTAGAATTTGAGTCTTTCGCAATAGCTATCGCCGAAATGCTCATCAAACCACTTTGTCTTAACGTTTCTTATGACGTCAGGTTGACGAATCGTGATTGTTGTTATGTCTTCTACAGGTGTGGCAAGTCTCGGAGAAGTTGCTGTTTTAGCCATAGTCCTCCCAACGGTTGGGTACATAGCCACTAAGCTCTACACTTTACAGAATGATCTACTGTACTTGAAAGGAAATCGTATTAAAATTTTGAACGAAATCGTCAGTGGAATCAAGGTAACATAAGAAATCATATTAAAACATTGAACAAAATCATTAATGGAATCAAGGTGACATTTATCATTACGAAAACACGCCTATTCAAATATTTTGAAAATTTTACAACCGAAAAAGGAAAATTTTCAGATAAAAAAGAAAGTATGCTTTTTTTCAAATTTCTTCTCAAACATAGATTGTGGGTACTCGTAAGAACCGCCTCGGTGAGGTGGTTCTAACGAGTACCCACAATCGTTTCTTTTTTTTTCTTTTTTTTTTTCTTTTTTTGAAAAATAAGAAAAGTAATGAATACCGCTGTAAATCCCAGTTGTATTATATAAAAGTGAGGTTTCAGGGGGGTTAAACTTGTATAAGCGTGTTGTCGTTGTTTTAGCTTCAGTTACACACACGCCATGGAATGTAAGCATTACTTGGTAAGCATTTTTCATAACCATTGCAGAAATATGTGTTTTAAATTTGGTATTTGGGTGTCAAATCTTCGAACATCAGTATAAAATGTCAGCAAATAAAACGATGTCATGGTACATGCCCAATATCTATTTCAAGACGAAATGAATAATATGATTGTACAAAGCTATAAATTTAAATATGGATGCTATATGTTTCCTTTATAGGCATGACTGACTCTTTCTGTAATTTGAATGAAAGTTGTTACGTTAAAGCTTTGTTTCTATAGCAACATAAGAGGTTTATAAATATGTGTATAGGTAATCCGATTGCGATGGCACTAATAACTAAATACAGTTGACTCTCGTTATCTCGAAGTCAAAGAGATTCCCTGGAATACTTCGAGATATCCGAACGTCGACATATCAGAACTGAGGAAAAATTAAATCGAAAAGATATTCCACAAATGAATATGTAGTTTGGCTCTTTATGTTAGAGATATATGAAAATATTTTGGAAAGGAAGTGAAATTGCTCCTGAGGAGTCACAATATTTTGTTTCCTGTTGTTAGATTTTCATGTTAAAACAAGACCATATTTTCACTTTGAGATAAAAGATTTTTCGAGATAAGGGAAGTCGAGATTACGGGTATTAACAAAGTATCTCCAAATTCAAAACATAGAATGTGCTATTATGCATTGCTCATAAATAAAATGTATTTGAAGACAATGAAAAAATACCATTTTAACAGTTTACAACATATATGATGAAATAACTGTGGACAGACTAAGAATGTTGTAAGGTCTCTTTTGTCAGCTGGAGTTATTTAATATACTATAAACATATAAGTGAAGATATGCAGGAATGAAATACAGTCGACTCTCGTTATCTCGAAGTCCAAGGGACTCTCTGAAGTACTGCGAGATATCCGTAATCTCGACATATCAGATTTGCAGAATTGAGGAGAAAAGATAGATCAAACAACCACAGTTCACAAATGAATATGTAATTCGACTCCTGAAAATAGAGATATACTAAAATATTGTGGAAAAGAAGTGAAATTGCTCCTTCTCTTTCCCACATTATTTTGTTACCTGTTGTCATAGTTTCATGTGAAAACAGGGACCAGATTTTCACTTCGAGATAAGCGGTAATTCGAATAAGCGAGTTCGAGATAACGAGAGTCGACCGTAATTATGTCCTTGTCAGACTCCGAAAATACTTATTAAGCATTAAACAGTAGTAAAAAAGAGACAGAGAGAGAGAGAGTCTGTCGTTCAGCAAGCCCTTCCCCGGGAAGGCTGTGCATTCTTATTGCGGTCTTGCCTTGGTCACTCCTTTTGTAATATATTATTATTTCAAAGGTGCTGAAGATGTATGCCTGGGAACCGTCATTCATGAAGAAAGTACAGAACATTCGTAATATGGAAATAAAGAAGTTATGGAGTTATGCCATACTTACAGCCACCACTATTGTCTTTGCCATACATAGTCCTTTTATGGTAAGATTATGCATTTGATCCAACGAAATCTTTTAATCATATAACTAAAAAAATAAGAGTCAAAATAGATTGCCTTCGGAAACAAAGAACACACAAAATCATGAAATCGGAGTCGGTTTGATTGAGTCTCTTCATATGCAAAAGCACGAATTTTCACTTACTGAGACAACTTCGGTTCTCATCGAGAGCTATCACCAGACCTCAAGACTGACCTTGACCTCGTGATGTCTAGGGAGTAATTTGTGGTAAGCAAAGCCTGTAGATGTTGCTCAGGTTGTATGCTCCATGACGAATGGAGTTTGATTGATCCTAATAGCTTTCTTGCCTTGATTTAGTCTGTGATTCTTCTCCCTGTCAAATACTTTTGCCCTACCAAATAAATGGTTAGCTTTTGCGATATGATCACTGCATTTTTGTTAAAACATGCTCCAGATGATTATTGCTCTGACCTGGAATTTTCAGCTTTCTGATGTTCATTCAGTCTCAGAAAGGTAGTTCCAACAAATAACAAAACATATGTCTCTTGGGTATTAAAACAATATTATTGCATAATTTCTGATTAACTGCAGCTTCTTAAGCCAACATGAAAACATGCCTATATAATTTTGACCCCCTTAAACCCAACTTTTATATAGAAAATCTGGGGTTTACAGGCGTATACATTATTTTTCATATTTCCGCTCAAAAACATAGATTGTGGTATTCGCCTCGCCGAGGTGGTTCTAACGAATACCCACTATCTATGTTTTGAGCAGAAATATGAAAAATATCATAATTTTGTATCTGAAAATTGTCAGTTTTGGTGGTAAAACTTTCAGTATATTTCAACAGTCATGTTTTCCTAATGGTAGGTTTCCTGTCAGTCAAACTATTATTAATACGACTTTTTATTGAGTGTCGCTTTAAAGGGGTTACTGTATGTATTATGCTTTCCAGATCTGCTTTATTCTATTTCTGATTTATGTACTCACATCGCCAACGCATTCCCTAGCTGCGGAGCAAGCTTTCACAACATTGTCCATTGTCAACATTCTGCGATTTCCTATAGCGTTGTGTCCTTTCCTCGTCAACGGAGCCGTCCAGGTGAGTGTTATTATCAGTCGAAACGTGCAAAAACTTACCCATGTGCGCCCACAGCAGACTCAAATCAGCCTGCGCATCCGCGCAGTCTGATTTGAGTCTTTGTTGTCTGCATGAAGAAACTTTGCATCCTCGGCTGTCCAAAAGACTCCCGGTGACTATTCTGATCACTACGCGAATTCGTAGGATGATCTAAAACTTCGCTGGACGTATATGACCGAAGGTACTGCATCACAAGTACTGCCTAGTGCGAAGACAATTACAGGATTGCTTGCGAGCTTGGGTTCCTTAAAACTAGGTTTAAGACCTCAATAGTTTTAGTATTGACTGTTCCTGCTAGGTAGTACCTATATTGCAGTACTCTTCTTCGATTGTCTGCTTTATCTGTTTTGTTAGGTATTTCTGTTTCCGCGGTGAAGCTATATTGTTCTTTTTCTTTCTATTACTTATATTTTGTATATTTTCGTGTTATGGAGCCACAAACTGTGCGCCTTGGAGGTTTGTATTCCATTCCATGACTGATTTTTTTGTGTATTCACGCGAAATTCTTCTATCAAGAATTTTAACCCTTTTTAGACTGAATACCGCTCCAACACACACACACGCACGCACGCACGCACGCACGCAGACACATTAACGAATATTGGCAGAGTCGAATTATAATTTAAGGTATATAAGACTTTGTTATTTTAGATGTTTTAGACTATGGTATTTAGATATTCCAAGAGAAAATGGCTCCACTACTTGTAAACAATGAAGACCCTGATCTGACGACGTATAATATTTGCGGCATTTTATCTCTGTCTTCACTGTTTGCCAAATACTCATTTGGGTTCTTCAAACTAAAATGGATTAATCAATCCATTTCAGTTGAGGAACCTCCAAACGCTAATTGGCAAACAGTGCAGACCCAGATTACACGGCGCAGAATACTGCGTCTGATTTGGGTGTATACTGTCTGCATTAAAACAGTTGTCTCTATGATGCATGGTATTAATACAAACTAACCAGACGTCCCTTCTTCTTGAAATGGACCCCGTCCTGACACTTGAGGTAGAAGAGTGAATTCTGCATAAATGGGTTAATCCGCTATTATTTCAGGCATATGTCTCAATAGGTCGAATCCAGGAATTTCTGTGGATTGATGACTTGAACACGGACAACGTTACATTTGTCAAAGAAGCAGGTATGCTCTATTTCAGCTTTATCGCGGGTGCTACCTTATCACGGAACTAACATATCCTGTGATTTCTCATAGATCAATCTTTTTTACATTTATTTTACTACACTGAAGCTGGTATTAGTGCCGTGTGGCGGCGGTAGAACGTCTCCCCGTACTTTACCATAGTGCAGATTATATTTCATTTCCTTTGGGATCATTGGGCCCATTGTGGAATCTTTGAAAATGGTGTTCTGCTCATGTATACGCTAGAGGGCGTAAGCAGTGTTGCGAACTTCATTACTGCTTATGAAGAGTCTCAATAAAACCAAGACTCCCATTTTCTTATCTGTCGTGTGTTCTTTGTTAACAAAGGCAATCTTTTTGACATTTATTATGTCTGTAAACTGTTGAGTAATAAAGCACAGGTTGGAAGTCAGTTGTAATGTAAATCTAATCACAAGTGCGTTGCGCGAGTGATTATCTACTAACGACTGACCGACAAACTGTGATTTATTACTGAACAATTCAAGCACTAAAGCTGTTCTACTTCAATTTTAACACACTAAAAATCGACAAAATCAGTTGATTCCTTCAGAGTCTGCCAAACTTCTGCCATTAATCGACGAAACCTCGCCCACGCTCTTGTCTTGTAAAACACGCATTTACATCTATTTGAACCATATCTAATGCAAAAAAGACGTTAAAAAAGTTCTTTGTTTCCAAAGGCAATCCTTTTTTGACTTTTATGTTACACAATGCAGGAAACGGCAAATGATATCAGAAGTTAAAAAAAAAAAAAAAAAAAAAATAGAACACAGTTCATTTCTGCATCTGCCTGACAATACCATGCATTTAGTCGAGATAATTCACAGTAGAGTAAATTATTTCGATTCTAATATGATACAGAAAGCAAAATCGACTTTGTTGCACATTTGTTTTTCCAAAGAACGATTTTGCAGCGGACGTCGCGAGAAGTGAAACGTTAACATGCGATGTCATCAAACGCGCCCTTTTGCATGCTCTACGTTGACGACGTAAATTACTGTAGTTTGATCACGGTGGCGTTTACATTAGGCAATGAGAAGAACGTAAACGTCATGTTAGAATAATGCATCTATAATTATCAAATTGGAATAATGCTCATACAATCATATTCTCTTTCTCTGAGGTGCCTAGTGAAGGCTTTCCTGGGTAACTCGATTTATAATTTGAGCCATAACTCAGTAATTCTTACAATTTTACATGTGCGCCCAGCGAAGACTCAGATCCGCCTGCGCTTCCGCGCAGGCCTATCTGAGTCTTCGCTGGCCATATTAAGATGCTTTGGGTTCATAGCTTTCCATAGAATGAACAGCGAGAGCTGGGCGCACATGTAAAATTGTTAGAATGGCTGTGCCCCGGCTCAGTTATGTTGTTTAAACATTTCAGAACACCCAGTCACTGTTACTAATGGGGAGTTTTCGTGGACCAAAGATCTTTTGACGCCAACTTTAAGAGGGTAATAAATACACTATTCATTCCAGCATAGCAGGCTTACATTAATTTTACGCAATTTGATTGGTCAAGAGCTAATTTCAAGCAGTATGTTAGGATAAATCCAGAGTCTGAATCTTGGAACTATTTTATTTGCGTATGTTTTCAAAAATAAGCCCTGTAATTCACTTGTTCAACGTAAACATATCAGAGTTGGAATTATAAGAAATTGATGCTGTTTATTTGTCTTGTATCGCTGTGTAAACACTGGCGAATCATTCACAAACTAGACACAAAACCCTTAGAAACTATTTATACAGTACGTGTGTGATTCGCCTGCATTTATTAACGGTTATAATACAGTAAGGTGGTTTGGCTGTATCACTGACGTGGAGTGGCCGGGTGTTCTTATTTCATAGGATCGCACATGATGCCTTCCCCGAGAGCGCTGTGGAGATCTGGCCCCAAGGATTAAAGTTTTTTTTCGAGGTCATCTCAGCTGAGCATGAAATGTTTTCTGCTAATCAATATGAAAATGCCAACAATAGTTGGCAGTTTCATATTTATTAGCAAGGAAATTTTATGCTATTTTATGCTATTTTCATATTTAATGCAGTTTGAGACTTCGCCAGGCGCAAATGTCCAAAGGTAAAATCCCTTACATTGCGCATTATATATTATCGTTACAGTATTAACCTAAAAGTGCGCGATGGACAAATCATTGCAGTCGTGGGTCATGTAGGCTCTGGAAAATCTTCTTTGATGGCTGCCTGTCTGGGTGAATTGGAAAGACTTAAAGGAAGCGTTACTATAAAGGTATTGTTTCTATAGTCCACATCTTTATTTTATTTATGCATTTAAATAGGTAAAGATAAGGTACATGCAGATTCTTTATGATACTTTGGTCAGTTATTAACTTCCTTTATGACACTTTGAAGAATTTGTAACTTATTTTATTAAACTTCGTCTAATTTATAACTTCTTCTGTGATACTTGGTCGAAATTGTAACTTCCTCTATTATATTTTGTCTAATTTGTAACTTATTTTATTATACTTTTGCTTAATTTTAACTTTTTTATTATACTTTGTTCAATTTGTAAATTCATTTATTATACTTTGTTCAATATGTAACATCATTTATGGTACTTTGTCCAACTTGTAACTTTTTTATTGTGCTATGTCTAATTTGAAACTTCTTTAATTTATTATACTAAGTCCAATTAGTTACTTTTTCTATGAAACTTTGTCCAATTTTGAACTTCTTTTATTATACTTTGTCCAATTTGTAACTTTTTTCAGTGATACTTTGCCCAACTTGTAACTTCTTTCATTATATTTTGTCTAAGTTTAACTTCTTTTTTTATACTTTGTTTAATATGAAAATTCGTTTATTATACAATGTCTTATTTGTAACTTCGTTGATTATAAGTCGTTTAACTTGTAAATTCATTAATTATACTTTGTCGAATTTGTGACTTCTTTTATTATGCTTTGTTCAATTTGTAGATTCGTTTATTATACTTTGTTTAATTTGAAACTTCTTTTATGATACTTTGTCCAATTTTAGCTTTTTCTATGATACTTTGTCCAACTTTTAACTTCTTTTACTCGTATTATGTTTTGTCCAAGTTTAACTTCTTTTCTTATGCTTTGCTTGATTTGTAAATTGGTTTATTATACATTGTCTTCTTTGTAACTTCTTTTATTATACGTTGTTTAACTTGTAACTTCCTTTGTTTAATTTGTTACTTCTTTTATTATACTTTGTTTAATTTGTAGATTCATTTATTACACTTTGTTTTATTTGAAACTTCTTTTATGATACTTTGTCTGTTTTGTAACTTCTTTTATGATACATTGTCCAATTTGTAACTGTTAAGCTTCTTTTATTATACCTTTTTACAATTTGTAACTTCTTTTAGGGTAGTTTGTCCAACCTTTAACTTCTTTACTGTACTTTGTCCAATTTGTAATAATTTCTTTTCTGATACTTTGTATAATTTGTAACTTCTTATCTGATACTTTGTCTAATTTGTAACTTCTTTTATTTTACTTTGATTAATCTGTAACATGTTTCTTATACCTTATCCAAAATGTAACTTCTTGTATTATACTTTGTTCAATTTGTTACTTAAAGGCTACGTTTGTTATGAAAGGATCTCAATGAAAGATTTTGACGAATCGAACAATTACATGTGAATAAGATCAAAATCGGATGAAAAAAATGAGAAAGTAATCAAGATTTGAGGATTTTAAATTTTTGGCGCCATTTTAAATATCTAATGAGGCATTATGACATAATAGGGCTTTAATTAAAACTTTGTAAATCGAATACCACATAAGCCAGTGTGAAAGGGCGTATGCAATATTGCAAGCTGCATTGTTGCATATGAAGAGATACACGTAGTCAGAGGACGTTTGAATACATATTATAAATTATGAGTAAGACATCAGTACAGAGAGAGAGAGAAAGAGAGAGAGAGAGAGAGAGAGAGAGAGAGAGAGAGATGCTCATTTAACCTGTATCCAGTTTATTGAATATCCCAAACACATAGCTGCGCATCGTCGCCGCAACATCGTGAAGCATTTTGTTCTACAATATCTTTATTTTAGGGATCCCTGGCCTATGTTCCGCAAGAAGCCTGGATACAAA
This sequence comes from Anodontia alba, assembly GCA_964016985.1. Taxonomy (NCBI): domain Eukaryota; kingdom Metazoa; phylum Mollusca; class Bivalvia; order Lucinida; family Lucinidae; genus Anodontia; species Anodontia alba. The sequence continues at coordinate 34,056,149 of OZ024838.1, forward strand.
ATATGACATTGAGGGATAACATTCTTTTTGGAAAACCCTACTCTGAGAAGAAATATAGAAAAGTTCTTGAAGCATGTGCTCTGCTTCCTGATCTTGCGATCTTAGCGGGAGGAGATATGACGGAAATCGGCGAAAAGGTACCTGTCTATCTTTCTATCTATCTATCTATCTATCTATCTATCTATCTATCTATCTATCTATCTATCTATCTATCTGTCTGTCTGTCTGTCTGTCTGTGTATCACTCTCTCTCTCTCTCTCTCTCTCTCTCTCTCTCTCTATGTCTATCTATCTATCTATCTATTAAATATCGATATAACTGTATCAAACCAAATGGACAAGAATTAACGAAACTACACCAGTAGATTATTACAACCGAAACACACATACATCCATTCGTGTTACATGTAGAATTGTATGTTTTGTTTGCACGAGCAGTAAGATAGTTGACTTGCTTTGCTGCTCAGCAAACCCCTTCTCAAAAAGGGATCTAAAACAGGAAAGAATTTGCTCCCAAAGAGCAATTTGTTTCTTCTTAGAGTATACTCATTCCAATAAGAAGTAGCTTCAATTTGACAGAGCTTTATTCTCTGAACTTGTATCAATTCTCTTAACCCATTTATGCCTGGTAGAGTTTTCTGCTATAACTCTTTGGACCGGTCAATTCCCAATAGAAACGCGTCTGTTTAGTTTTTATTATTACTATGTTTTAAAGGAATACGTGTAGTTATTGCAAACTGTGTAGAACCTGATCAGACGCTGCGTTCTTCAGTGTCTGATCTGGTTCTTCATTGTTTCCCACTGAGTCGACGGATGACAAAACCTACTAAAAGACCTGTGTGACCAGCAAAAACTCAGATCAGCCTGTACATCCACTCAGTATGACAAGGATTCTGGTTCATTCCTCTTTGGATAGCCAGAGTTTGTAGAATGTGCATACGATAAGCGAAGATTCTGACCAGACTGCGTAGATGCGCAGGCGGATCTGAATCTTCGCTGGTCGCACGTCTCATTGTAGGTTTTTGTCGTGCTCTGGCTCATTTAATGAAATCTCATAAAGGAGATTAGGCACGTCACAACCTTGTACACGTCAACAAACGATATACATGTATATGTCTAAAAGGGAAATTTCGACTTCTTTATCTGATTCATAGATAATATCACCTCCAAAACATTTATTACCCTTCAAAAGGTCTCTTTACCACCCCTTGCTGGGACTCCATAATCAGCTCTTTATGACATGCCTTTACTCTCTCTGCATATTACCTGGATATGGGCAATAAGAGCATATTTTAGTAAGTGTTAGCCACTTTTTTGGTCTTATTTTAGCTTTTGGCTTTAAATTTTATAGGGAATTAACATTAGTGGTGGACAGAAGCAGCGAGTCAGCTTGGCCAGAGCCGTCTATAATAATGCTGATATTTACTTTCTTGATGACCCTTTAAGTGCAGTGGACACCCATGTTGGCAAACATCTTTTCAAGCAGGTTATCGGGAATGAAGGTCTTCTTAGACACAAGGTATATTTTTCAGAATAGAAACAAGTTTTAGCTTTCACAAAATATTACAGGGTACATTATTCAGTCAGTATGATAAAAGGTTTTAGCTTTCACTAAAGTTTGGTCTACGCTAAGTGCACAATGTGTGCTGAGGATAGACCTATCTTTGTTTGAAAGCTAAAACTTGGTTATACCGTTGAGCAGTCCTTGGAAAATAACACTGGACCAGTCCATGTCCTTTCATATAGTGCTTCCGGAGCAATGACAAATTCTAAGGTTGTCTACGTCACTGGTCTCAAACAATGAAACTTGCTTTACATGGCATATTATCATAGTGAAGACCTAGCTCGGACTATCAGCGATTCCGCTTGGATAGGGTTGTTTATAACAATGCCAGTGTATTTTTCTTGACTAGCTTCTCAGTGCAGTTGTTGCCATGTTCGAAATCATGCTTTTAAGCTGGTTATCGGAAACGAAGATCCTTTAAGATATATGGTATATCACTGAGTCAGTGTAGTCAGGAAAATCACTTCATTTTCCCAGTGAAGACCTAGCAAAGGTTAACAGCAAGGCCGCTTTGACAGAGCCGTTTAGGACAATGTTTAAGTATATTTTCTTAAGCAGTTTCTTAGTGTAGTGGACTCCATGTTCGAAAACATGATTTCAAGCAGGTTGTCGGAAATAATAGATCTTTAAGACTCTAAGACTCTAAGTCTATAATTGTGTAAATTGCGTTGCGAAAATCACTCCTCATGGCACATTTTCTAAATGTAAATTTTGCTCAGACTAGCAGTGAGTCCGCTTAGCTAGAGTCATTTATAAGAATGCCGACATGTGCTTCCTTGGCGACCCTACCGATGCTATGGACTCCCATGTTAGAATACAGCTACTCGAGCAGGTCATTTGAAATCAAGTTTTTCTAATACACAAGTTACGTGTATATAATCAAGTCATTTTATTGCGGAAAGTTCTTTTTCATGGCATATGCACACAGTGTATACCTAACTCAGACTAGCAGCGAGTCAGCTTGCCTTGATCCATTTATAACGATACCGCCATATTTTTTTCTGGACGACCCTCATTAGGCTTTGACCACCAATAATGAAAAAAAAAAAACAACAAAAAAAAAAAAAAACAAACAAAAAAAACAAAAAACAACAATAAAAAAAAAACAAAAAAAAAAAACAAAAAAAAAAACAAAAAAAAACATGTATTCAAGCATCGGAAATCGAGGTCTTTTAGGAAACAAAGAAAATAATTGTCATCATGTTAGTCATGACAATTGCTTCAAACATGAAGTCTACGTTCTGTAAAACTTTATAATTAGTTTCATTTCACTGATTGGTTTACCTCAGTCAGCTAAACAAGAATGACAACTCTCACTCTTCGTGTGTCTGTTTTCAGATTTTACCCAGCGGGCACACGACGTTTATACAATGTCGCCTCAACGCCGATACAACGAGTTGAGGCGACGATATATAAACGTCATGTGCGCACGTGCGACAGAAAATTCAACGAAGTTTATTGCTTTTATACAGTCGAACCTCGATAGATCAAACACCGATGGCTCATTTACCATGGCTAACTCGAACTTGTTTCTTAATCCCTACGACATTCTTCCGACATCTCAAGGGGACACATATTACGGAAAATTATCTCAATTTATCGTGAAATTGAATGTTGTGTGTACTCATTAGAATTGTCTCATCGAGGCGATTCTAATGATTACACTCAACATACAATTATTGTGTAGAAGATCGAAAATATAGCCAAAAATTATCGCAATTTCTTCCTGACCTGGCGCCATGATTAACTATTATGGCTCAAACTACCCATATCTCGAACAAATTTCTATGGTCCCAAAGATGTTTGTGCCATTAATGGTCGACGTAAATTTTCAGACCAGAATTCTTGTCACACATGGTGTTCACTGGCTCCCAATGGTTGATTCTATCATTGTACTGAAAGATGGTGCAATATCTGAGGCTGGAAGTTATGAAGAATTGCTCAGTCACAATGGGGATTTTGCTGACTTCCTCCATCAGTATCTACAAGAAGATGGATCAGATTCGGACGAAGATCCAGAGAGTAAGTAAGGGCCGCTTCAAGTGAGAACGTGTCTACGAACATGCACAAGTCACAGATTCAGATCACCCTGCGCATGCGCAACGTATCATCCGGGTCTTTACTCTCCATTTATGCATTTTGTAGTGTCCAATCGGATGCGCAGGCTGATCTGGACATTTGCTGTTCCTCAATACCCGAAGACATACGTTTGCTTAGCGAGACCCATATTGTGCTTTATATAGTATAGTTACGTGATATGACGCTCTGTATGAAGCCAAGTGGATTTCACCCAGCGGGCACATTACGTTTATATAACGTCGCATTTACATCGTCGACACAAAAACCTCGATGCAACGTCATGACGTTTACATCATGTCGCATTAACGTAGGTTAAACATCATAGAACGCCACAGTAACGTCAATGCAGAGGCATAACATTTATACAATGTCACATTAACGTCGATGTGAGGTCATTACGTCGTATCGACCTTAATACAACGTTCTCTAAGCGTCATGAACCAGGTCCCAGAGGTACGAGTACGTAACTATATATTATACATGTATTACCATATTGTTATAACGTCGAACATGTACAAAATGCGCAGATTCAGATCATCCTGCGCATGTGCAAAGTATCATACCGGACTCAGCTCTCCGTTCACACACATTCAGTGGCATCTAATGATTCTGCTAGCGGACAGTGGAGGCCCTGACCAGACTGCTCGGATGTGCAGGCTGATCTAGGTCTTCGCTCTCCGCACTATGCCCGAAGACATATTTTCGCATGGTGCGGCCCATTTGACTTCAATGCAGTTGGTGTTAGGTAGAAAGTCTCCCCTTACTTCATCATAGTGCAGTTTTATATTTTTATTTTTCTTCTGATACTCCAGTTCCTCTAAAGGACGTTTGCAACCCAGTGAACAATATTGCTTTCATATGAAGAGTGCCACTCAAACCGAGACTCCAATTTACGTACTTTTTGTGTTATGGTTTCCAAGGGCGTCTTTTATAAAATTTATTTTACTTTATTTCAGCTGGTGTTAAGTGCCGCAAAAAGTCGCTCCGTACTTCACTATAATGCAATGTTAATTTTCCTTGGGACCCATTCTGATTATTTGAAAATTCCGAGTTCCGCTTATTCGGCTGCTAGGGGACATATGCGGTCCTGCAAAGAACACTATTGTTATACAAACAGACTCAATAAAACCGAGACTCCAATTCCGTTTTTCTTATGTGTTTGAAGTCTCGTTGAAAAGATGTTATTTCCTGTGTGATAATGTCTACTCTGTTTTAAGTTCAGGAAATAAAGGACAAGATGTGGTCTCGGGTAGAAGAAGCAAAATCGGACGGTGGTACAACGGACGAGGAGGGTCTAACGCACAGTGGACGACGCAGGTTTGGACGAACAAATTTATTCTATCATTACGAAAACATGCCTATGCAAATATACTGAAAATTTTATCATAAAAAAATGAATATTTTCAGATAAAAAATTCTGATATTTTTCATAGCATAGATTGTGGGTACTTGTGAGAACCGCCTCGCAGAGGCGGTTCTGACAAGTACCCACTATCTATGTTTTGGAACAGAAATGAGACAAATAATATATACCCCTGTAAACCCCAGTTTTACTATATAAAAATAGGGTTTAAGGGGTCAAAATTATAATGGCATGTTTTCGTGATGCGTGCTCATATATGTCCTCTTCTGCTAACGAATTTCAACATTTACCCAAAGTATTGGAATACAAAACTTACCACATTCACTCAAAGTATTGGGATAGACAGACCTGAACAAACTGTGCAAACACGCGTAAATAGCAGCGTTTTATCACACAGCTAGTAGATTTAGACCCATCAATAAGTATTCAACCCATTTTTGCACAGCGTCTCAAAATAGCGACGCTGGCTAACATTAGAGACACAGTACAGACGCTGAAGAATGCAGGGTCTACACTGTTTACATCAAAAGCAAAAATTTCAGTAAAACATGATAACAATTAAAGGGTAACCAGACACCCCAGCTATTGGAAATTGACCTGTCCAAAGAGGTCAGGTGGAAGAGTCCACTTGACATAAATGGGTTAATTTATTAGATTAAATACGTCTGGTAAATATGATAATGCGTTTATCCGCACATATTGCAAAACGTGCAGGTCAAATGTAAATGACTCGAACATATTTGGGACCATAAAAAATTTGTTTGAGATATGGGTAGTAGTTTGAGCCACTGAGGGTTCTGATCATGACAGAAAGTCATAAAGTCTATCATTATCATATCAGATCAGGAAGTAAACAACGAGAATTTAGGGATTTTTTTTTCTAGACAATATGATTTCTTGAGTGAGCTCATTAGAATCGCCTCGATGAGGCGATTCTAATGAGTACACACAACATACAATTTCATGATAAAAATAAGAAAAAATCCGTAAATATTTGTGTCCTTGAACTATCAGAAGAATATCGCAGTGTCCAAAAAAAAACGGCTTCCTAATAGCAATGGTAAACGAACCATCGGTGTTCGAGCTATTTAGGTGCGATTATAGTTTTCAGTAGGCCGAACGCACAGTTTGGACGATCAAACAACTCTGTCAAAATTGATTTTGCACGCTTTTGAAAATAAACATACATTAAAAAAATACATAGATTAAAAAAAAGTCTTCTCCGAAAGAACATAATTTATTAGAATCTATCACTGGTATGAGAGGTACAAAGAAAAATCCGTCCCGAGGATCACTGTCTGGAATCACGAGTCTTGCCAAGTGATGCCAGATTGTGATCACGAGCTACGGATTTTTCTATCTACCTCTGAAGCCCATGCTTTTTCTTTTTTGCACCCCTTTTATTTCTGAACGTGGATCTTTTAATAATGCAGTCACTTCGATTGCTGACACGCCACATTGTGTTGACATTACTGAGGCGTTTAATGACGCCACAACGTTTAATGATGTTAACCTTAACGATGGCGATCATGACCTCCATTACAACCAGTGCATATCAAACACATGATAATTCTCCATTTTTATCTTACTCTTAGTAGGATAAAAATGTCTGTCCGTTGGTTGAATCCAGGATTACTTTATCTGATGTGCAAGAAAACGTTTTACTCGCGTCGGGAACACTTTCTTTTCCTTTTAGAGTCGATTCCTTTTCAGAAGGTACTGATGTGCAGAAAAGTAAAATGGAAGCCACAAAACTGTCCTCCGTGTAAAAAATGCAAACGCCGACCAAAATTTGTGCAGCCCTGTTAATGTGAACAAGTTTAACATTTTGTTTGCAAGTTTTCATTCATTTGTTTTTCTTTTTACAATGGAGATAACTAACGTGACTTCCCATTTGCTTCCCTTGACATCAGAGTAAATAAGTGAACTCAGAATCTGATACAATCAGATCCGCATCAAGCCCCCAACAACAAAGGGAAAGACAAAGAAATAGAGTTAAGCAGCCACAAAATGTACAGATGGCAAGAAGAGTTGGCAACTAACGAACATAATTGTGAGAAAAAAAAAAACATAAGAAAATGAAACACTACATAACAATTAACAAAAAGGACCACAACAAAAGTACTGCCTTGGAACGGTCAGTCATGAATTATTTCTAGTAGACCTATTTACGGAAGGAAACACCTCATTTATGATGTTAACATGTCTTGAAATAGAGGGTTAATGCACCTTGGTCTAAAATGTAGGAAATATTTCCAGAAAAATTTGCAAATCTGACAAACAAACGAGTGCATTAGCACGTGTTTGTTTATAAGATTTGCAAGAGTGTAGGGAAATGTTCAGTGTATTTTAAACTCAGTGTACATTAACTTATATATCATATGTCAAAAAAAAAAAAAAAAAAAAAAAAAAAAAAAAAATTATACCCTTTTGACGTGTGCAGATGACGTCAATACGTTTTGCAAATTAACTTCATCCACACACGTCGCGCAGCGTTCTAAAGGAAATATTTCCTCCCGGGAATAATAAATCATATTTCCAACAGAAATTCCTTTAATAGCTTCAGATATGTAATAAATTATTCCCTTTAAGTCACTCAAAACATCTTACTTGTTTAGGAGGAGAATCAGTACTCGTCGGCAGTCCTCTGTTTTCACCCTGAGCCGATCAATTTCTAGACGTAAGTCTGAAGCCCCAGCCCCTGTGGACCTTACTAGACTCACTGTGGATGAGACATCAGAAGAAGGTGCTGTAAGTACAGGCATTAATGCTTAATGTTTCAGCCCTACAACCCACCAACTCACCCTAGGGATGATTTGCATAGAATAGGATTGCATGTTTCGTGAAAATAAGTAATATAGACCAAATGTTCATTCTCTGGATTGGAAACTCTGCAGTAGATACTTAACTACGCCCATATGGATAATGGCTAATTTAGCTTAATCAAAAAAAAAAAAAAAAAAAAAAAAAAAAAAAATCTCTGACATTACACCTACAAGAATAGTACGGCTATAAATAACCATTACCTGGATGCCGTCTAACGCGCGGTTTGATAACATTGGTTTTTGATAGTCACGCGGTCAACTACCTTAAGGAAATTTTGGCTTTTTTATACTATGGCTCGATTTTAAACAATCGATCTAAAAATCGTTTTAACGCTTTGTACATTGGGCAAAACTTTAAGCAGACGTCATATTGATTTTGTTTTCGTATTTTACCCAGAAAACAGGTTTTGACATTTGATGCAAATTGTCTCCAATGGAGACAATTTGCATGATAGGCAAAAGCATGTTTTCGGAAAAATTAAGAGACATTCATATCAGTTTGTCGTCTGCTAAATTTGCCTATAGAGTGGTAAATATTAAAGACTATGAGGGGTCTTTCAGAAACATAAAAAAATAATTTATCAAGGAAATTCCACACTCACGAAGCACAGCTTTCCCTAGGCACTCATCGAAGGGGAGATGAGGACAAACAATGACACCATCGACGCACAAAGAAGAAATGAAACAGAAGGGCCGACTTGAAAGTAGCAGCTTTACCACTCACCTTTAATGCAATAAAAGTTCCACTTATAACACTTATACATACATGGGCTAACAGTGTAAAAACCAGATCAGATGCCATTTTTAGAACAGTTGTTGGGGGTGGGGGCGGCGACATTAATCGACACTCTTTCTACCGACACATCAACAAGCAGTAAAATGACACACAAAATCATTCCTTTTAGAATTTATGTATCTTAACTACAATTAACCAATGGATGTTCCATTGTCTCTATGTAAATAAAACAAAGGTTAAATCTCAATAACCGAAAATTATACCATAGCTGGACCATGGGATAATTTTCAGATTTGAAAATTAACCCATGGTTTTATTTATAGATCTCACAGGTGTACTTTAGAATGACTGTCAACTCATCAGTGCGCCTTAACCTTTTTCACTCTCTGGGCTAATTCCACAGGCGATGACAAGTTGATATTGTCCAAAAAAACAACAACAGGTTTTTGTTTTCTGGGAAAAATAAGAAAAATATTTCAAAATGTTGTATGTTGAATTTTGTTTCAGCAGACAATTTGAACATTTTCGTATTTTTTTCCTAGAAAACAGAATTTGACATTTCATGCAAATTGTCTCCAAATGTCAAATGTTTATTGGAGAAAAATAAACTGTCACCAATATGTTGTCTGCTGAAAATGTCCCGAGTGCTAACCATCAATTTTCAGCAGATGACATTTTTTAAATAGTTTTCTTATTTTTTTCTCAGGTAACTGGATTTGACATTTCATGTACATTGTCTCAACTAGAGACAGTTTGCATGAAATGTCAAATTCTGTTGGCTGGAAAAACTAAGAAAGTATCATCAAATATATTGTCTGCTGATATTATCCAGAGAGTGGTAAAGGTAAGAGGAACTTCAAATTTACTTTTTCTATTTAAAAATGACATTTTTTGTTGAATTAAACACATGAAACCAGACAGTCTGTCTGGAGTATATTATAATGACCAAAGCTACAGCTGACCAACCAGATTGCAACAAAGTTTGACCAAATTAAGATGCTGATGTAATTTCTTGTGATTGACAAGATTGCAACCAATCAGATTTTAGCAGTAGTGCCTCAGTTAGTTTAATTAAAAAAAGGTGGGGTGTTTCATCCTTTTTAGTACACAAGGTCAATTGGTACAGCATTTCATCAGACTGCCTGTTACCACTTTACCATAAAAATATTAAAAAAAAAGAGAAATAAAAGTAAAAAAGTAGAAAAAAATATATACTAAATAAATAAAAGTAGTTTTTGTAAGGAAAAAGACATAAACAAAAACAGTCCCATACATTGGTTAAAACAGATAAACCATGTTATTGTCTCGGTTTTGGGAATACTGTAAATTATATCATAATTTGGTGACCTTTCACTGTCTGACCCAAACTCGGCTCCGCCTCGTTTAGGGTCAGACAGTGAAAGGTCACCAAACTATGGTATAATTTACAGTATACCCAAAACCTCGACAATAACCATGGTTTATTTATAACTTATTGCATAAAAAGCAGTGTCGCACGTTATTAACAGCCGTACATAAACCGGCGAAAAGCTGTGTATTAACAAGGCAATTCACGCGCTGTTAATGCACGGCTACTTTCAGTATGATCGTACCGGGCCACCACAGATTTGCTTCCGTTACGAGATGTGTACTGCCCGGCCTTTAAACGAACATAGTCCCTGGAAATTGCGTTCGCGAGACATCGGTGAAAAGGCAAAACAAAATAGTGCAAGAAATAACGCGCAAATGTCGCAAATGTTTTCAGTTTTTTATGCAATAATTGCAATTGAACATGATTTTTCAATGCATTAACATTCGTCAGAGGAGTGTTGAAAACCACGGCCTCCGGCCTCGGTTTTCAGCACCTCCCTCGGGACCTGGCAAATGTTAATGCATTAAAAACCATGTTTGACCCCTATAATGATCTTAGCCCCGTGTGGCGGCTGTAAAATAACTCACATTTATTAACTGTAGTGCGGTTTATATTTACTTGGCTTTGGTGACCATTGAGTCCATGCGGGATTTTTGCAAATGTATATGAGAATCACTGATGAAGCCTTATTGACCGAAACTAGCTCTATATTTGCCCAGAAAATTTTAAACTTCAGCTGTTTTCAATTCTGTGAGTATGTTCATTTATGTTCATTTCTCTTAATGGTTATTCCTATTAAATATTATTGTTCGAAATCGGAGACAATCAATGGTAACAATTAGATATCAAAACAGCATTTGCATTGCAACAGACGGCAGAAGGATAAATTGCCTTCTATTCTTCCACCATGACCTTTTATATAAAGCCCTTCTTAACCTTTATCACTCTCTGAGCACATACAACAGACAAATTGACATTGTTTCTGTTTTCCCCAGATAATAGGCATGAATTGTCAAAGCCTATTTTCTGGGAAAAATAAGAGAAAAATATTTCAAAATGTCATCTGCTAAAACAGTTATCCAGCATGATTAACCCATTTATGGCTGGTCGAATCTTCTACTATAACTCTTTGGACCGGTCCATTTCGAATAGAAGGATGATTGGTTAGATTTTATTATTACTATGTTTTATAGAAATTCCTGTAGTTAATTCAACTGACGCGCGCGTCTGATCTGTCCTTACACTGTTTGCCAATGTCCCTTTTATGGGACGCCAGGCTTAAATGGGTTAGCATGAATGGATCATTTGTATATATCTATTGTACCTGCCCTCTACTTACAAATTTTAGCCTCCAACTTCCAAATTTAATGACAAGCTTTAAGGGAAAGGCAATATAGAAAGAAAATGTGTCTTTCAGAATAGAACATTCCAAGCTGAAAAGGTTGATACAATTTTAATCAAAATCGACCAGCAAATGAGAAGGTTATGGATGTTTAAATATTCGAAAATCAACTTCATGGAGGCCGCCATTCTAGACTGTGTGAGATCACACAGCCTTAATTAATTATGCATAATTTAAATAAACAGCATATAGACAGATATTTGTTCTTAATGTTTCTGAATATGTTTTCCTAAAGTGGTAAACAACTTGTTTTCCAAAACAACTTATTTTAACCAAATGCTTTTGTTATAAAAAAAGGTAGTTTTAGGAGTCTTGAAATCCAATTAACATCACGAAAACATACCTATATAAATTTGACCCCCTTCAACCCCACTTTTATATAGTAAAACTGGGGTTTACAGGGGTATACATTATTTTTCTTATTTTGCTAAATAATATAGATTGTGGGTACTCGTTAGAACCGCCTCGCCGAGGCGGTTCTAACGAGTACCCACAATCTATATTTTGGGCAGACATATGAAAAATATCGGGGTTTTTATCTGAAAATTTTTGAGTTTTTGGAGATGAAATCTTCTATATATTTGAATAGGCATGTTTTCGTAATGATATATCTAAAATGGCTGCGCTAATGTCTGCCATGTTGAATCTTTCAATCAAGAATAACTTAAAGTTTGTAAATTCTTGACTGATTTTAATCAAACTTGTATAATTTGTGTACAGATTGTAGAGCTCTTCATTGTGAAATATAGTTTACATTTGGGTTGCGTTCCCCTTTTAGGCTATCACAGTATACTTGATTACCCTATTTGTATTTGGTTATTATCTATTATTTTTTTCTTGTTTTTACTCGTTATTTAGATCAAGGCTGACGTTTTGTTTGCCTACATGAAAGCTATGGGGTACATTTCCGTGGTTATTGTGTTTGTCTCTATAAGTATTTTCCAAGGACTGAATATTTTCTCCAATTTCTGGCTTACCTACTGGACCGAGGATGAGGTGCTAAAGAATACAACTCTTTCAGGAACACCCGAATATGAGGAGAAATATCTCTATTACCTTCTGATGTACCTGTTCTATGGTGTAGTACAAGGTAACGACATGTTGGTAGCGTCAAGCCTTCGATCATATTCGGATCGTCCTGCGCATGCGCATAGTATCACCATCTTTGCTCTTTATTCATACAGCACATTTTGTAGTATCTAATGATCCTGTTAGCGGACAGTGAAGGCCCTGACCAGACAGCGCGGATGCGCAGGCTGATCTGGGCGTTTGCTGTCAGCATATGCCCAAAGACATGTTTTCCCATTGTGAAACCGAATATAGATAGAGCCAATCTCCGCCCACAGTGTCAATTATCTGGCTACAAAGGTCACGTGATTTCCGTATTTGACCAATAGTGACAAGGGTTTGGCCATCGTAGGCGTGATTTTGTCCACAAACACAAATCATGTACCAAAATTTCTATAAATACTCTGTATTAAAAAGAAAATAAAAAACAAATAAAATACAATAAAATGGTCCAGATGTGGTATTAAAATAAATACCATAGTTTCCCTTAATATTCGGACACCTTAATTGTAAAGCTATTTATGCCGAGTGGACTCTGCTATCCAAACTCTTCCTACAGGTCCTTTTCCAATATAAGGGGTGTGTGGTTGGTAGTTATTGTTATAATGTTTTATAGAAATTCCTGTATTGAATGCAAACAGTGTAGACCCTTATCAGATGCCGCGTTCTGATCTGGGTCCACATTTTTTGTCAATGTCCCTTCTATGGAACACCAGGCATAAATGGGTTAACTTACCAAACCTGTCCTAAAATTTGAACAAGTTCATTTAACTTCAGGAATACTTGCTCATTTGCCTGAAAACGCCTTGATGGCTAGTAAACAGTGAAGATGCTGACCAGACGCAGCTTCCGGGTCATTCTGTTTGCTAATGTTTGTCTGTCTGTCTGTCTGTCCGAGTATTTAGGGTAGTTGCAGTCCGTATTCAAAGTCTCATGTAATGGCGAACGCAGATATACGAGTATTTTGTGACATTTGTTTGGTTTAAAAGATTATGTGATAAAATGTTTAAGTGCAATTCTATAAATATATAAATTCGTATTGTCTTTATACATGATACACACGATAGTAGCGAGGTATTATGGTTTCACGTTGGTCGTACACATTACGAAAACATGCCTATTCAAATGTATTGAAAATTTCAGCACCAAAAACTGAAAGTTTTCAGATAAAAAAATCTGATTGCTTTTTTTTTTTTTTAATTTTTGCTCAAAATATAGATTGCGGGTATTCGTTAGAACCGCCTCGCCGAGGCGGTTCTAACGAGTATCTACAATCTATGTTTTTGAGCAGAAATAAGAAAAAAAAATTCAACCCAAGTTTTACTATACAAAAGTGGGGTTTAAGAGGGGTCAAAATTACATAGATATGTTTTCGTGATGATGTGCCTATCCGTCTGTGGTACGTCCGTCCGTCCGTATCTAGCGTACGTCCTTTTCTCGGTACGTTCGTTTCCTGTCGATAACGTGAGTAAATATCAGTGGTTTTTCACCGAACTTGGTTGGGGGTGGTTGGGTGTGGCAAAGGTGATAGATATCTTATATCACTGGGGTGTCCAACTGATATTGGCTTCCAGTTGGGCAAGGCCTGGCTATCCTTTTAGCAGGCAAGGGTAGAGGGGGAATGTTTTTATTTCTTCTGTTTCTTCACTTTCATTCATGTTTCTCGTTCTTCCCTGACCCTCTCTTTCATCTCCTCTACTATCTCTTCTATATCTTTTCTCCCTTTCTCACAAAATGACCCACAAGGGTTGATGTGTCGTTAAACCCCAACTCAATCAAAAACAAAAATCACCGAACTTGGTAGTTGCATTGATGTAGAAATCTGGTTTGGGACTACTAATGGGCTAATTTCGTCAATTATGTCCACCACCCGATAGTGGCTAGGTATTGTAGTTTCACGTTATAATTTGCACTTGATACATTTTTTAACGAATTCCTTTCTTTTCTTTTCATTTTTTTTTGTGTGTATGTGTGTGTGTGTGTGGCGGGGAGGGGGTGGATGGGAGGGGATGGGGGAGGGGGTGAGGGACTTAAAGATCTTCTAGTAAATAGATAAATTCTTATTGTTCTTAACGATTGAATTCTAATGTGATATTAAACGAAGTTATAATGGTTCCTGTTTGGTAACGGTGATTTTTATATAGTCATAAGCAAAATGAATCTCAGATGAATCATGCCATCGGACGCAAACTTGACATTAATCGGTTAAACACTAAGAAAATGAATGCTATTCTGAAAGCTTTACATTGTATTTATTTTTTCTCAGTGTTTTTGCAAGTTTTTAAACCTACGCAATACAAGCCTTGAGCAATGCGGCGACGTCATTTAGCACTGATACGTCCGTCGTCTACCGAGACACCCCACTCCCCCAATCCCACCCCATCACAAAAGAGAAAATAAAATTATTCGAATAGCGCCTATAAAGCTTATTTACGCTGCATTACACTGGGTGTTGTTTTCTATCCATAATAGAGAAGTAATCCAAAAAAGTCTCAATGGTTTTGTCTGTGTTTAAACCCAAGCCATGCAAGCTTTGAACAATACGGCTACGTCACAATTTTAACGTTAATGAAATGGTAAGGAGTATCTTCAAAGGAAAAGACCCGCTAAAATATCTTATACTTTAAAATTTCATGCGTTTGAAGGCAAGCATTTTGAAGCAAATTTGATCAAAACCGGTTGAGAAATATAATAAGAAAGATAATAAAGTCTAAATCTTTTATAATTGTGGGTATTGCCGCCACCATTTTCAATAGTTAATTAGAGAGTTATATCTTCAAATAAATTCATCATATTGTTTAGAATTTGTTGCTTATTTGAACTATCTGATAACATACCTCGTATATGAAAATGTACACATTTACAGTAGAACCTCGATAATTCAAACTCCAATAATTCAAAATTCTCAATAATTTAAAATCATTTTGAAGTCCCAACTTAAATATATGTATGCATTTTAACCCTCAATTATTCAAAGTATCAATAATTCAAACAAAACTGATTGGTCCCTTGGACTTTGAATTATCGAGGTTCCACTGTACATGTTAAAACAGTAAAATGTTGCTACTTGTCTAAAAGTCTAAATCTTTAATAAGTGTGAGCATGGGCGCCACCATTTCGAATGGTTAATTAGATAGTTATATTTTCAAATAAATTCATCATATTGATTAGAATTTATTGTTTATATAAACTACTTGATAGCATATATGCAAATCAGTTTTGCAGTATAATGTTGTTGCTGGTGTGATTCATTTGGAATTTGCATATTTAATATAGAATATGTAAAATTTCAATTAGTCTCTCGTGAAACTGGATCAAAATTGAACTGATTTTTTTATCGTATCTCTGAATTTATTTTGGAAACATTAATTCAGAGATACGATAAAAAAAAAAGATTCATTTCATTTCAAGAATGAGAGACTAACTGAAATTTTACAGGCTGTCAGATGCCACATTTTATGATTGTATTAATACCATGTATAAATTAGTCAAACCTTTCTTGGATAATAAAATGTCTATTTTTGAGGAATATGGAGCCTTTAAAAGTGAAATAGTTAGAATTAATGTATATTATTGCATAAAAAGCAGTGTCGCACGTTATTAATAGCCGTGCATTAACCGGCGAAAAGCCGTGTATTAACAAGGCAATTCACGCTCTGTTAATGCACGGCTACGCAACTTTCAATGTGATCGTACCAGGGCCACAAAATTGCTGCCGTCAGGAGATGTGTACTGTCGTGCCCTAGAACAAGCATAGTACGTGGATATAGCGTTCGCGTGACATCGGTGAAAAGGCCAAACAAAATAGTGCAAGAAATTATGCGAAATGTAGCAAATGTTTTCAGTTTTACTGCAATAATAGCGATCGACCATGGTTTTTCAATGCATTAATATTCGCCAGGTCCCTTGGGAGGTGTTGAAAACCGCGGCCTTCGGCCTCGGTTTTCAACACCTCCCACGGGACCTGGCGAATGTTAATGCATGAAAAACCATGTTTGATCCCTGTATTCCATAACCTTTGATCAAGTGCTGCAATGGTAACCTTTTAGAGTATCAAGATGAGTGTGGATGTGTTTCTGTTTGTAGGAATTTTTGTTTACCTTGGATTTTATTTGGCTTTAACTCGAATGGTGAGAGCTTCAGGACGACTACATAATTACATGTTGACCAGTATTCTCAGATCACCAATGGCATTCTTTGATACAACTCCAATTGGAAGGATCATGAATAGGTAAAACAAGGAACTTTTGTATTTATGACTAACGTCCAAAATTTCGACACTAAAGTGTCTAACAGAATGGTATAGGGAAACAGGGCAGACCCAGATCAGACTGCTCCTGAAAAAACAGTCTTATCAGGATATTCACCCTTTGCTATTCCGCTAGGTATTTGGAAAGCAATTGAACAATAAGCAAAATGCAGGCTAAAAAGAACTAAAAAAAATAAATAAACAAAACAATAAAAAAGTGTTCGAAATTTTACGACATTTTCCGTGCCCTAAATATTGGGTCGCTTCCCAGCTAGTATTCTATTTAAATTATATATGATCGTTATTGGTCTGACAGGATTCCTGTTTCTATTTTATGGACAAGCTATACATATCTCTTGAACCGAATCCAGTAATGCCTAACTGGGCACACATGTCCATGAATCCAAGGCGACACGTGCGCTCGAACGATTTTGTTCCGCGAAGGGCTGTCTTCGATTGTCATCATTCCTGGATATCCAAACACTCGAACCGCAATAACCCAAACATCTTTGGAACCATGGAAATTTGTTCCATAATCATAGCACCAGATCAAGAGGTGTGTGGTTATAATTTAATGATGTCTTTTCAATCTTCTATAAATTATTTTATGTTCAGTGTATGCATTTGAATTGCCTCAATCAGGCGATTCTTATTACAATGATAAAAGAAGAAAATTTCCCTATACTATTCCAGAATATTTGTTTTCTCGGGTGATCGGATGAAATTCCTAGGGACTCAAAAGCGAGTTCAAATCAACCACGGTAAACGAGCCATCAATGTTCGAGTTTATGGAATTTAGCTGTATTTATATTATTTGCATCAAATTCAGCTGTCTTGCATTGTCGGTTGTTGCTCTTGACACTTTGAAAACACTCCTATTCAAATATGTAGGAATTTTTACCTAAAAAATTAAAAAATTTCAGATAAAAACTCTGATATTTTTCATGACGAAAACACGCCTATTCAAATATATAGAAAATTTCATCTCCAAAAACTGAACATTTTCAGATAATAAAACTCAGATATTTTTCATATTTCTGCTCAAAACATAGATTGTGGGTACTCGTTAGAACCGCCTCGGCGAGGCGGCTCTAACTCAGACATTTTTCATATTTCTGCTCAAAACATATATTGTGGGCACTCGTTAGAACCGCCTCGGCGAGGCGGTTCTAACGAGTACCCACAATCTATGTGTTTAAGCAGAAATAAGAAAAATAATGTATACCCCTGTAAACCCCAGTTTTACTATATAAAAGTGGGGTTTAAGGGGGTCAAAATTATATAGGCATGTTTTCGTGATGTTCATATTTTTGCTCAAAACATAGATTGTGGGTACTCGTTAGAACCGCCTCTGTGTTTATTTTCCAACATTTCCAGCCACATCGATATAATGTACAACAAACTGACTAGTAATCTGCTTTGTTTAGATTTCATAGCGACACCGATATAATAGACAATAAACTGATTGGTAAAATAGAGATTTTCTAGCAAACGATATAACGATATAACTGATTGCTATTTTGCTTTATTTATTTATTTTTTATTTTCCAGTGACATCGATGTAATGGACAATACACTGATTATTTAGATTTCACAGCGACATCAATGCAATGGACAATAAACTGATTGGTATCCACCTTAAATAATAGATTATCTGGCAAACGATATAATGGACAATATACTGATTGCTATTGTGCATTATTTTGATTTTCCAGAGACATCGGTGTAATGGACAATACACTGATTGTTTAGACTTCACAGCGACACCGATATAATTGACGATAAACCGATTTGTATTCAGCTTTAATTATAGAGTTTCTACTTAACTTGTAGATTTTCTAGCAAACGATATAATGGACAATAAACTGATTGCTATTGTGCTTTATTGTTAGATTTTCTAGTGACACAATGGACAATAAACGCATTTGTATTCTGCTTTATTTTTAGATTTTCCAGCGATATAATGGACAATAAACGGATTTGTATTCTGCTTTATTTCTAGATTACCTGCGACATAGTGGACAATTAAAAGGATTTGTTTTCTGATTCATTTTTAGATTTTCCAGCGACATCGATATAATGGACAATAAACTGCCCGAGAGTTTCCGTCTCTGGACAATAATGATATTTTCTACCTTAGCTGTCGTGCTTGTTGTTTCCATAACAACGCCTATATTTATAGCTGCTATAATACCTATAGGAATATTCTACATCATATTTGTGGTAAGTGTGATTTCATAAAACTGCCGAACTTAAGCTGATGATATTCATATATATATTAAGCATCGTATTCGTGGTAGGGGATTGCATAAAACTGCCGAACTAAAGTAGTTTATTTCCATAGAAATTTTCTACATCATGTTTATGGTTAGTGTGATACCATAGAATTGCCTTAATGTACTTATTTATTTTCTTAGGTGTAGTTTACAGTGTATTTGTGGCGAATGTGATAGCAAGAACTGCCTAACTTGTTTCAAGTTATTTTAATATAAAGTTTATATCACAATAAACTACATTTTATGTAGTAAGTCAGTTTTATATGAATAGAAACTGAGAAGTCAACTCTTTATATCGAAATAAAGTTGTTTGCAGTTTATACTTCGTTTACAGCGTTTTTGTTTTCGATGGTACGTATGTTGTTACTAATGAAGGTACTACTATTTATGCGTAAATACGATGATATCAGGTGGTATTTGTACAATCCCGTGCATAGTGATTGCTGGGTTTGAATTGGTTGGATTGCACGTGCGACTAAGCAAATTGCGACCTACTCAGGGCAGATATTATAATACAAGGCTATTGAATAAGAAATAAAAGAATTTTTCAATTATCTCTCTTGACAGCTAATGCGCAAGGCAGAGCAAATAGTAGCTAGGCCCTCCTCAGTGAACATTAAGTGGTATTTAACTTAAAATGTTTCCCCACTCACATGAAATATTTATTAACATTTTATAATTATTTTATTGTCCCCAGTCGGGATATCAAAGGACGCGTGCATGCAAGGGTCCATTTATATCACAAAACGGGACAATATTCTCCAATATCTGTGCAACAACCACTTTAGTACATAGCTATAAATATATTGCGTCATTTTTAGGTTTTTGCAGCATTTTATTGTCTACAATTCAGGATCCGCACAACGTTTGTCGTGACGTCATCGCCTTAAGACATCACCAAAAGTAATTTTTATATTATATACATTTCTAGCATCATCCTTTTCACATTTGAAAATGCGATAGCATACACAAACATCGCTACTTCGGTTTTTGCATTGATACCAGTCTACATGACGCATCATCTGAACTGTCTCTTAATTGTTCAGCTGCAATCACCCCTTCCGAAAGATTCCACGTTTGCATAATTAAGTGAGAAGTCGGGAACATTCAGTTAAATATATAGTAATCAGTTTGCTTATTAAACATCTACTGGAAAAGAGCGGAGGCTAACGTAGTCCTGCCTAAATAGAAAATTCGAAACTGATAGCTGTCTACCTTCTATCTTCACTTTTAAGCTGAATTTTCAAAGATTATAGGACCTAGCGTTTCATTCAGATTTCGTCTGACATGAACATCGATGTATAAAACAGAATGATTTTAAAGAAGAAATGCAGTCGACCTTCAATGATTAGGACATCTTTGGGGCAAATGAAATTTGTTCCAGAAGTGGGTAATTCAGCCACTGGGGGTTAATTATAGCGACAGCTCGGGAGGAAATGGAGGATATCTTCTATAAGATAATGACATCGAGTGTACTCATTGAATTCCCTCGACGAGGCGATTCTTATGAATCCACACGACATACATGTTCGTGATAAAATAAGAATAATTTCGAGAAAACATTCCCTAACATATCCCTGAATATTTGTTTTCTTGAACCATCGGACGAACTTCATAGGGACTCAGAAACGATTTCGAATCAGCCACGGTAAAAGAGCCATCGCCCGTTAGGCTGGCTAATCGATGATCGATTATCAGATCTGTCAATGTGATCGATAATCGATTAGTAATCGCTGAAGATTTGGTCATAATTTTACCTGTCTGTCTGAGCAGGACTTTTACCATATGTTATATTTTACTGCATGTATTTGGTCAGATAGGCGTGAGCAAATGGTGTAGATCAAGATGAGACGCTGCACGATGCGGTGTCTCATCAGAATCTACTCTTTTTGCTACTCATCCATCTATTTTAGAAACGGCATTTGGAAGTTAATTACATCTGTTCAAATTTTAGATAAAGTATGGTAAGGAATTGAGGTGTCTGAATACTTAGAGTAAATACGGTTAAGTATCATATATAGAAATTAAATGATCGATTATTAGCAAATCTGTAAAGATAATCATTTTTGTGGAATGTATCGATCAATTAATCGATTAGCCGATTAATTGTGCCAGCCTCAAGGCCCCTCGGTGTTCGTGTTTATGAGCTTTTATTGTACAAGCAAGAATTATTTAGGTGCGTGAAGTTGTCTAAACATTCGGCACTGGACTTTCGAATATATAGCTGCATGACATTCGACATTCGAATGGCGAGTCGCTAGACATTCGACATTTGGCATTCGAATACCTAACGACAAGACATTCACATGTCAAGCACACGACATTGACATTTGAAAGTCAAGCCGCAAGACACTTGATATTCGAATGTCTTGACTAAACGTTTGAATGTCTAGTCACAAGTTATCGGACATTCAACAGTCGAACGTCTAGCCGCACGGCATTCAGTATTTGACATTTAATTGTTTAACTGCACGACATTCGACATTAGACTTTCGAATGTCTAGCTGAACGACTTTAGTAAATCGACATTTGAATGTCTGGCTGCTAGACATTTGATTCGAATGTCTACCGGCTAGACGTTCGACACTCGATATTGGAATGTCTAGCCAAACGACATTAGACATTCCACATTCTAATGTCCAGCCGCACGTCATTCGACTTTTGACATTCGAATGTCGAATGTCATGCCATTCGGCTAGACATGCCAATGTCTAATATCGAATGTTGGGCGGCTAAACATTCCAATGTCGAATGTCATATGTCTAAACAATCGAATGTGAAATTGCATGGGGCTAGACATTCGAATGCCCATTTGTCGTGCGGTTAGTAATTTGATTGTCCTATTTCGTGCGGCTAGACATTCCAATGCCAAATGTTGTGAGGCTACACATTCAATTGCCAGATGTCTTCCGGCTAGATATATGAAACTCAAATGTCCTACGGCTAGACAATTGAATAAGCGGCTAGACGTTAGAATGTCGGTCTAATGTGTTGTGGTTGGACATTCGAATGTCGACTAACGAATGTCGTGCGGCTAGACATTCGAATGTTCAATGTCGAATGTTTAGCCAACTTCTCGCAGCTGAATTGTTTCACGTATTTGTCTTAAATATCTTGGTATATCAATGTATAATTAAGCCAGTGCTAGTGGGACGTATTTCAATGAAACAGTGACTCTCCGTTCGTTCTTTTATGTTTTCGGTATCTTCGACATTCTAAAGTCCAATGTCTAGTGGCTAACTGGAATGTCGAATGGTGAAAGTGCAGTTTCTCTTTCCTTGGGATCGTTTGACCCATTCTGAAATCTTGAAAAATCCAGCTGAAGCTAATCTAGTGCTAGCGGTTAAGTGGGGTATGCGTAATCATTACAAAAACATGCCTATTCAAATATATTGAAAATTTTCAGATAAAAAAACTCTGATATTTTTCATATTCCTGCACAAAACATAGATAGTGGGTACTCGTTGGAACCGCCTCGATGAGGCGGTTCTAACGAGTACCCACAATCTGTTTTTTAGCAAAATAAGAAAAAACAATGTATACCCCTGTTAACCCCAGTTTTACTATTATATTAAAGTAGGGTTTAAGGGGGTCAGTAGACATGTTTTCTTGATGTAGTATAGAAGATATCTGGGAAGAGCCACAATCTCAAAAACTGATCTACCAATAATAATAAGAGAAAGAGCAAATAGATCAGACCATACACATGAAAAGAACCAAAGAAAACAAAGCAGCCAACTCCTGCAGTCTTGCAATCTAATTTATTATCATATGAAGAGTCTCCATGAAACCGAGAGTCCTATTTTCATTCTTTTTATGTATTTGGTGTTTACAAGGTAACCAATATGGTTTATACAATAAACATTCAATGGCTCGAACACCCATGGCTCGTTTACAGTGGCTGATTCAAAGTCTATTGAAAATGAACCTCCCCAAAGAGTTTAGGTGGAAGAGTCCACACGATATAAAAGATATAAAGGTAAGATAAAGACATGGAACCAATGCCAGGCGTCCCATAACAGGGACGTTGGGAAACACTTGCGTCTATTCAGATTCTGCAGTAATACCGGAATTTCTATAAAACATGATTAAAAAAAATAACAGACACAATTTCTGTTGGAAATGGACATTCAAATGAGTTCCAGATAGTTGAGATGGAAGTGTCCACACGGTTAAATCTACCAGCAAGCATGAATAAGTATCGAGTATTCATTTCTTTTACAGAGATTCTACCTTCCGACAGCGCGACAGATGCGGCGTACAGAGTCCGTGTGCCGATCTCCTATCTATAATCACTTCAGCGAAACTATTACAGGGGCTGCTGTTATCAGGGCGTACAAATGTGCTGATAGATTCGTGACAGAATCCAGGAAAAGAGTTGACAAGAATATCAAGTTTTTCTTTGCAGCTAACACTGGCGCAAGGTTGGTATTATGCGTTTATATTGTATACTTAGCAGCCAGGCGTAGCGATTTCTCAGTTACTTTCTGTAATTCACTCTGATCATCTGATAGCAGTAACCAATGAATTATTCCACAGTGTCAGACTAATTTTGTCTTAGTTTTATTTGTTGCCAGCATGTTAAATTCTTAACTTTCAACTTTGAACCTCTCTTATGTCCTTGCAGAACGTTAGTCTCCGCATCTAAAACAGTTCCATATATAAAACAAAATATTTTGCAAGCTTTACACACAACAAGAAGAAGAAATGCTATATTAATGGGTGTTCACTAAAAAAGTGTATCTGAAAAATAGCATAGAAAAATGGCAAGAAATCCGCTGCTTGGCTGTTCCCAGATATCCGTTAAGTAAAATTTAATTCCAAATATCAGGTAACCGAGTGAATTTAAATGTATGGTAAGACCTTATAATGACTTGATAATATAAAATACAAATAAAAGAACTGAAATTCAGATTTTGACCAAGCACTGGATAATGAAAACTATAGGCTAATTTCATGTCTCAGAGAAGCATTTCGGGCACAGACATTAAAATAGCCTAATGTTATTCATCATCCTGTGCAAGCTCAAAATCTGAATAATTATGTTCTTAAATGAGCAGCATTACGTCCTAATACTGAACTATAGGGTTGTTGTTTTTTTCTGTAAATGCACCTAAGAATGTAAATATAAAATCTTATTCCTGACCTCTATGTTTCAGATGGATTGGAATACGCCTGGAAATGCTTGGGAATCTTATAGTTTTAATAGCCACTATTTTTGCTTTGATTTCGGAGGAACTGAATGGAGCTCAAGTTGGATTATCAATCACGTATGCTGTTCAGGTTGGTTTTGAAACACATCTTTTATTATAGGGACCAAACATGGTTTTTCATGCATTCACATTCACATTCACCAGGTCCCGAGGGAGGTGTTAAAAACCGAGGCCAGAGGGCCGAGATTTTAATACCTTCCAAGGGACCTGGCGAATGTTGATACATTGAAAACTCATGTTCGACCCGGTACGAGCATATTGAAAGTTGCGTAGCCATGCATTAACAGCTCGTGAATTGCCTTTTTAATACATTGCTTTTCCCCGGTTAATGCACGGCTGTTAATAACGTGCGGCACTGCTTTTATGCAATAAACAAAGTTGAAAAATCGTATAGAAATTGTCCAGGAAAAAAAACACTATCACAGAACCAGAAAAAAGCCTGGCAGTGACACATTAAATACTAGATTTTCTTTAAAACAATAATGGCAATAATATACACTACTACACTACCCAGATAACTTTTCTACTGGAAATTGAACTGTCTAAATGCTGAGGTAGGAGAGAGCACTTTGCATTAAGGGGGCTGATATACTACTGGTTATAGACTAAATGTAATTTATTCGTCTGTCATTCTACGCAAGGGATTCAACTTTTATCACTGTCTCGTTGCCTTCATGCACAATTATCCGCTACGAAAAAAAAAAAAATAAAAAAAAATCTACCCTTAAAAGAAAAAAAAACAAAACGTTCTTCCAAGAAGACATCACGAAAACACACCAGTCCTATATAATTTTGCCCCCCTTAAACCCCACTTTTATACAGTAACACTGGGGTTTCTAGGGGTATACAATATTTTTCGTATTTCTGCACAAAATATAGATTGTGGGTACTTGTTAGAACCGCCTCGCCGAGGCGGTTCTAACGAGTACCCACAATCTATGTTTTGAGCAGAAATATGAAAAAATATCAGAGTTTTTTATCTAAAATTTTCAGTTTTTTGGGGTGAAATTTTCTATATATTTGAATAGGCATGTTTTCGTAATGAGCTAACCATTTACTGATGGGTGACCCAATTATTTCCAGTTAGAGTAGATAACTTTTTCGTAAGGAGGCTCTAACACTTTTGACAGAATTCTTCCCATCAAAGTGTATTAATTCTCCTTA
Organism: Anodontia alba; assembly: GCA_964016985.1. NCBI lineage: Eukaryota > Metazoa > Mollusca > Bivalvia > Lucinida > Lucinidae > Anodontia > Anodontia alba. Next base: position 34,081,438 of record OZ024838.1, read on the forward strand.
CTTTCAGGAAGACACCTGTCAAAATGTTCTGCCTTCTTCCGAAAAGGCATCGTCTTTTAAATGAAATAAGTCTTTGGGCGCATTGTAATATAGTATTACATTTCTGGAATTTAATCCATTTAGGTAGAACTGACTCTTCTACTACATCTGTTTGGACCGGTCATTAGAAAACACGCCTATTCAAATATACTGAAAATTTTACTACCAAAAAATGAAAATCATCAGATAAAAAAATCTGATATTTTTCATTTTTTGAGCAGAAATAAGAAAAAAGATATATATACCCCTGTAAATCCCAGTTTTACTACATAAAAGTGGGGTTTAAGGAGGTCAAAATTATATTGGTACATGTATGTTTTCATGATACTGTTTCAAATAGCAGGACGTCTGGTTAGTTTGTATTATTACCATCAAAGAATTTCCCGTATTTAAAGCAAACCATGTAGACCCTGATTAGACGTCGCGTTCTGCGGCGACTGATCTGGGTCTGCACTGTTTGCAAATCACGTTTTAGGGTCTCCAGACAAATCAAATAGTTTAATGCGGTATATCTTAATTCTGCAAAATTTTAGCAAAAACAAACAAAAAGTCTTTTGTCCCCTTTTTGTCCTGCTAAAGTGTACCTTACACAGGCATATGTGGGCAAAGAAGACCCTGATCAGCATGCCTAGCCAAGCAGTTTTGTCAGAACCTCTTCTTTTACCATTGGTCGGCATATAGTATATTATCAACACACCATACTCGACTTCATACATCTTCCGTACTTTTCCGTAATCACTCGTATTCTAAGCCACGTTGCACTGTGTCATATGACACAGTCAGCCAATCAATCTTCAGTGATTCAGTTTCAGCAAGACTAAACCACAGTCAATAGTGCATAATCCGTCCAAGGCACGTGAAAACATTTACTTTTATTCCTTTTAATTTGAAGGCTTTTGCAACCTTTTACACAACAGTAAGTAGGCATTATCGCTGAAAAACACTTCGTTTCGTCTCTCAAATACTGGGCGCGACCATTTTGATTTTTTTTTCGACTTTGATTGGTTCATGAAATTTCTAATCGGAAAGCGATCGTCTATACCCAGGACTTTTCGTTTAAAGTCTGAGTGAAATGAGCTGTTGCGTTAACAAATATATGTAATGTGCAACTCGCCCGACGGCCCTGGTTGCTCAGTCAGACTGGTAATCAGGAGGTCCAAAGTTTTATCCCCATCCCATAAGGCCTGTTTGAGCCGGTTAAATTATCTATGGTCATTCTCTTCCTTCCGCTGATTTAAGAAAGCCAGTTGTCAGTTTCTGGCCAAAGAATGTGCACAAGTACTGGTTAACCGTTAGGAGTACTAAACCTGCCTAGGAAAAGTGTGATTAGATAATCTACTCGGCATGACCTTATGGGAAGATTGGACCGTAAGACTTCATCTAAAAATGAAATGTGTAAACCATTTCCTCATAGTATATTATAAAAAAAACCCTCATAGTATATTATACAAATATATGTAGCAGCAGTCTACATTATGAGGTGGATTTTCAGAATTTTGTTTTTGTGTCGATTGCTTACAATCGGGCCTAAGTAGATATACACCAAAATATCCTTATGGTAGTTGTATACGTAATTATCACTGACCAATGCAATCAAAGCGCGCGCATGTACGAAATCCAGGTAAATAGTTATTTATAGTCGCGCCATTCTTGTCGCTGTGACATCAGAGTGCCGTGCAAAGAATTATCTATAAAACCTGGGCTTGGACATTGGCAAACACTGCAGGCCTACAGCAGACGCCGCAGAATGCAGGAAGATAAGGGTTAAAAGAAACAGTCTAAAGTCCCCGTTCAAGACCATTTTCACAGCTAACACTGAGACAATTGACCCACCAGTGCTGTCAGGGCTTTGATTAAAGAAACCCCTCAATATTTTTCTTAACCTTCATTTTACTCTATATAAACCCTATTAACCTTCTATGAACCCTCTGTTACCCCAATTAACATTCTATTAATCCTCTTTCCATTAACCCTGTTAATCTTCTACTAATTCTCTATTAACCCTATAAATCTTCTATCAACTGAGTCATCGCTGGACACTCTATGGGTAGCCAAGGACCCAAAGTGTCTTCAGACAGGCAGCACAGACTCTGATTAGCCTGTACGGATGCATAGACTGATCTGAGCATTCCCTAGGTGCACATGCAATCTTGTAGGAAATGCTGTGCCCCGGCTCAATTTGCTTAATCATTAAAAGATTCCTCTTTTCCTACGTTATACAAGAATTAGCTTGCACAATGTTTGCTTAGAGTAGACCAGGCTTGTTTGTAAAAGTTAATACTTGGTTATAAAAAATAGCATTGGACCAGATCATGACCTCTTATAAAGTTCTTCCAAAACAGTATCAAACTCTAAAATTGTCTTTATTCGTGGACAAGTAAAGTCTAGATTAGAAACGCATAAAGATTTTTTTCTGATTTCTTTTTTGGGTTGATCCAGAGCTGTGGCAAAGACGATAACGTTTTACTTACATGTAGGTAAATGTAGTGGCAAAGACGATAACGTTTTACTTACATGTAGGTAAATGTAGTGGCAAAGACGATAACGTTTTACTTACATGTAGGTAAATGTAGTGGCAAAGACGATAACGTTTTACTTACATGTAGGTAAATGTAATGAAAATTCTCTATTTGACAGCATGCAACTGCACAGCTTGATTTCTGATTTTGATGTCAATGTACACCCTAGCATTGTCGGTTGTTGCTCTTGACACTTTGAAAACACTCCTATTCAAATATGTAGGAAATTTAAAAAATTCAGATAAAAACTCTGATATTTTTCATTACGAAAACACGCCTATTCAAATATATAGAAAATTTCATCTCCAAAAACTGAACATTTTCAGATAAAAAAACTCAGATATTTTTCATATTTCTGCTCAAAACATAGATTGTGGGTACTCGTTAGAACCGCCTCGGCGAGGCGGTTCTTACTCAGATATTTTTCATATTTCTGATCAAAACATAGATAGAGGCGGTTCTAACGAGTACCCACAATCTATATTTTGAGCAGAAATAAGAAAAATAATGTATACCCCTGTAAACCCCAGTTTTACTATATAAAAGTGGGGTTTAAGGGGGTCTAAATTATATAGGCGTGTTTTCGTGATGACATTTCAGCTCCTTTCTGGAAGCGAGTTTGTTCGTTGCTGTCACAGGTCTTTCCTTTAACCCTTGTCCTGCAGAACCCGGATATGCCCTTCTTCCAGATAGTGTAGATCCAGATCAGTTGGCCTCTGAAGAAGCCTAATGGTCTGGATCTGCACTATGTGTCGTTAAGTTTGTGAATTTGTATCAACAACATGGATAAAGTAATTTGATTGGTTTAAAGTTAAAAGTGGGTGTGGCATATTATTTTAGTCAGCATGGCAAGGGTTAAAAATCTAATCATCTAATCATTTTCATTTTAGATAACAATAACGCTAAACCAAGTCAACAACCAGGATAAAGTAATTTGACTGGTTGAGTTAGAAGTGGGCGTGGCATCTTTCATTTTCATTTCAGATAACAATAACTCTTAACCTGGTTGTTCTTGCGATAAGTGAGATGGAAATGAACGTCGTGTCTGCTGAGAGGGTCAACGAATATACCAACCTACCTACAGAAGTAGGTATCTTGTTTACATCGTCTACAAGTGAAATACACGAAAACTCTAATTTCTCGAACACTGATGGTAGCCTAGTTCGGCGTAGCGAGTCCGTAGGATATTCTTCGGTAACTGGAGAAATCAAATATTTAGGGATATATTTTAGGGCGATTTTCTTATTTAATCATGAATATTTTGAAGTGTGTACTCATTATACTCATTAGAATCTCCTCATATGTCAGCTTTGTAATTTGAGAGACTTCATACGTCCTCTAGCACCGACTTAAGCGGGACTTGAGTTTCCAAGATACTAGCATAGGCTCAGTGTTCGCAAGGAAATGAAAATAAATACATGTAGAAACTTCACTATGCTGAGGTACGTAACATACACTTAAGCGATTTATTACCTTACAAAGAAATCTTATTTAGGAAGCAAGGGAGCAAAAAAAAAAAAAAAAAAAAAGTGTGTTGTCTTCTCTGAATGTGTCTATCTCCGTCAATGCCAAATAAGTTTAAAATCTAAATGTCACAGAGCGTTTCTCTTTGTTTTACGTGTATTTACGATCGACTTTCCGAGGCTTAAACCCCTTTGGGACCATGTTACAGTCGAACTTCAATGGCTCGAACATCTTTGGGACCATAGAAAATTGTTCGAGACATGGGTGGTTCGAGCCACTGAGGGTTAATTATGGTGCCAAGCCAGGAAGCGAATGACGATAATTTAGGGATTTTTTATTTTCTACACAATAATTTTGTATTGAATGTACTCATTAGAATCGTCTCGAAGAGGCGATTCTAAAGGGTACACACAACATACAATTTCACTATAAAATAACAAAGTTTCCCTAAATATTTGTTTTCTTGAGCTATAAGAAGAACTTCGTAGGGACTCGAAAACGAGTTCGAATTAGCCATGGTAAACGAGCCATCGGTGTTCGAGCGATCGAGGTTCGACTGTAATTTATTCTAGACTTGTGTAGTTTGAGCCACTCAGGGTTAATCATTAAGCACGTCTGTGGGTAAATGATGATAATTTCGTTCCTTTACAAAATAAAGGTATGTTGGGTGTACTCGTTAGAATCGCCTGAGGAGATTCGAAAAATAATACCCGGATCTGTGCTCTCCAGTCTTGCATTCTGATCCTGTAGTATCCAGCAATTCTGTTAGCTGATAGAGAATGCCCCTCATCGAGGCGATTATAATGGGTAAACAACTTTCAATTATTTTATAGAAAATCGAAAAAAAAATCCTAAATTACCTCTACTTGCATCCTGACCCAGGCACCTTTAACCCTCAGTGGCTGGAACTACCCATGTCTCAAATAAATTTCCTTGGTCCCAATGATGTTTGAGCCATCAAAGTTTTTCTGTATTTTCGATTTATTGTGAGTGCTCATTGCGCTCAAGGGTAATATCTCTCAGAATTTACTTACAAATAATGTCTTATCAAGAAAATTTGCGCCGCGTCTTGCGTAGATGTGTTTTCGGGCATCCACGTAGTCTGATCAGGTCCTTCATTTTCCGCTATCAGAGTTGTTGGATACTACAGAATGTATGAATGAGGAACAAAGGCCCGGAGTTTGGTTTGCGCATGCGCAGAGAATTTGAATCACTTTGCGATTGTTCGAGGGTTTTTTTTCGCTAGACACGTCCGATTTAGATGTGTGTGTGTGCGCGTGCGTGCGTGCGTGTGTGTGTTAAACTGTTTGCTCTTTACTGATTTCATAATTCCTTCGGACATAGCATTTTTTGATACTTTAAAAAAATATCGGGCATATATTATTAAACTATGAGTAAATTTGTTTTTCATGTTGTATTTGCTGTCAGAATGACGCCTGAGACAAATTTGATCTTTCTATAGGCCACGTGGAACAACGAAGCTACAAAGCCGGAATCAGGTTGGCCGAGAACGGGAATCATAGAGTTTCAGAAATATACAACTCGCTATAGACCTGGACTAGAGTTGGTACTCAAAGGCATTAATTGTACCATTAGGGACGGTGAGAAGGTACTATTGTATAAATGTTATCTGCTTGAGCTTTGGATACAGTGAATCCTCGTTACAACGACAGCATTTGTTCACAAAGATATTGCCATTAGAATGAATTTGCTGTTGTAAAGAATTCTTAATGAGCAGAATGATATGCAACGAAGACCTTGTTTTATTTCCTCACAGAATATTATGTTTTGGATATTTGTCAGAATCGCCTCATTGAGGCGATTCTAACAAATATCCAAAACACAATGCAACATTCTTGATTGATTTTTCATTTATTGTCTCACCTCTTAAGAAAGAATTTTCGTGCTAGTAAATTTGTCAGTATAACGAATTTGTCGTTGTATCGAGTGTCGGTTTAACGTGGGATGACTGTAGTCACATATAATTTAATAGCATTACTAAACTGATCGTATTACATGTACTATCGAACATTATTACTCAGTTGAGATTGGGTAGCGGAGCTGCCGCTTTTTTTGGGAAGGGGTTTCCGGCTCTGCTTGCCGTCTGTTCTTTTTGTGGCTGTTTGGTTATCTGTTTGTCCTTCTCTTTGATGTTGAGAACTAAACGAGGATCTGCTTGAATTATTCCTGAGTTCACTCGTTTATTTTGTCTGTGAAAGTTGACAAACTAACTGTGTTCCAATTAGTAATATGGTACCTTTGACAGCCTAGTCGTTTACTTAAATATATACAAACGATCAAGAAATACATGATTAAAAGTAACTTTAAGGTGCATTATATACTGTAAAATTTTAGCAACTTCTGCTTGCAGCACCGATGTACCTACATGCACATGTCCAATAAATTCATTGTAACGCCGTAGCGAAACAATTTTGCTAAAGACCAGTTTGTTTTATCGAAAAAAAAAAAAAAAAAAAAAACTAGATAAAATGCGTGTTTTAAGGACTGTGTTTTGTTTTGCTTTTTTTTTTGCCACAAATGTTCGAGTGTTTTAGAATTGTAACGAGGCTGGTGATATTTTTCTGAGAAAAGTCCGTCTTTTAGGCGTAGTGTATACGGCATAGCAAGGCAGCTGTCTAGGACATTACGAAAACACGCCTATTTAATTATATTGAAAATGTCACCACCAAAAAACTGAAAGTTTTCCGATTAAAATCCTGATATTTTTTATATTTATGCTTAAAACATATATTGTATGGTACTCGTTAGAACCGCCTGGTCTATGCAGTTCTAACGAGTACCCACAATCTATTTTGAGCAGAAATAAGAAAAATAATGTATACCGCTCTAAACCCCAGTTTTACTATATAAAATGGGGTAAAATGGGTCAAAATTATATAGGTGTGTTTTCGCGATGAAGAGCCTGAATCATGGTACGTAGCCTTTCAATGCCACCAAACATAAGAATGTAAGGATCCAATATTGGTGTGAGGGGTAGATAGAAAAAATCCGTTCCGAAGATCGCTGTCTGGCATCACGAGGCTTGCCGAGTGATGCCAGACTGTGATTGCGAGGGGCGGATTTTTCTTGCACACCTTTCATTTCTTAACTTAGATTTCTGACTTCCGCCATATTGTTATGACATTAATGACGTCATTACGTTTAGTGACGTAAGACTTAACAATGGCATATGTGACGTCCGTTACAATCAGTGCATTATCAAACACATGAGACTTCTAGATTTTTTTCTTACACTGGGTAGGATAAGCTGGGTAGCATAAGAATTTCTATCCCAGGGTTAAATCCAGGATTTCCTTAATTTCCTTACCTGGTGTGCAAGAATAAAATAAACTTCAATAAACAACACCCAGTTTATAAGCAAACGGAAAGGATAGCAACCAGCTCCCTTTTCTCTTGCGAGGTGATCCCAATTCCAGACAGCAATGCTTATATCAGAATAAGAACGCATGGGCTACGAAATGAAAACAGAAAGTACTCAGAAACTGAAACAATCAGATCTACATCAAGCCCACAACACAAAAGGGAAAGACAGAAAAATACAATAAAGCAGCCACAAAATGAATGGCAAGACGGCAAGCAGAGTTGGCAACTGTTTCTCAAAAATGTGGAAAATCTGATACCCAAACTTTACTGAATACGTAATGACTTTACATATAAAAAGAAAAGAAAACCATTACAAAGTGTAACACTACATAACACTTAACAAAAATTACCACTATGAAAGTACCCCGGTTAAACGGTCAGTAATGAATGATTTGGTGAGAAGGCGGGGGTGGGATGGGTGGGGCTTAAGTTACCATTAAGGGTTCACAATCCGCGGCTTCAGCTTCCATAGTGGTAAAACCATGTATTTTCATGCACACCAGATAAAGAAATTCTTGATATAACACTAGGATAGAAATTCTTATCATACCCATGTTATCTTACCCAGGGTGAGATAAAAGTAAAAAACCCTCCCGTGTTTGATACGCATTGGTTGTAATGGACGTCAAGTACGCCATCGTGAAAGTTTACGTAACGTAATACGCAAAAACATATATAACTAATACACCCAACGCTATTTTACCCCTTAAATGTATATGGTATATTCTCTAGATGTTTGTTGACTTTGCTAGAAAATAAATACTATTTAATGCTTTAAACTTCCAGAATATCACTCAATATTTAAACAGTCGGCACCTTTGAGAAGGTATTTAAAATCTTAAAATGTCATTATGTTTGTTTTGTATGTTTGCGGTCCATGCTTTTGTTTTTTTTTTTCGGGGCCACACACATTCAAAGTTGAAATAAGATTGTATTTTGGCATCTCAGAGCACTTATGGCTGTTTTCTAGGTTTGTGGTACATGCAATGGGTTTTGTTTCTGGGCCACCTGGGCCACATAAATTTTAATTTGCTACGAGATTGTTCTTTGTGTATGCCACACGGTTCAGAGATGTTTCTCTAAGATTGAATTTTTGAAGTAACTGTATAAGAATAATTAAAACCAATGAATATTTCGTAAAACTAAATGTTAGAGCGCACTTCTTTTAGAACATGTATTTGTTTATGTAAACATTATACTGATTGTTTGCTTTGGAATTCCACGGTCCAGTCGTTAAGTTCTGATTGCAACAATAAGTTAACCTACTGAAACTCTTCATGGCCAGTCTTAGTTCTCTATGCGGTTAACCAGTACCTTGTGCTTATACTTTCGCCGGTAACTGACAATTACCATTCTTGACTATTGAATACGCATTTTGTTCTTGTTTAGACAGTCAATCAGCATATGCGACTTGAACATAGATCGTGGATACTCGTTTGAACCGCCTCATCGAGGCGGTTCTAACGAGTACCCACAATCTATGTTTTTGAGCAGAAATAGGACAAAATAATGTATACCCCCGTAAACCCCAGTTTTACTATATAAAAGTGGGGTTTAAGGTGGTCAAAGTTATATAGGAATGTTTTCGTGATGTCTAGAAAAATGCTGAGTGTGGACCTTGATCAAAGACCACGTTATTCGCGTCTGATCTTGCTGTACCTTTCTTCGCACGGGCTTTACTTTCCTACTACATAGAGTGTTTACGGTACATTTTTATAGCGTCAGTTTTATGTTTCTTGACCAGAACTGAGATAAGTGAAACCGAAAACATACGTTTCCTCCATATTATTTACAGGTGGGGATCGTCGGCAGAACGGGTGCTGGAAAATCCTCTCTCACACTGTGTCTGTTTCGACTGATAGAATCCGCCGGCGGTTGCATCAAGATTGACGGTGTTGATATTGCTGACCTTGGTCTCCATGACCTACGGACAAAATTAACTATTCTTCCGCAGGTATGTTCATTCAACACTTTGGCCCTATACGTAAATGCGGCGGGCAATGTGTAATGGTGCCTTTTGTGCAGAAAACGAATGCCTAGATCAGCCTAGGTATCCAAGTTGTAGAATATATCAATCAGTAACAGAAAAAAGATTTTATATGCAAATTGACCTGTAAATAGATTTGATTGTCCGTAAGTCCAACCGTTATTTTGTGCGTTACAGACTACAAATGTAACAACATTCTCTGTCGTCCCTATGCTTTTTCTATCTGATAAGACAAACTTTTGCATATTGTTTCGACAAACAAATGAGGAGTTGTTTACCCGAGGAAAATCTACGCTATTAACACTCAACAGGTTTGCACCTACGCTATTAAAACTCACAGGTTTGCACTAAATTCACGGAAATTGATTTGTTGAGAGCCAAAATAAAATGTTATTTATACTTTGATAAATCCACTGAGCAGGAATCATGGAACTATATTCTTCGTGTAGATTTCTAAAATAAGATATTTAACTCACGTTAGCGTGACCCAGCTGGAATTATATGAAAAGAAATTCAGCTTTGTGGATTTAATCGATGTTTTTACACCGGCGAACCACTCTCAAAAGAAACCCTGAGGGCTTTATGTTAGGATAATGAGGGATTCGCCATCCTTAATATCCACACAAAAAAGAACAAATCCTGTTATATCAACTGGGCCGCGCCATGTAAAAATGTGTCTTCAAATATATATAATATATATATATATATGTATATATATATATATATATATATATATATATATATATATATATATATATATATATATATATATATATATTATATATTGCAGACAGCGATCGCTCAGATCTGTCTGTCTGTGTCTTCAAATATATATAATATATATATATATATGTATATATATATATATATATATATATATATATATATATATATATATATATATATATATATATATATTGCAGACAGCGATCGCTCAGATCTGCCTGTGCATCCGCGTAGTCTGATCAGGACTTCAACTCTCCGCAAACAGAATTATTAGATATTACAGAAGGTATGAACGGATGATATCATTTTAGTTCTATTTCTGTGCAAAATAATCACCTTCCAGCATGATTTCCGCCCCAGATATAAATGAACAGTGACATGAGGAAATGTACCTCCTTTTATGTGCGCCCAGCAAAGACTCAAATCAGCCTGCGCATCCGCGCAGTCTGATTAGAGTCTTCGTTGTCCTCGGAAGGAGAACATCCCTGGCTATCCAAAATGCGCCCAGTGAAGATTTCGATTAGGGTGTTTGAATGCGCATGAGGATCTGACTCTTGACTGGGCGCACATGTTTACGCTCAAATATCAAATAAGTTCAAGGTTGCATGGAAAATATGTGTTATAACGTGTTGTATCGCTTTTAGGATCCCGTAATATTTTCGGGTTCTTTAAGAAGTAACCTTGACCCGTTTGATCGCCATACGGAAGATGGTATTTGGAAGGCATTGACACAGGCTCACCTGAAGGAGTTCGTTCTTAGTATAGAGGGACAACTAGAGTATGAATGTGGGGAGGGAGGACAAAACTTAAGGTAAATTGTTGCTTTGGTAGTACCATGCCTGTCGAGAAAACCATGAAATAAATTATCATAAATTTGCTTCTTTCACACACATCTATTCAAATAACTGCAAGACCCGAAATCGTGCCTTTAAATCACCTTATGTGTCCGTCTGACATTTAGCGAAAATGTTTGTCAGTTATTAAAAATGTGTGATCAGTTAGCGAAATGACCGAGGATTTATCGAACATGAAAAAAGAAAACTGAGCCAGCACACGAAAAACCTACAATAAGCCTTGTGCAGCCAGCGAAGGCTCAGGTCAGCCTGCGATGAGGCAATATTAATGGAGACACACAGCATACATTTTCATGATACAATAAGAAAATTTCCCTAAAATATCCCTGAATATTGGTTTTCTTGAGCCATTGGGAGAATTTCCAAGGGACTCAGAAACGAGTTCGAATAAGCCACAGTAAACGAGTCATCCGTGTTCGAGTCATTAGAGTTTACTTAGGGGATAACTGCATTCAAATTTGGCATTTGGGGAGGTAAATCGGCGGTTTTACGGTCGGAAATTTCGTTTTACGGCGACGCGTCAGCGGAGCCGTAAAACGTAATTTGCGACTGTAAAACCGCCGATACTTAGATGATGTTTTAGCTCTAGATAATTAAAAGCTTTCAAAGTACCTCGAATTCAGCCATCTATATGAACTTAAAAAAAAAAAATAAAAAACATCTGAGACTATTTTATAATGCTTCCTCATTCTTTGATTTATACCTCTAAATCGACAGTGGGAAGCTCACTACTAGGCTTAACGACATACGGAATGTTCAAGCTTCTAATCGCTAATTGTCCGTTTCTAAGCAGCAACATTCTTTCTGCACCAGAATATAGTGTTTACGTTTCACAGTTAATACGTTTTGCTCGAGCCAGCGCTGAGAATCTGGACTCTACCAAACGAGGAAGACTGATCCCTACATGACCGTTGACTCAGGGATATCGAAACAAACATTACGAAAACATGCCTATACAAATACATTGTTAATTTTACCGCCGAAAGAACGAAAATATTAAGATGAAACATTGTGATATTTTTTCTCATTTCTGCTCAAAATATAGATTGTGGGTACTCGTTAGAACCGCCTCGCCGAGGCGGTTCTAACGAGTACCCACAATCTATGTTTTAGGCAGAAATAAGAAAAATAATGTATACCCCTGTAAACCCCAGTTTTACTATATAAAAGTAAGGTTCAAGGGGGTCAGAATTATATAGGTATCAACACTTATGAAGTACTATGGGAAGCATCATGACTTTGCCAGTCCTGAAATCCCGGGGATTACGATTTCCGTATTTCGCTTGCCGCACATGCCATTTTGTTGGTTTTGTCATGAGTTGGCACAAAGCTTATAAATATGATGGTACCCAGGAAAGACCATATTCATAGATCTCTCAGAGCACCTAATAAGGTTTGAATGACAGAAATAACAATGTTTTTATTGTGGTATCTGTGAAAATAGAGTTCTGATCATGTATACGCTAGAGTGCGTAAGCAGTGATGCAAACTTCATTACTGCTAATGAAGAATTTCAATTTGATCGAGACTCCCATTTTTTTCTGTTCCTTGTATTTTTGTTTCCGAAGGCGACCTTTTAGATTTTCATTCTATAGGCGGGTAGCGAATATTCTGATAAGACTAATCTGAGTCTTCACGGGATTCACATGTTCAAAGGTACATTGACTTCAGACATTTGTTGTTTTTTACATGTCTAGCACAGAATACAGTTGACTCTTGTTATCTCGACGTCCAAGGGACTCTTTGAAATACTTGGAGATATCCGTACCTTGACCTGTCAGATTTGCGGAATGGAGGAAAAAATAAATCAAACAACCACATTTCATAAAAAAAATATGTATTTTGACTCCTGAAATTAAGAGATATATTAAAAATATTGTGGAAAAGAGGAAAAATGCAATTTCTCCTCTTTCTCACAATGTTTTGATACCTGTACTTAGTTGTCCATGTTAAAACAGGGACCAGATTTTCACATCGAGATAACCAGTCATTACAGGTAAGCGAAGACCAGATAACGGGAGTCGACTGTATGTAACATACCTATATGTATGGATAATTTACAAATTTCTCAGAACCATACGTTTTGGATACTCGTTAGAATCACTACCTCCTCGAGAAGGCAATTCTAACGAGTACCCACAATGTATGTTTCTATTTAGAAATGAGAATAATTATCCCTCAATTATCCCCTTTATCCCTTTTATTCAGACACCTTAAATTCTTCATCTGTTTCACATAGCTCTATATAAGAATGCGTTAAAGGGATACTTGAGGGATAATTTTTCACATTTCTCAGAATAACCACACGTTGAGGGTACTCTTTAGAATCTCCTCAAGGAGTACCGACAATATATGCTTTTATTGATAATTAAGAATAATTATCCCTCAATAATCCCTTTTATGCATCCTTATCTGGAGTTACAGAATAGTATTAGAATGACCGTTCCTTTAGTCGGGCAATGAATATTCTGCTAAGATTGCGTCGATTTGCAGACTGATCTGAGTAGTCGCTTGGTGCACAGGTCATCTGGTTCCAGTTGTTCAAAACTTAACAAAGTTGTTAGTTAACGTGATGTAAAAATTTCTATCTTGAAATATGGCAAATGCATTGATCAATATCTTTTGCTACTTACATGTTCGCTGCAAAATATCAATGTATTTGAAAATACTTTATCTACAACATTTAAAGTGTTTGTCATTGGCGAGCACGTTAAGCAAACGATGCTTTCAACAACTGGACCCTGTTTGTGCTTTTTACATGTGTAGCGTTGGGCAACGCCAATTGGTGTGTTTGGCCAGGACGTTATTACACAAAACACGGGTGTTGATCCTGGACGAAGCTACAGCGGCAGTTGACATGGAAACGGACGATCTCATCCAGGACACAATACGAACACAGTTTAAAGAATGTACCATTATCACTGTAGCGCATAGGTTGAATACGATCATGGATTATGACAGGTTAGTTACATTATGCTAAATTGTGTCTTTCTGCTTCCTGGCAAATGGTCTGCTACTATTTGCTTTGTGCTTTAAAAACTACAATTGGCAAATGGTCTGCTATAACTTGCTTAGCGCTTTAACGATGACAATTGGCAAGTGGTCTGCTATTACTTGCTTAGCGCTTTAAAGATTACAATTGGCAAATGGTCTGCTACTACTTGCTTAGCGCTTTAAGGATTACAACTGGCAAATGGTCTGCTATTACTTGCTTAGTGATTTAAGGATTACAATTAGCAAATGGTCTGCTACTACATGCTTAGCGCTTTAAACATTACAATTGGCAAATGGTCTGCTTCTACTTGCTTAGCGCTTTAAGGATTACAGTTGGCAAATGGTCTGCTACTACTTACTTAGCGCTTTTAGAATTGCAATTGGCAAACGCTTTAAGGATAACAGTTGGCAAATGATCTGCTACTACTTGCTTAGCGCTTTAAGGATTACAATCGGCAAATGGTCTGCTGCTATTTGCTTTGTGCTTTAAAAATTACAATTTGCATATGGTCTGCTACAACTTGCTTAGCGCTTTAAGGATGACATTTGGCAAATGGTCTGCTACTACTTGCTTATCGCTTTAAAGATTACAATTAGCAAATGGTTTGCTACTACTTGCTTAGCGCTTTAAAGATTACAATTGGCAAATGATCTGCTACTACTTGCTTAGCGCTTTAAGGATTACAGTTGGCAAATGGTCTACTACTGCTTGCTTAGCGCTTTCAGGATTGCAATTAGCAAATTGCCTGCTGCCATTTGCTTAGCGCTTTAAGGATGACAATTGGCAAATGGTCTGCCACTACTTGCGTAGCGCTTTAAGGAATACAGTTGGCAAATGGTCTACTACTACTAGCTTAGCGCTTTAAGGATTACAATTAGCAAATTGCTTGCTACTATCTGCTTAGCGCATTAAGGATTACAATTAGCAAATGATCTTTAGGCGTAGTATGATCAAGGTCTACACTGTTTGCCATTTCACTATATATTTTAGGAAATAACTGAATAAGAAGCAAAATTTAGGTCAAAGAAAAGTATTGAATAAAGTGTCGAACAGAGATATCGGTACTGTACATTGCAAACATATCTGTACTAGAACAGCAACATCAATACAGTAACTATAAATTGCGTAAACTATTTTCTACATATATCACAATCATTCTGAGTTCATTTCAAACCTTTTTTAGATAGTGCGAAACACTTCTGCTGGAATGTCTATCGAAACACGAACCTTAAGATGGCTTTGTATATAAATGTAGACGGTTTCCTGGCAACAGTGTTTTTTTGTTTTTTTTTTTTTTTGTTTTTTTTTTTTTCAGAATAATTAGAAAAAAACAATCTATCGTTACAATTCTATTCACAATCTACGCGGTTAATAACCCAATTATAGTTGAAAGGTTCGCTCCCGCTTTAAAATAGTACGGTGGTGAGTCTGTTCATAGACTTTCATGATGCCACCTCCTCAGTTCGTTTCAGAAGTTTGTTGTCTGATGTATGCTGTCAGTAGTCAGATCAGTCGCATTACGAAAACACACCTATTCAAATATATGGAAAATTTCACCTCCAAAAACTGAAAATTTTCAGATAAAAAAACCCTGATATTTTTCATATTTCTCATATTTCTGCTCAAAACATAGATTGTGGGTACTCGTTAGAACCGCCTCGGCGAGGCGGTTCTAACGAGTACCCACAATCTATGTTTTGAGCAGAAATATGAAAAATAATGTATACCCCTGGAAACCCCAGTTTTACTATATAAAAGTGGGGTATAAGGGGGTCAAATTATATAGGTATATTTTCGTGATGCGTGGTCTCCAACTTGTGATTATTTCCTTTCCTCTGCGTTCAGTTTTAACTATCTTATTTGATTCATGACAGTTGTGTTTTTCATTGTGCTTTTCACAGACGTGGTAAAGAGCCCTACGCGGTCCGAACACATGTTATAATATGTATAATTCAGGGACAGGGACTGCGATTTTGTAAAACTTGTTGACGTAGTTGTTACTGCTCATCACGAAAACATGTCTATATACTTTTGACCCTCTTAAACCCAAATTGGGGTTTACACGTGTATACAATATTTTTCCCGCCATGGGGGTTCTAACGAGTACCCACAAGCTATGTTTTGAGCAGAAAAAATGAAAAATGTAAGAGTTCTTTGATCTGAACTTTTTTCAGTTTTTTTGAGGTACATCACGAAAACACGCCTATATAATTTTGACCCCCTTAAACCCCACCTTTATGTAGTAAAACTTGGGTTAACAGGGGTATACATTATTTTGTTTTTGCTAAAAACATAGCTTGTGGGTACTCGTAAGAACTGCATCGGCTCTTGTTGGTACTCGTAAGAATCGCCTCGCCGAGGCGGTTCTAACGAGTAGAAAAATCTATGTTTTAAGCAGATATATAAAAAATAGAGCTTTTATTTGAAAATTTTCATTATTTGGAGGTGAAATTTTCTATATATTCGAATAGGCGTGTTTTCGTAATGTAGGGATCCAACGCCCTCATTCTGCAGTAGAACTTTAATGACTCGAACACAGATGGCTAGTTTACCATGGCTACTTAAAACTCGTTTTTGAGTCTCTCGGAAATTCATCCGACAGCTCAAGAAAACAAATAGTTAGGTATATTTTAGGTATATCTTTATCATGAACATGGGTGTTGTGTGTATACATTAAAATCGCCTCATCAAGGCAAGTCTAATGAATTCACACAGCATACCATTATTTTATGTAAGAACTAAAAGTCATCCCTAAATTATACCCACTTGCCTCCAGACCTGGGGCTATAATTTACCCTTAGTGGCTCAAACTACGCGTCACGAAAACACGCCTATATAATTTAGACCACCTTAAACCCCACTTTTATATTATAAAACTGGGGTTTATAGGGCTATACATTATTTTTTATAATTTGTTAAAAAGAACATAGGTTGTGGGTACTCGTTAGAACCGCCTCGGCGAGGCGGCTCTAACGAATACCCACAATATATGTTTTGAGCAGATTTATGAAAAATATAATAGGCGTGTTTCCGTAATGTATGGGTCCAATGTCCCCATTCTAAATAGAACTTCAATGACTCGAACACAGCTGCTTCAAGCTCGTTTTTGAGTCCCTAGGAAATATGAAAAATCTCAGAATGTTTTATCTGAAAATGTTCTTATTTTGGTTGTTAAAATTTCAATATATTTGAATAGGCGTGTTTTCGTAATGTCATGTATAGAACAAATTGCCTTTTCCAAGCCATTGAAGTGCGACTGTATTGGTTTGATTGATTGTGTTGGGGTTTAACGACACGTCAACCCTTGAGGGTCATTTTGTGTCGTCTCCCAGAGAAAGGGAGAAAAGAGATAGAAGAGAGAGTAGAGGAGATGAAAGAAAGGGACAGGGAAGAAAGAGGAACAGGAATGAAAGTGAAGAAACAGAAGAAATAAAAACATCCCCCCTCTACACTTACCCACTACAAGGATAGCAGGCCTTGCCCAACTGTAAGCCAATATCAGTTGGACGCCCCGGTGATGTAAGATACACAGCACCTTCGCACCACCCGACAACCCCCAGCGACTGTATTGGAATTCATCTGTTTGTCTGTCCGCTATTGTAGCGGTATCTTTGTGTCATCTTACTGTCAGCTTCTCATGTACTTTGTTCGGTAAATTTGGAAGGCTGTGATTTGTGAATATAACGCCTTGCCTGAGTAAGTCTATTTATGTTTCTAATATCAGATATACAGTACAAGCCTGCTATTAAGACCACTCGAAATTAATACCACTCCACTACAGTGTAGGGAATTCACATGATCAAATGACAAGGTACACGGAGTTTGTTACTATTTTTAGCTCGCATAAGGTAGGACTTTTTTTACACTAGCTCTATTCATACCAGATGAAATTTGTTCAAATTAAGCGCAGAGTACGCGGAAAATCAAGCTCTTTCTGGTGATATAAGCGCTATTCCGCGATCTGGTCTGAATCCCGAGAACATTCGAATAATAATTTTGCTGTCAATCTGGGACACCGAGACAATGTACAAGAATTTTGACAAAAAATAATCTCCGAATGTTCTCGAGAATCAGACCAGATTGCAGAATAGCGCTTGCACCTCCAGAAAGAGTACTCTGCGCTTTATTTTCCGCGTACTCTGCGCTTTATTTGAACAAATTCCATCAGGAATAAATCGAGATATTCTGAAAATCCTACCTGATGCGGAGCTAAAAATAGCAACAAACTCTGTGCACCTGGTCATTTGGTCACGTGGATTCCCCACACTCAACTAGTCAGTACCAAATGGTTTCTTTCATATCACAGTGAATGTCCTAACACTTCGTACCACAAACTTTCTCTCAAAATGGAACAGGCAAACAGTCACGATCAGGATCAAACTGCTCCTCAGAGTCTACACTGTGAGATAATCTACTAAGTATAAAAAATGCACAATTAGCAAATTTAGGCCAATAGAAACGTATGGAATAACATGTCCGAAAGTTTAGGAATTTACCATATTCTATATTTAATATTTAGACAGACCAAAAAGTGGTCTTAAAAGCGAAATTTACTGTATTTTTGATTCGATATTTTGACACACAACTGCACAGTGTAACGTCTTTTTAATATTTGTTTTGTACAATTGACTGTTGTTATAACAAATTCTGATAACTTAAATTACTGCCTAGGTCAAACTACTCTCCTTTCGACATCTTTCAGAAAGATGTTGTTGTTTTTTTGTTTTTTTTGTTTTTGTTTTTGTTTTTTTTGTTTGCATGCTACTTTACATAGAAACAGTAAATTTGCAAACTTTAAAAACCATTTGTCGCAACTACCCGATAAAATCAACAGAATAGATACTTTGGATGCAAAATTTCTAAACTTTTCATATTACTGTTATGGAACATCAATAATTTAAAATCAGCGAAGAAAAGCAAAAATATTGTTTAATATAATTGTTTTTCCCAAAATTCAGTTTACTTTTAAAACAAATTGCATTTGTTAGACCCATTTTTCGTCATTTAATTAATTTTGCAGTAATTATTTGAAAACAAAGCACAGGAACAGAAACAACAAAAAAAAGGTTTCTGATAAGATATTGTCAATTAGAAATCAACATTATATTTAGAATAAAATCTCTAGCGAAATATGTCTTTCCGAATGCTGTCGAAAGCACAGTAAGATTTTGATACTGTCGGTCCAGTTTTGCTTCAAGTTATTTAGGGGATAACTGCATTCAAATTTGGCATTTGGGGAGGTAAATCGGCGGTTTTACGGTCGGAAATTTCGTTTTACGGCGACGCGTCAGCGGAGCCGTAAAACGTAATTTGCGACCGTAAAACCGCCGATTTACCTCCCCAAATGACAAATTTGATGCAGTTATCCCCATTCTAATGCATCTATTCATTTTTTTCTATTGAAAAAATGTACTATTTGCACAAAACGGCAAGTGCTGTGAGCTGCAGTAAAACCAAACGCCAGCCAATGAGATGCGACGTTACGTGATGACGTCGGATTTGCGACAGTATATCGCAGAATATACCGTTGCAAATTTTTGACGTTATCCAATCAGACGTCGCGTTACATACGCGAATGCATTAGAATTATATTTCGACTCTTGTTGTCTAAAACTACTGTTATGTCAAACTCAAACAAATGTTCTCTCGAAGTTTGAGGTAACGGGAGTCCATCGTATCTTTTCTTATTTCAGGGTAATGGTCCTTGATGCTGGACTTATAAAAGAGTTTGATGCACCGCAAACACTTTTGGCAGATGCCAATGGCATATTTTATGGAATGGCACGTGATGCTGGATTAGTATAGGGGATGCTTTCAGATGACATCGGAGGTGTTACAAGCGCAAAAGGTCTTTGGCACATAACCTCGATTGTGTAGATGCGCGGGTGTCATTGCCCGAATATGTTCTGAATACGTCATCTCTTATAGCGAGAATCACACATGAGCCGGGGCGTAGCATTTCCCCAAAGATTGTGTGTGCGCCCAGCAAAGATTCAGATCAGCCTGCGCATTCGCGCAGTCTGATCAGAGTCTTCGCAGTGTGCTGTGTGAGTAGCCAAGGATTCTAAGGGCCTTAAAACGAAGACCATGTTGAAGACTCTTATTAATCTGTGCAGGTTGATATGAGCTTTGCTGGGCGCCTATGTGATCTTATATGAAATGTTGTTTCCCGGCTCATCATTACGAAAACACGCCTATTCAAATATATAGAAAATTTCACCCCAAAAACTGAAAATTTTCAGATAAAAATCTCTGATATTTTTCATATTTCTGCTCAAAACATAGATTTTGAGTACTCGTTAGAACCGCCTCGGCGAGGCGGTTCTAACGAGTACCAACAATCTATGTTTTGTGCAGAAATAAGAAAAATAATGTATACCCCTGTAAACCCCAGTTTTACTGTATAAAAACGGGGTTTAAGGCGGTCAAAATTTTATAGGCGTGTTTTCGTTATGTAAACAAAATTTTCATGGCTGTGTAAAGACATTATATGCTCCGAGAAGCAACATACAAAAATTGATATCGAAAAGATATTAGCTTTACTCTTTGAATTGTGCCTTGAAAATGTTGAGGGGGACCATATTGCTTTCCGTCGTCCGTTTGTCCGTTTGCCTATTCGTTCGTCACACTGTTCGGTAGATCTTATAGCTGATGACAGGTGTAAACTAGGCTGTTAAAAGTTCATACATGGTTCCTTATGGAAAATTAACTGATGTGTATTTTTTTTCCGGCCAAATTATATTTTAGGAGTTATGTCTATTTTAAAAAATAAAACAAATGTAGAAAAATAACAATAATATTTTTTTTTTCATACAAGATATAGAGTATTTGACCTACATGTAGGGCTTTGATATTCAGAGACCTATCTGGATATGAGTAAGATCTGTCAACTAAAAAAACACACACACACACATGGGCCGCGTCAAGAGAGAAGGCGCCTTCAAGCATGCTCAAGATGGCGATTTCATATCATCCTGCGCATGCACAAGATCTCATCCGGCCTTTTGTTCACCATTGATCATTTAATATATCCAAAAATAGTTAGCGGAGAGTAAAGGCCCTGATCAGACTGCGCGGATGCGCAGGCTGATCTGGGCCTTCACTGTCCGCATATGCCCGAAGACACGTTTTCGCATGGCGCGGCTCACACATTTCTAGTTTATCAGGTTTCTAATGGATTATAACATTACATAACATAATTTTATTAAAATCTCACCTCCTTGCGGCAAGTTAAAAACTACATATGATAGTGGTATTTTACATTAATAGAATACAACTATCACGTGTTAAATCATAATTAATTAAATAGCCATTCGTTTCTGAATTACGAGAGACTATCAATGATAAAAAAGGATATATACATATGCAACTTTCGAAACTAACGGGTGATCCGAGCTTGTATGAAAAATATGCCAAATATTTGTCCCCAAATGATGCATACAACAACGAGACATTTGAAATGTTTGAATGCTGGTGTTCATTTGATGGTTTTGTCAAAGATTTGTCCACAGTGGATGAATACATGTATGAGGTGTTTGAATGCTGGTGTTTGTTTGATGCTTTGTCATCGAGTGCTCCCCAGATGATAAATAAAAGTATGTAGCGTTTCAGTGCAGGACCTAGGTTGATCTCTAGTCAAAGGTTTTTTCCCCAGATGATGAATAAATGTATGTCTCGTTTGAATGCTGTTATTTGTTCGACGGTTTTGTCAAAGATTTGTTTGCAGATAACTAATAAAAATAGGAGGCGTTATAATGCTGTTAGTCGATCGACGGTAGATCAGTTGTTATATCTATGATACTTTCTCAGGTACAGAAGTTAGAGCTGTTTTTTGTGACGTCAGCAAAGCCTTTGACCGAGTCTGGCATTATGTGTTGCTACTTAAATTTATGGCAGCTGGTGTCACTGGGAATGTGTTTGCATGCTTTAACAGTTAACTTTCCAACAGGTATGCGTTGCATCAAACTGGGCTTATATTCGCAATGTTGTTTCCCAGGGTTAATTTTAGGCCCCCTGCTAGTCTTTCAAATTTTAAACGACATAGTACTGAATATTAGATCAAATAAAAGGCTCTTTGTAGATGGCACTGCTCTTTACATTATCGTCGATAACCCTATTCCTGCAACTGGTCTCAATATAGATCTTGAAACAATTCCAAAATGTGCTGAAACTTGACTTGTATATACTAACCTAAACTGCCAAAACAACGTGAATGTCATGGAATGGCCATCAAAATCTCCAGACTTGGCGCCGATAGAGCAGATATGGGACATGCTTGACAGACGTGCGTCAGCTTGAGCAGGCGTTAGTGCAAGAATAGAACAACATTCCAATGAACGTGATTCGGCGGTATTTACGCTCAATGAGACGACGTTGTCGTGCTGTGATTCAATCTGCAGGGGGGCCACACAAAATACTGAATTGTGTTAACTTTTGAAAACCACACCAGTAATGTGTTTGTGCTGATTCTGGCGTTATCTGAATGAATTAAGCCACAACTGTTCTGATGGGTATTACAGGATAATTGATGAAAAAGTGTCTTAAATTTCATTAAATTCTACTATGAAATAGATGAAATATTTGAATTTGAAGTCCTTGTTGCGTTAGCAGCTTGGGTTAGTTTGTTTTTCAATCCGACTAAAACTGAGAGTCTCCTTCCTCATTTTGCGTAAATTAAACAAACTTAATCATGCACCAGTCATAATGCAATATCTTCAAATAATCAATGTAGAGTGTCACTAGAATCTCGGGATCTACCTATCAAACGATGGTACATGGCATCATCATATAACGTATTTCAGAGAATGCTTGGGTAAAGTTAATATAACAAGAAAGCTTGAATTTAAATTATTCCGTAAATCTTTAGAAATGATCCATACATCTACCCGCCGAAGTGAAACAATCTTAAACAACAAACTCTGTTCAATACTATTTTAATAAAGACAAAAAAGCTGTTCCTAAACATTATTATTCTAAAAACATAAAAGCCTAAATTCTCCATGCTAGACTACGGATGAACCATAGCTCATTTAAACTGTCAGCAAAAATACCTGTGAAGTAGATATTGTACTTACAAGAACCGTTAACATTTTGACCACAAACGAAGCTTACGATGCTTTGAACAACTAGGCCCTGGAATAACATTTGAACTGTAATGCGAGACAACCTACCTTCCGAATTGAGCGCCCAACTAAGACACAAATCAATATGCGCAACAACGTTTGCAATCTTCGCTATCCGCAGGAATCAAATTTTGCAGTCTTGACTATTTAGATGCTCCAGTGACAATTCCGATCAGCCTGTGCGATCTGAATCATTGCTGGCCCCACATGTTCACATATGTTCGAAGGTACGTTTTTCTATTTTTTTTTTTTTATTTTTATTTTACTCCTGCCAACACTGCGAACTAATTTGGATATTAACTTCGTACAGACAAGCAAAACAAGATTTCGTATAGGTAAACAAAAAAGAGCTGTAATCCAATTTTCTCGCCTGACTACTAATAGCCCGGAGTAACCTTGCTTGGCTGGTTGATAAGCGGACAATTTGCCACGCATATTAGTGTGCCCATGGGGTAAAGAGTTTAGGTTTGGAAAGGTTAAGGTAAAAACGTAATAAATTTACTGAGGCAGTGAACTATGAAAATTATAATTTCAAGTCACACGAATATAATGATGAATAAAATATAATCAAAGTATTTCATTATCTACCATTGTACATGTAGTATATTTTCTTATGATGATGATTTTAATGCTCTTGGAGTTGTTGCAGGTTATATTGTAGCCTGAGTATGACCAAGATTTAAATCTTGAGCCATATTGACACCTTACATTAATTATCGTATCCCACCGTTTTAATACACGCACTTATTCAAAGAGTTATTCAAATATGACGTTAGCGTTTCGATAGCGCCTTATGGAAGCGTTACCGTGATCAAACTACAATAATTCACGTCATCAACGTAGTGCATGCAAAAGGGCGCGTTCGATGACGTCGCATGTAAACATTTACTTCTGTCGACGTCCGCTACAAAAGAGTTCTTTGGAAAACATTGCGATGATGTCGCTTTTCCTTTATGTATCATGTTAGAATTAAAATAATTCCTCTCTGCTATGAGGTATCGTGAATTAACGCATGGTGTTGTCGGGCAGATGCGAATATTAATTCACTTCCGCTTCTCTGTCGTGAATTAATACTTCGCAATCTGCCCTCCGACAAGATGCGTTATTTAGCCAGCGCAAGGAACATAAATAAGCAAATAAATAAATTCTTTAAATATACTATTATTGTTTCACATCAAGGAAAGCGTGGTCACTCTTACCACATCCAACTGCGTTACTCGTTATATTCTGCCATCCGCCGATAATTTCAAGTCCAGAATTTCAGAGAAAAAAAATGCAACACCACCATTAAAGATATGTCGAAAGGACGAAGATTCAATTATGTTGATCGCAGATGCGAGAACATTATGTATTTGAATGAGACCCATGACGTCAACGTAAACAAGCCCGGCTTGGGAAGGTTTGGACTCTAAGATGGCCTCGACTTAACACCTATCCGATAGATGGTTCGGACCAGAACCGTTTTATGTCTTTTTTCTCGGCTGATGGTTTTCGTTTGCCCCAGTATTCCAATGGTAGTGGTGTTGTTTGACACTCCCGGGATTTCCAAATGTTTCAACACGTTGATTCTCTCGAGTGCTCATCTTCGCTTTATCATAGAATTTATCTGCGATTTATTTGTTGCCCATAATGATTCAGGGATGAGCTGGAAGACCTCCACAAACATACGTTTTTCTCACTATGCAAGCTGAGGGTGAGGGCTTGGATCTTGTAAAGCTAGAGTCAGCTCCCCGAGTTATTTATTACTGACCGTTACAAGGCGGTACTTTATTGTGGTACTTTTTGTTAAAAGATTTTTTTAACAATTATATATATGTGTCTAAAATGTATTCAGTTAAGCTTGGGTAACAGAGTTGCCACCTATTTAGGAAAGAGTTGCCAACTATGCTTGTCATCTGTTCTCTTTGTGGCTGTTTAATTGTAGTGTCTGGTGTATGTCTTTCCTTCTGGTGTTTGGGCTTGCTGTTGATCAGATTCTATCAGTTTTCTGAGTTCACTTGTCTACTTTGACGTGAATTGGAAAACAGAGACATGAGACTCACAACTATTTCCGGCTATTTGTATCAGACTGTCGAAAACTTAATCCATTTATGCGTAGCTGACACTGCTAGTTCTCTCTTTGGACAGATTCATATCCAGTTTAAGCGATGTCTGATTTGATAGTCTCCGCCCGTTTATATATATATATATATATATATATATATATATATATATATATATATATATATATATATATATATATATATATATATCCAGCTATCCGTTCGTCCGTCCTGCGTTCATAAATTTCATGTAGGTAATCGTAAGGGGCAATATCCCGTTATCTCCCAGGTTCCTCCTCCCAGCACACCCACGCACCCTCCAGATTTACTTGATTAAATTTTTAGAAAATTAATTACGGAATGAACCTAATTTGCATTTTTTTTTTTTTTTTTTTTTTTGCTCATTTGCATATTAAATTACCTCCCTTTAATGCACTTTATTCCGTCTTGGGAGGATAACGGGATATTGCCTCGTAAAGACTATTTTAATGAAACTATGCAATGTGTATGAGGTCAAGACGACGTGTATCGTACAAAAATGATTGATCTCCCTTTCTTACTTTCCGAGTAGCTTTCCTCTGATTATTTTTTATCGGACTATCCTTGTGCACACCTTAACTTGGTAACCGTATGGAATATTTGGATGAAACTTCATGACATTTAGTATGAGGTCAACACGGTGTGTCCGTGCAAAAAATATTGTTCTCCCTTTCTTTCTTTCTGAGTTAAGTTCCTTTTGTTAATTTGTTTTTCATATTTCTTTGTGCCCGCCATAGCTATGTAGCCTCATGGAATATCTTGATGGAACTTTACAGCAATGTGTATGAGGATAATATGGCGTGTCGCGCATAAAAACACTGCTCTACCTGTGTCAGTTTCTGAACTAGTTCCCTTTGATACTCGTATTTTTTATTTTATTTTTTTATTTTTTTTTTTTTTTTTTTTTTGACTGACCTTGTACCATAAGTCGGTAACCGAATGGGCTTTCTTGATGAAACTTTATAGAAATGTCTATGAAGTTGAGTCGGTGTGTAAAGTACAGAAATGATTGTTCTCCTTCCTTAGTTTCTGAATTACTTCCCTTTGTTGAGCCATCCTCTTGCATGTCATAACTGGGTAACCAGACGGAAACTTTATAGCAATGTCACATAGCGTATGAGGTCAAAACAGTATGTCGCGTACAAAAGAGATTGTTATCTCTTTCTCAATTTCTGAGGTTCTTCCAACTGTTTAGTTATTTTTTTCTTTTTTATTATTTATGGCTTCGCCTGCCGAAAGCAGGAGTTGGGCATACAGTGTTTTGCCGTGATGTTATGTCCGTTCGTGCAAAGTTTCTTTTGGAGGCCATACTTTTAGCTAGGAAGTTGAAATTTAGTATGATACTTACCTAGGCGCCTTTAAATTGTGCTAGATTTGCTTCGGAGTCATACCCTGGGATGGGACAAGGGGTCAAAATGTATGCAAATATTTACAAATGTGTAAGATTACATTCAATTTTACATGAACATTTATGTCCGCATTTCTCTTGGCGGTCATAACTTGGGTACCTTTTACGCTAGGAAGACAAAATTTGGAATGCTACTTACACAGATCAACACATTAAACTGTGTGCTACAGTTGCTTTTGGATCATACCCGCGGGTGAGGTTAGGGGACAGAATGTATAACAGGTCACACTCGGGTACCTTTTGGTAGGAAGTTGAAATTTGGTAGCTACTTAGGTCTTAACTTGGGTACCTTTTATGCTAGGAAGATGAAACGCGGCGTCTGAACAGGGTCTACATTGTTAGCATTCAGTTAAAAAATGTTCATAAAATTTGATTATAATAACTAACAGACATCACTTATATTGAAAATAGACCTATACATAGAGTTATAATAGAAGAGTCCACTCGACATACGGAAACATGCCAATATAATTTTGACCCCATTAAACCCCACTTTAATATAGTAAAATTGGGGTTTACAGGGGTAGACATTATTTTTCTTATTTCTGCTCAAAAACATAGATTGTGGGTACTCTAACACAATCTATGCTTTTGAGCAGAAATATTAAAAATATCAGAGTTTTTATCTGAAAATTTTCGGTTTTTGGAAGTGAAGTTTTTTATATATTTGAATAGGCTTGTTTTCGTAATGCAAAGCATATGTTGTTGATACTAATTTGAATTGCCTGTCAAATGAGTACCAACAACATATGTTTTATAAAGAAGAAGATGTAAATAAACTGGCTGTAATCCAAAAAACCACTAAATTTCTTGACTGTGCGCTTATAGGAGCATGTGCTGTAGCTTGATCGAATACGACAGGTCTTGCACTATAAGTTTCTTCTTTCAGTCTTAATTGGAATGGAGACCTTTCCAAGAAAGGCATCGCTATATAATTTTGCACTTCTTCAGAAACAAGAATCTACTCTTTATTGAAAGAATTTGTTTGTTTTGGTAGCATATTTCTGTCTTTCTTTAGAAAGGACTTTAGAACCTTTTGCATTAGTGGACCCCAAACAGGAAGTGACAAGTTGTCTCCCTTATTAACACTACAAATCTCAAATCTAGTTTGTGTTACATGCGCTCTGCTGCAGTGTAGCTTACCGTATTCTACCTTATTACCGCACAGTCCGCTTAGGTTTATCTCATCTACTGTGAAAGTTTGTGGTAAAATATTTATCCGCTTATACTTAGCATTACGAAAGCACGCCTATTCAAATATATAGAAAACTTCATCTCCAAAAACTGAAAATTTTCAGATAACAAACTGATATTTTTCACATGTCTGCTCAAAACATAAATTGTTGGTACTCGTTAGAACCGCCTTGGCAAGGCGGTTCTAACGAGTACCCACATTCTATGTTTATGAACAGAAATAAGAAAAATAATGTATAGCTCTGTAAACCCCAGTTTTAGTGTCTAAAGTGGGGTTTAAGGGGGTAAAATTATATAGGCATTTTCCGTGATGAGGCACACTAAAAAGGATCGGCGAAAGGCTTTCTTCATGATGCTTATGCGTTTTTTCTTCTGACTTTCTTTATAAAAGCATATGTTGTGGGTACTCATTTGAAATACATCGACAAGTTGATGCAATTCAACTGGATACCCACAATATATGCCTTTATAAAGAAGTAGACAAAAAGTACACTGGCTGTAATCTGAAGACTATGGAATTCCTTGTTTGTGTGCGTATAGGAGTATGTGCGGTAATTAGGTCGAATATGGTAGCTTATGTGAGGGAATACAAGAATGGCTGGGAAAACAATTTGAAGACTTTGATACTTTATATGATTTGATTATAAAATATTCAAAACTCATTTTAAAGGTTATTGGACGTCATCAATTGTGTCGTTTTTGTACTATTAAGAGAGTTGCTTGCTGTTATTGAATTCAGTTTAACTTTGTATCATTTGACAATAAAATTTTCAAAACTCATTTTAATCGATGTCATCTAGTGTGTCTTTGTTGTACTCTTAAAAGAATAACTTGCTTTTATTGAACGTATTTTAATAATATAACAAGCACATTACATTTCTATGAAAGGTTGATTCCAGATTTTATCTGTTATGCAAAAGACTAGTACATGCATTGTTAGCAATATTATGATGATTGTTTCTGTACATACATAAAACATTTCGTATATCCCATAGGAATGTAAACGTTTCGTGCAAATATGAACCATAAAAGACGATTTAGTAGCTACCTCAAGCATATACAAACATAATTGGAGGACATGAGTCTACACTCGGTCGGCTGTAACACTTACAAAGGTACAATGTCGAAAACGTGTGGACGAAGGAACATGTGACGAACCAATATCCAAATAGCATCACAAATGAATGCTTAGTGTCATTTTGTGTCCTAAGGGACGGATCCGTAGCGGATTCGTGTGTGTGTGTTTGGGGGCGTTAGGGAGGGTTCTGTTGAGCCCCTGTTTGCCTCAAAATTTCCATTTCATATACGTATTTACCATAATAATGACTAAAAAAATAATTTTATTATCTGTGAACTTGACAAAATTGCTATCTCACATGACCACGCAGGTCCTAGGAACAATCCAATAAAAGGTGGGAGAAAAATAATCCGTCATGAGCTAGTCTATGCAGGATATGGAAAGTAGAAAGGAAGGCAATGATCACGAATGGATACAATTATCCCACAACTCCCATCAGAGACATCAAAGGGAAAGAAACACAAACAGGAAACCTCACCCTCGTCCCTGGTTGAAATTTCTGCCCCTCGGGTGAGGTAGCAAGCACCGTCCCTGGTTGAAATTCCTAACCCTCGGGTGAGGTGGCAAACCTCGCCCCTGGTTAAAATTCCTAACCCTCATGTGAGATTTCCCAATCCTGAATGGACACTCATTATGGATTCATATATTCTTGTACACCGGATAAGGAAATCCTGGATTTAGCCCAGGGATACACAGGTTATCTAACCCAGGGTAAGATTATAAGAATCTATCATGAATGAGAGGGGTAGAGAGAAAAATCCGTGCAGAGGGTTACTGTCTGGCAACACAGGGCTTTCCAAGCGATGTCAGACTGAGATCCCGAGGGACGGATTTTTCTAATGGTCCCTCACACCCTTGATAGATTCTTTTTCTTGAATACCTTTTATTTCTGAAAGAGTTTTGTTTTGATAACGCAGTCACTTAGATTGCAGATGTATGCCATATTGTAATTACAATTCCGTGACGTTTAGTGCCGGCATTACGTTCAGTGACGTCAACATTAACGATGGCGTACCGTGACAGCCTATACAACCAATGTATATCAAACACGTGAAAATTCTCGATTTTTTATTTTTCCCATGGGACGGATATAGGTGTGTGAGATAAGATTTGCTAGCACCGGCGTAATTTGCGGAAATCTTTTTCCGGTATGCAAGAAAAAATCGGGATTTCTCACGTGTTTTGATGCCATCTTTAAGGTTTACGTCAGTGAACGTAATGACGTCATTTAACGCCACAGTAATGTCATCACAGTATGGCGGATATCACCAATCAAAGTGACTGCATTACTAAAAAAATCTAAAAAAAGGTAAGAGAAAAGTCCAGGGAGTGCCATAATCACAAACCGCAGCCTTTCCCAGACCCCAAGAGGAAGAGGAAACCGACAAATCTAAACAAGCACAAACCGAACAAACGTACGAAAAGCATTAAGATTAGCTCTCTCTTCCCCAAGCGAGGTAATAGCAATACTAAAAGGACTGAAAAACACAAGAACAAAAAGACACACGGAAAGACATACAACAAATCGCCTCGTAGAATAAACCACAAAGCAACAAAGAATAAGACTAACACCGGGACCACCGCCTTAGAACGGTCGGTAGAGCAAACCACCGGGGGGTTTAAAGCACTTTTACAGCTAGCTAACTTCACCCTGGGTCCCGATGCTACTTTTAATACAGAAATACAAAAAAAAAAAAAAAAAAAAAAAATCGGTTCGCATAAAGGCTCCCAACTCAGTCAATGCATCAAAGCGAAAACATAAAAATCAAATTAATCACTATAATAAACAAAGACGAGTACTCATGGCTAATTCTACTGTATGCCAGAATAAATAAAAACCAATAGTTGAACCACGGCGGGCCAAGCCAAAGACATATCGTCAAACCCCAACCCACTAGTTAAAGTTTTACGAAGAGGCCGTCATTGAGTCTGAGACCCGAACCGCCGTCGTGCAATTAAAGAGTGAAGCATAGCCATCAACAATGATTGGGTTGACAACTAGGCATGCAGTCTGCCGCATAATATCCAGGCTATAGCCAATTCTTTTATAATGGTTAATAAGTTTTCTGAATTGCTCCGAAAAGTTAGATTT
Source organism: Anodontia alba (assembly GCA_964016985.1). Taxonomy (NCBI): domain Eukaryota; kingdom Metazoa; phylum Mollusca; class Bivalvia; order Lucinida; family Lucinidae; genus Anodontia; species Anodontia alba. Next base: position 34,112,381 of record OZ024838.1, read on the forward strand.
ACCTACAATTTTTCTAAATCTGTACACTATGTCACCGTAAAATTCGGGTTCCGATATACCTTGTTGCAGAAGTGTTTTCAGACTGACGCTATATTTTTTCTAACAAGGCACTGTGCCTGCGATAAAATTTCGAAAACGCCTTACGAAGTTTAAAATAACGATAGCCCTGCCTACGAAGTTTGGCAGTAAGGGCTTTATTACGGTAGTTAAAGTCATTAAGATTTGAAGAAGTTCAGAAATGAAACGTGTGCAAGAAAAAAAAATCTGTCATGAGTGTAATGGGTAGATAGAAGAATCCGTCCCACGCGCGCGATCACACCAACGACAGATTCTTATATTATTTACAGTGAATTCGCTGGTCACTATTCAATTATATTTTTAAATGCACTGGTTAATGTAAAATTCGCTGACTTTAAGCCAAATCTATGCAAAAACTATGTTAGGGTAACATGTTAGAAAAAAAAAAAATAACAGGTAGAGTAGCTAGGGATTTTTTTCCATATTTTATTTAGAATGATACCATAATTACTTCCTTACATGTGTCTAAAAGTACTGACAGAACGACAAACAGTGTGGACCCTGATAAAACTGCTCCTATAGGAGCAGTTTGATCAGGGTCCACGGTGTTTGCCTAGACCTTTTAGTCCATATATCCATATATTTGGCACAAATGTTTTATCCCAGTACCACCTATTTTTTTTTGTCTTTAGAAAACATGAAAAATAAAAATTCTAGGTTTCACCAGGAAAGCTAGGCAGGATATTACCCTAAAAACATATATGTTTTGTTTTTTTCTCGTGTGACCTAATCGATTGTGAACTGGTAGACAATAAATTATTCAAAGTCTCAGCCGATATTCAGCTTTAGCATGGACCGCAACATCGGACATGTGCGCGCATTTTGATCAGAATCTTCCCTGGACGCGTTTCGGATAGCCAAGGCTGATTCGAGTCTTTGTTAGGCGCACCTGTCTAAGGTACGTTTTCTAACGTTGCGACCCATATGAAAATGTGTAGCTCTTAATATGATCAAAAGCGTGAGAAAAAGTACCTTCTCACAGGTGCATCCAACTAAGACTCAAATCAGCCTGCACATCCGCGCATTCGGATCAGAGTCTTCGTTAATCGCATAAACAAAAAAAGATAAGAAGATAAGAGAAAAGGCCAGGGAGCGCCCCCCTCCGACCCCCCACCCCCGACACCAAAGGGAAGAGCAAACCGACAAATCCAAACAAGCACAAATCGATCAACCGCAACGCTAAAAGGACTGAAAACACAAGAACAAAGTGGCACAAGGTACATTGTAAGACATACTCGTACAACAAATCGCCCCACAGAATAAACCAAAAAGCAACAAAGAGCAAGACCAACACCGGGACTACCGCCCTAGAACGGTCAGTAGAGTAAACCACCGGGGGGTTTAAAGCACCCTTACAGCCAACCAACCCCACCCTGGGTCCCGATGCTACTCTTAATACAGAAATTCATAAAATTTCGGTTCGCATAAAGGCAATCTTGCATCATTTGCTATCAAAAATGCGCCCAGTGAAGATTCGGAACAGACTGCTCGAATGCGTAGACTGATCTGAATCTTCGTCGAGCTCATACGAGGGTCCTGCAAAAAGTTTTGTCACTGGGTTCGGATTACTTCAGTGTTACGTTTTATCAAACATATTTTTATTACAAACCTTCAAAGTTTTCCCCCTTTACTGAAACACATTTTTGTAACCTTTTTACCCAGTCGCGAAAAGCAGATAAATAGTTTTCTTTTTGTATCTGTTGGAGACACTGAGAAATAGGGCTGCCAAGAGAACTTCTAGACGTATACTTATTTCCAGAAAGCATTTTCTTAAGCCTTGGAAATATAAAGAAGTCACAGGGACTCAGGTCAGGTGATAAAGGTAGATGGTTTAAAACTTTCACCTTTTCAGAAGCCAAAAAGACTTAACAACCTCACACTTATGAGAGTAGGCGTTGTCATGTAAAAGGTAGACTCCTGACCATCATTTGCTTGGTCGTTTCTTTTTGTAAAACTCTTTCACTTTCTTCAGTACAGTGACTGTATGACCAGATGGACAAGGCACTTGAACGACTGGCCCACTTGAATTAAAGAAAATTGCGTACACCATCTTTTTCAAACTTATGGTTTTCTTGGCAATACATGGGTGTTTTTTATCTTTTTGCTTCCATCGCATATTGTCAGTCCTTCTTTGTGGCTCAAACATGTGCACCCAGGTTTCATCACCTGTTAGCAAGTTAGAAATAACCCGACTATTACAGCCTTTATATGTTTTCAAAAGTTCCATTTAAGGCGTCGTGTCTTTTGCTCCTCAGTGAGCAAATGAGGTATCCACCTAGCACAAACCTTTCTCAGGTCAAAACGCTTTTTCAGAATTGTTTGCACACTGCCTTCTGATATGCCAGTACAACTAGCTATATCTTTGATAGACAATCGCGCATCCTGTTCGACCACAATCTTTACAGCAGCGGTTGGTATCAGAGGTTTTAGGCCTTCCAGGACGGGTATCATCTTCAACAGAAAATTTCCCAGCTTTAAAAGCTTTAACCTAACTAAAATCTGTGCGCATTGAAATGGTTTGAGGTCCATATATACCACACAATTCATTAAATATCTGCTTTGAATCTATATTAGGCCTAATGCGGCATTTAATGTAGCTACGAATTTCAGTCTTCTGTGGATTATATTTCATTACCTTTGGGATCAGTGGGCCCATTGTGGAATCTTTGAAAATGGAGTTCTGCTCATGTATACGCTAAAGGGCGTAAGCAGTGTTGCAAACTTCATTACTGCTTATGAAGAGTCTCAATAAAACCGAGACTCCCATTTTCTTATCTGAAATGTGTTCTTTGTTTCCAAAGGCAATCTTTTTTACGTTTATTTTACTACACTGCAGCTGGTATTAGTGCCGTGTGGCGGCGGTAGAACGTCTCCCCGAACTTTACCATAGTGCAGATTATATTTAATTTCCTTTGGGATCACTGGGCCTGAAAATTGAGTTCTGCTCATGTATACGCTAGAGGGCGTAAGCAGTGTTGCAAATTTCATTACTGCATATTAAGAGTCTCAATAAAACCGAGACTCCCATTTTCTTATCTGTAGTGTGTTCTTTGTTTCAAAAGGCAATCTTTTTGACGTTTACGCTGGTCCATGTTTCAATGTAACAAGTAAATTGGTCCGTGTATATGACTGCATCTATTTCAATTTGAAATAACTCGGTAAGTTGGAAAGCAATTTGCACGAAATGAACGGGTATCGTTAGCTATTCAACACACCATTCAAGTGCAGGGAAGCATTATAAAATATACCTGGGATAAAACTAAGGAAGCCTATTAGTAACAACACTTTTTACACGACCCTCGTATATCCGGAGGTAGGATGTCTGACTTTGCGCTTCATATATAGACGAAAACGTGAGAAATTTGCCCATGCCCCAGCCAGTTTTGCTGTTTATAATTTCAATTACTATTAATGTTGTGGACCTTCTTCATTTGGTTCGTTCTGTGTTTGAAGACGTGCTCTTTTTTGCTGTCATTTCGTGTCACCAGGCCCTTATCCTTTGTCTAGGAGGGTTATGTTTCGTGTTCCATGGGTATCTTTCTATCTTTTCTCTGTCTAATAAAGTGGCTGGTTTGTGCCATTGTGTCTTTTAGTCTCTTCGCCGCGGCGAAAAGACAAAAGGGCACAATCCAGCCACCATAGTCTAGAGCACACGCTGACTTGGCCTCAGATATAAGTACATGTACACTACTAGCCAGACAGCGATCATCTCCCCAATCCTTGGGAACTTTGCAGACGTATCCGATCTTAAAAAAAACAATGCTTACTGTGTAAAATAAAACTTGTTTGCATCCTGTACCTTATGGTATTTGAGTGTAACAGCCAGTTACATACGTTACCCTTCTAAATTCAATAAAACAAGAGTCATAATGTGTGACCTAAGAAGAAACATGAGTCTTTCTCAAATGTAATAAAATTGCATATGCTCTAAATGCTTAAGATGTTAATTAAAACGCTAAGAAGGTTCTGTGCGGTCCGGGAAAATCTTTGGATGGGAAACCTACGTCTCCCAAAATGTTATTGACATTGACAGCCACTGGCTCTGGCATATGAGAAACATTTAGTTTTATCTTTTTCCACGCATATACATGTAATTGAGACCGCCAGAAAGGTCTGCTGATCATGTGTTCTGGACGCCTTGCCGTATACATGTTTAACTTGTAGATAAAACATATATCACAAACTATAGTTCCGTTATACTGAACCCAACTATTACTAATATATAGTTATAATAATAACACTATATGGTGGCAGCGGTAGTTGCAAATTGGGCTACACAAATTGTGAATCCTAGAAAATTAAAGTGAAAAAATGGCTACTTTTCAATTCGCGCACCCTGAGACGTATTTATAAAGGACTTTATAAAACCCCAAATGTGAGTGGGAGAAGTGGTTTAAGCGCTTTGAAAGATTCAGATCAGCGTCAGGATTGTCAGATAAACCTCCGGAGATACAGGTTTATTCTTTAATCTACTGCATGGTGAATGAAGCTGACGTCATTTTGGACAGTCTAAGTTTGACAATTGACCAGAAAAAAAAATGTACGGTACAGTAACTAAAAGCTTAACGGAGTATTTCATCTCTAAACAGAATGTAATTTTTGAACGTGTACAATTCAATCAGAGGGTGTAGCTTGAGGGAGAAAATGTAGATTTATTTGTCACGAGTTTGCATAAACTGGCAGAGTACAGTGCATTCGGAGCTTTGCACAATGACCTGATACGGGATAGGCTGGTGGTCGGGCTTCGAGACCACAAAGTTTCAGAGAAGCTTCAGGTTGACGCAGAGCTGACGCTGGAGAAAGACCTAGCACAGGCCAGGCAGCATAAGGCTGTCAAAGCACAGCAGCCCTTTCTGCGAGAACATAAGTTAGAATCTCTGGACGCTGTAAAAACCAAACCACAAAGGTCAAATAAAAAGGACAAAAAGTCTGCGGCTAAAACCACAAGTCAGCAGCAACAATGCAAACGGTGCGGCAGAGACAACCATCTAAGAAACAATTATCCTGCAAGGGACGCAAATTGTCACAAGTGCTGAGTCAAAGGTCACTGGGCTAGAGTCTGCTTGTCAAAGCCCAAGGTAAACGAAGTTTACTTTGACAGCGACGACAATGGCGATCAGGGTTTTCTTGGTTCGGTCGAGTCGGAGGATAGTATTGATTCAGTGGAGTCGAAGCCGTGGATCACCAACTGTGATCGACGGGGTCAGCATCAAGTTCAAGGTAGACAGCGGTGCTTACATGACGGTTCGTAGGAGTTAAACTAGTGAACGCTAAGAACGTTCTGTGCGGTCCGGGAAAATCCAAATTTGATGTACTTGAAATATATATATATATATATTGCAAGGCACCTCGGGTAGGGGTGACCAAGCTTGAATAATTATTTCTCAAAACATCACAATTAAGTAAGGAGTACATTCACACAGTCATTTATTCAGGTTTCATATAGGGTTTCACAAGCTTTTATTCATATCATTTACACCGGGGCAGCAGCATAACTGGTTCTGCACCAAAAACATGGTACTCATTCTCTCAGGTGGTTGTCTGACATCTAAATCATCAATCTAAAACTCGAGACAACCACACAGAGCTCCCATCATAACTTCAGCAAGAACAGTATAACCAGATACGCCACTGCACTAAATTGCTATTGTTAATAGTAAATAAATAACAGATAGTCACAACAATATTGGCTGGTCTAATGACATGGTACTCTTTTGCTTCATAGTAATGTAAATGAAACGCGTATCGCGAATGTAGAAGGATGAACGTTGGCGGTACTGTATTTCTACTTCCAGGTATGTGGTGGGATCCAATCGTGCAAGTAAGATCAAGTAAACATGTATAGAAATTCTAAATGTGCAAATATAAGCGATTGTAGATCTGTTTGTTGTGTAAACTTTGCAAATTCATGTAGTTTCTCTCAAATAATTGTAGACTCTAAATTCCGTGCAAGGTTGAAAGGGGAAAAGTAAGTTGCAGTTTTTGTTGTTGTTTACAAATAAACAATATGGCGGCTTTTCCATTTGTAAACAAGCAGGAACAGATAAGGTCTCATTGTAAAGTAGTAATCTGCACTGTATTTGCGGGAGCTGTTGTTTGTAGGTAAGAGAAGTAACCGTAGTGTCATGTCTAAGTACCTTGATATAGGGTTATTTCCCTTATCGATTTATGTTTTTAACTTTGAATTTACCGCTACTCGAACTTGAGATTGGATAGCGAATCAGCGATGCTCACCTCCTTATATAGTTTCCAGGAGGGTACCATGTGACCAGATCAGCCAATCATATCACAGCTAAAATGCATTACTTCCGCAGCTCTCTGAAAGAACCCCTTTTTAAATAAAATCTAAGAGGTACGAAAGTGGGGGATGGAAGTCCTTTTATTACTATGATAAATCGGCGTCCAAAACTCTAACCATAATCCATCGGACCTCATAGTAACCGAAAGGACCTTCATCAAAGGCAGGCTATAATGGCGCATGAATATGTATAGTACGGACTGAATTTGACTCTGCGCTAAACAAATAGCTGCGGAAATAATATTAAAAAGATAATTTTGCGAAGTACTTCTCAAAATTATGGAACTCCTTTGCTCTATAAATAATTGCCAAATAAAAGACAACCAACGGTCTTCCGTTATCGAACGTAAATATTGAGCAGGAACAGTTTTTAGTAGCAGACGCTTGCAGCAAAAGGTCAAGGTAAATCGGCTGAAGTTTACATTTGTGCAGCGATTCAAATGTGTTTAAAACTGGATAAATATGACAATAAAAGGACATTGGAGGTACAAATAGTGAGAATGACTAAATTCTACAAATGTTCTGGAGTTTGAGACTTCGTTCTGATGTGTCTTAGGCATTTGAATAAGTTTATAATTCATTAGTAAACATGACACTAAATGGGACAGTTCTGTGACAGTTCTGACAATCAGCTGTTGCGATAGGAAATTCGGGAGAGCGTCAGTAAGTAATTATTGAATCTCTTGTGTCAAATACCCTTTAGAAATATTTGGGGCCACATAGTTAATCTGTAAGTGAAGTATTTATTAACGTCTCAAAGGCTAACACAGTCCGTTTCAACGTGGGTCTCTCGTGTTTACCGGTGGGTGGGGTGCTTGTATTGGGAGAATATCAATAGAACTATGTTGATGTCAGTTACTGGGTTGACTCTTACACTCTCCCCACTTTCAAGAATGAACATTCTCCTGAATGTTCACTACATGTAGATCCATGTCTACCGAAATGACTAATAGCAGCTTCTTAAAGCTTGATATAAACTTCAAATTGACTTCACATTGATCCAATGTATCACTTAATATGACTGATGACTGCACTGTATGCGAACCAAACGCTGGCTTTAATGTCCCATCAAAACACAGCTAAGCAAACGTTTTCATGCATTCGTGGGACTTTAATGCAACAGCAAAACTCGACACAGAACAGCCATTGTATAATTTAACACAGATGTCTTCAAGAACTGACTTTAGATACTGCAATACACTAATATATTATATAATAAATGAAAACACTAACACTTATTCTTGCCACTTGGTAAGGACAGTGTAACACTTATTTGACCAGCTGTGCGAATGGCAACCAAGGACTTGGCTCCAATGTCCCAATAAAGCAATTATAACAATCTTAACATCCAGTCACATTACTGGGACCTTGGTGCTGAATCCAAGTTTGACATCACACCGTTATGTAACGACGATTCATTTTGTAATCATGAACACCTTTCTAAATAATTCTTCGAAAACTAGCACACGAATTTCAGATTTGAATTCCAGAACTGCATAATATTTACTTATGCTTAGATTGCCTAAGACAATGACTTGACACTTTTTGCAGGAGCTGTGCCGCATGCAAAGCAAGCTTGGGCTCTAATGTTCCATTAAAGCATGTAGGCCAATACTGATTATTCTGCATTAATGGGACCTTATCCCAAAAGCTTGATGCAGCACAGAAAACTGCAGTACTTAGAACACTTAGAACTGATTTGCTTAGTTAACATATCCTTGGAACTAACTTGGAATTAAGCTGTTTCTTGAAGCGTTTACAATAAGCTTGGTCATCGAGTAATTTGGAAAGTAACCAGAGAAGAGCTGGACATCCAATCATTGAGGTATACTTGACATGTTCTGGTAGGTATGTGTCCCTGGGAGAGGCTCAGTCTGATTGTATCAATTCCTGAGTCGATGAACTTCCTGGAAGACAAAACTGTTCCTTGTTGTCTAGGTTTAAGTGGAACTAATATCCGTGACCATATATCTACTGTTCGTCTGTCATTACTGACAATGACCAATCCTAATCATCTGTGTGATGTATTATTATTTGTGTGTTCTAAGATGGCTGATGAGACCAATCTTAGCTCTAAACTGCCTGTTGAAGATAGAACAAGAGAGGTCTGAGGAAGAAAGCTCTGTTGGTGATGCCTTAGCTCTGGCTTTCAGCTGTGCACGATTCTGCTCGGCTTCGCTGATTCTTTTTGCTTCGTATTCACCAGCTCCCCTTCTTATGGGGCCTCGCCACTTTGTACGATCCTGTGCAATCTGTTCCCATGACTCTGTTGGTATGTTGAAGTCTTTAAGGGAGGCTTTGAGGGTGTCCTTGTATCGCTTCTTCTGACCACCATGGGAGTGTTTCCCAACATGTAGTTCTCCATAGAGGGTTTTCGTTGGCAAACATTCACCAGGCATTCCGGCAACATGGCCTGTCCATCTTAAATCTTAACTGTGCCAATTTCACAAGAGTATGTACACTCTGCATCCCTGCGCTTTTCAGGACTTCTGTGTCTGGAATCCTGTCTTGCCACTTGATCTTTAGAAGTTTTCTAAGACAGCTTGTATGGAAGTGGTTCAGTCTTTTGGCATGCCGTTGGTAAACTGTCCAAGTTTCGCATTATATATTAGTGTTGGCAGTACCACCAATATATATATATATATTTTCAGTTTTATTTAAAATGAAGTTGATGCCAATGTTTGCCTCAGTTTATAAGATGTGGTCCCTCATTCCCATGTCAGTGCTGTCAGTATGAGTTTCCTGCTTAAAAAAACATACTATTCCTACTTTGATTTTTTTTTTTCAAATGCATACTTCTTATGGTGATAATCTGGGTGAAATTCCTTTTTTCTCAATTTGTTCGAGGATCTGTATGGTGGATGAAGACTGAAATGCTGCAGCTTTAGCCGCCTCCAACATGTTGATCAGTTGTTTATTTGATTCTGAAGCTTGAGTCTTGCCTAGAAATAGATCCCGGACAACTTTGAACAGGAAATACCTTGAAGTTTGATAATCGGATTTCAGCTGTGGTGGTGCTGATCCTGGTAACGCTAAGAAATTATAATGATCCAGAATCTCGCCTCTTTCGATATCTACAAATCCATCCTTCAATGCCAGACTCATTGCGACAGATTCCCACACCATAAGCTTTGCATCACTTGACAGAGCCATCCATCTCTGTGGTGGCCACCATGCAAATGGAGCTGATAGAGGGAGCTTTATTTCTTCCTCGCTGGTCCAGTTCCTTCGGGCAGGCGGGAGGAGTGGCATGCAGCCTTTAGTGAGAAGAACTTCAGCTCGACTTCTTAGATCATCTGGCATGGTTCCTTGATCTGGTATGATGGATACATGTGTGGCACTTGGTTGGGTTGGAGTTGGAGTGTACGAAGGAACTCGCGTAGACTCGGGATCATAGGCCCAGTTGTCCCCAGCAGGATTCATGACGTGAAAACTTGACGGACTCCTTACAAGATCTGATGCTCGAGCTGCACTGAAATGTCTTGCAAGATGAGGAACAGCTGATGGAGATTGATGGAAAGGTACCGTAGGATGATTCATGTTTCTGGAAGGACTGGGTTGTTGCTGATTAGAATCAATAATGGTGACTGGGAGTTGTGTATCCAATGTTAATGAGGGAAAGAACGGATCTGACTCTGTACCATTGACAGGATCCACTGATTCCTGGTCATCAGACTGTGGCTGTTGCTGTGATGACATCAAGGGGACTATACAGGAAGTAGCCGTCTGATCAGTTGATGTAGTTAAGGACTGATTTGCAAATTTCAGCACCGGTTCTCGTTGGTGATTAGCCACTGCCACAGAAGTTTCAGTTGAAGGTACCGAAATTACTTGGCTGGGCAGACCTGGTAATTTGGCAGGTGATGAGTAAGTAGATGTTTCAGTCCTTGCATTGACAGATGTGGAAGGTGAAGATTCTGCGATGGTCTCAGAGGCTGCTCCTATGGTCTTCATCTGCTCATGATGTTCCTCAGGATTTGGGGCCTGCCTGTCAGGTTGATTTGGTTCCCTGAGCTGAGACGTCGTTTTTGGCAGAAGAACGTCCAGTGGAAGCAAGGGTTCTGGCTTCTCCCCTTTAGTCAGAGCCACAAGGGTAGCTTCTGGATGAGTTGTCTTCTGTTTCTTCTTGGCCGGTTCTGAGAACAAGACCACGGTCTTCAGTGAGATGCTATAAATGAGGTCATCACTGATGATCAATGTACTGGCTACTTTCTTCTTACACTCCTCCAATTCCTTTCCAGTCAGCGGTTGACAAAAGGACTTTGGAACAGCTCCTTTGAATGGCTTAACTTGATGTAATCGCCTGAGGAGACTTTCCTTCTGTCTAGCCTCATTCATGATAGTTGGCTTAACATCAACCTTCATCCAGACAGTACCGGCCTCTTGATCCTCATATATAAGGGCTGTAACTTTCTCACTGGTGATCACAACATCATGGATGTTCCTACGGCGCTTCTCTCCACTATAATCCAAGATGGGACTAGGAGAAGGTGAGACGAGAGGGATTCTTCTCCAGCCTTCTTTCCAAGCTGAAAGAGGTCTTGAGGGAGTTTTGCCTTCCATTGTTGCCCACCACTCCTCGACAGATTTGCGAACGAAAGTGGCCTCTCTGCTGTCTCTCTTAGTGGGTGTGACCAGTTTCATGTAATCTTGTGGTGCCTTGGCTAGCCAAAAGCAGTTAGGCTCACCAAAGGTCTCAGAGGATGATCTCTTCCATATGTCCCAATGCGACTTCTTGACATGTTTCATTAGATCTACAGCTTTCCGTAGATAAAATTCTTTACCCACACACCAAGCACATAGAACCTGCATTCGACCATGTATTGCTACCATATGATGCTTCAGCTCTGATTTCCGATCTTCTGAATGATGACACAACCAACAGTCATACATGTTCATCTGAAAGCATAGTTATTGACATCTTGTTTAGACACCGTGAATAGATGGAAACACGACAGGATCCCAGCCAACCAGGACTCGACCGCGTTAGGTAAGAGGTTCTCTGATTTCATTAACCTTATTATGCGTTTTAGTACCATGTCATTTTACAATGTATTTACATGTAAATAAAACATATCACGGAAAAAAAATCTGGTGTTGTTGTTGTCTTCTGAATCAGCAGGGAAGTGATAACTCTCTGCCCGCTTCTCTGGAATAACACATCAAAGGGTGAGTACTCTTACTCGAAACGTCTAGTTATCCAGTATAGCCCCCGGATCCAGTCCTCTCACTACTCTCCTGTTTCCATCTTTGGGAACAAAAGAGAAGTGATAACTCTCCGCCCGCTTCTCTGGAATAACGCATCGGAAAGGCATCTTGAGTGATCAGTTCAAGATCCCGGAAAACAAACGATGTGGAGCCTCCATCGCTGTGAAAATAAAGATTAAAATCTTGTTATCCAGTCTAGCCCCCAGATCCAGTCTTCCCACTTCCCGCTGATTCTGTCTTCATCTTCATCATCTTCAAAACCCATTTTGGTATGTTCTTTCCATGATACGGTAAAAGGCGATCAATATGGTAAGCTCTGACAGGTTGACTCGGAGTCCTCTTAACCAAATAAATCAAATCATCAATCTTCCTGGTGACAAGGTAAGGACCTTTCCACTTATTCATCAGTTTGTGGCAAACCCCAACTTTGCGTGTAGGTTCATGGAGCCACACCAGTTGACCATTTTCAAAGTGTCTTTGCTGTGCCTTCCTGCTATGTGTGTCATAGTACCTTTTCTGGTAGTCTGCTGCTTTACTGAGATTGGTTCTTGCAACATCATGAATCTTTATCATGCTGGTTTGGAGTTTAGAAACATAGTCTTCAACTTCAAAAGACTCGTTTTCTTCTGATACCGGCTTGCCCATTACGGCTTGCAAAGGGAGCACCACCTCTCTACCAAATGTCATCATGTTTGGCGTCTTCCCTGTGCTGGAATTTACAGACGCTCGATAGGCCATCATAACCTGCTGTAAGTATACGTCCCACTGATTTTGCTCTTTCTGGCAGTACATGGACAGCATGTTAATCAAGGTTTTGTTGAAGCGCTCTACAGATCCATTGGCTTGGGGTCTAAGACTAGTTGTCCTTGTCTTCTCAATTTGAAGGTAAGTGCACATATCTTGGAAAAGTTTAGCTTCAAAAGTTCGGCCTTGGTCGGAATGGACTTGTAAAGGAGTGCCGAAGCGGCTGACAAAAGTGTCTACAAAGGCTTTTGTAACAGTAAGTGCTTCTTGATCAGGTAAGGGAATTGCTTCTGTCCACTTGGTGAACACGTCTGATATAACAAGTATGTACTTATTATTTTGATGGGTTAAGGGTAAAGGACCAAGCATATCAACACATATTTTCTCCATAGGGGCGCCACTAAGAATATGTCCCATAGGGGCTTTATTCTGCTTGGGGGAGGGTTTTCTGGCAGCACATGCATCACAAGTTCGACAGAATTCTGTTATGTCTAGTTTCATGGCAGGCCAGTAGAAGGCAGTTTTAATGCGTTCCATAGTCCGCTTAGCATCCAGATGAGCAGCTGACGGAATACTATGGTGCATTTCTATAACCTCTGTGCGTTTGAGCTTTGGGACCACAAGCTGCAGAATATCTGTATCTTCATGCGACCATCTTCGGTACAACATAGAGGTATGTACTTGGAGTCTGTCCCAGTTTCGCCATAGGGTTTTAAAAGCAGTTGACTTGCCTGATATGGTCGACCAGTCCGGCCTGGACTTATTTTCTTCTAGCAGTAGCAGAATAGGGCCAATGTCAGCATCTTCGCTTTGACTCTGTCGGATATCTGAATGGTCCCAGCCATCGAGCAATACAGGCCCTTGGATGAATGCCTCAGCGTCCTGGGTTCTAGTGACTGCATTGAGCTGTACACACTCATAGTCAGTGCTTCCTTCTACAGGCAAAGATACTTCCTGTTCTGCATCAGAGTCATCTGTATCAGGACTGGATTTATCTTGCTGACGTTTACAGGATTTGCATGGCATTCTTGATAAAGCATCTGCATTGACATGTCTTTTTCCGGGTCTGTGGACGACGGTAAGATCATATGTACCTAACTCCTGAAGCCATCTTGCTACTTGGCCTGTGGGTCTTTTCAGACTTCTCATCCAGCTCACAGCAGCGTTATCTGTACGTAGAAGCACATTCTGTCCATACAAGTAAGTATGGAAGTTTTTCAGAGCCACGACTACAGCTAGAAGCTCTTTTCTTGTGACACAATAGGCCCGTTCATGCGAGTTCATAGCCTTGCTCATATAAGCTATGACGCGTTCCTTGCCGTCTTGGACTTGCGAGAGGTCTGCTCCCACAGAATGTTCACTTGCATCCGTGTCCAGTATAAACTGCTGACCAAGTATAGGGTAGGCAAGGACTGGGGCTGTGGTAAGGGCATCTTTGAGAGCTAAGAAGGACTCTTGACAGTCATCTGACCATATGAATTTGTTGCCTTTTTCACAGATCCTATGCAGTGGTCTGGCAATCTTTGCAAAGTCTTGGACGAAACGTCTATAATAGGAGCAAAGACCAAGGAAGCTTCGAACATGCTTAGCATTCTGAGGAGTAGACCAGTTCTTGACAGCTAAGATTTTGTCCGGGTCTGTACTTACGCCCTCTTCAGACACGATGTGTCCCAAGAACTTCACATGTCGTTGAAATAGGATACACTTGGACGGCTTCAGTTTCAAATTTGCTTCAGAAAGTCTTTGAAACACAAGTTCAAGTCGGGCAATACCATCATTGAAGGTACCACTCGGGACAATGACATCATCCATGTAGATCAAGCATATCTCCCACTGGTAGCCTCTTAAGACATCTTCCATCAGGCGCTCGAAACTAGATGGCGCATTAGCTAATCCGAAAGGCATTACAGTAAACTGATAGAGGCCTAGGCTAGTCGCAAATGCTGTCTTCTCTTTATCAGCTGGGTCTAGACCAATCTGCCAGAACCCAGAGTTGAGATCAAGACAGTTGAACCATTTGGAGCCGGAAAGGGAATCCAGGCACTCATCTACTCTAGGGATCGGATATGCGTCTTTAACAGTGAGGTCATTTACACGCCGGTAGTCTACGCAGAACCGAGTAGAGCCATCCTTCTTGGTCACCAAAACTATGGGTGAAGACCAGGCACTGTTAGATGGTTCAATGACTTTACGCTCAAGCATCTTCAGAACCTCTTGCTTCTCTATGTCACGTTTCCCTATCGGCTGTCGTCTCGGTGGCTGTCTGCATGGGGCGGCTACTCCTGTGTTTATTCTGTGCTGGATTCTGTCTGTACGGCCAAGATCATCTGGTGACTTGGAGAAAACATGCTTGTACCTAACAAGCAAATCAGCTAATATATCAGCTTCTTTGCTATTCAGGTGAACAGCACTTCTCTCCCACAAGTCTTGGAGATGGGAAGGTAGTTGTTTAGAAGACAGCTGGTCTGGGAGCTCGGTACTAATAGACGCACGGTGAACGCTGTTAGTTGAGTTAGCATCATAAAACGATTCACAGGTTCCCAACGGTGTGCCAGAGAACACCGTAACCTCAGCATCGCCTAGATTAATCATCTGGACTGTGGTCTGTTTGCTGGAAGTAGCTACTATACCTTCAACTAAGCATACGTCTTTACTTTTTAACAATGAAGTGGCAGGTATGATTAGGCCAGAGCTGGATAATCGTTCTGCTTGAGGAATTTCGATTGAAATGGAACAGCATGACCAAGCCGGAATTGTGACTGTCTCTCCGAGGAGGACTCTGCTAACTGATTCTGCCTCCCCTCCTATCCAGCAGGGTATGGTGTTGACGTTAGTTTCTACCAACATTTTCTTGTAGTCAATACGACTTGCAAACTTCAGCATGAAGTCCTGACCCAAGATACCATCTGGTAGTATGCTGCATACTATGGCTGTCTGAAAAAAACAAACTCCACCTAGTTCCAATGGTATGTCGGCTAGGCCTAGAACCTCAATGTCACCCCCATTGGCACCACGTATCTTGTCTTTCATTGGAACCAGGGAGGGACGCTTCTCTTTATTAATAGATTGGAATACTCTGGTTGAAACTAAAGTTGCGGTAGAACCACTGTCAACTAAAAACGCAGCACTGATTCCTAGAATACTACAATGAGCATAGAAGCCATTGTCCCATGTAGTAGTCCTGTCACCTAAATGACCTATCCAGGCAGCTAAATCAGCATCTAGTTTAGGCCACGTCTCAACCGTCAGCTCTGGGCCTAAAGAGCAGACGGATTGTCGTTTCCCGAGAACTCTTGCTGGTTAGAGCCTTGCATCTCTTCTTGACACTTCTGATAAATAGGGCACTCCTTCATATAATGGTCAGGGGACTGGCAGATAAAGCATGAACCTCGGCGATAGTAAGGCTTAAAGGACGAATTTCCCTTCACCCTCGTGGTAGTGGAACTCTCAAGTTTCTCTAGCCTATCTAGGACCTGCTTCAGCATAATCTCTGTAGACTGCTGGGCTTGTGACTTGTCACGAAATTGAGGCTTCTTGTTGCGGTTTGGCTGGGGCCTATCAGTGGAGGGGCTGGAGTTGGAGAAATCATTAAGTGCTCGAATATTGGACCGTTTCTTCTCGCCTCCATCACCTAATATGGATTCATATCTCTCAACTACTTGAATTGCGGACTCAACTGTCCTGCAGTCACGATCTATGCATCGGCATTTCATCTCTAGTGTGATTGCTTTATAAAACTGGTGTAGAGCAAGAGATTCCTGCGCATCAGGGCCTAGGTCAGGGTAAGCTCTCTGAGCTAAGAGCCTTAAGTCATCTCCAAGGGAAGCAATAGCCTCTCCAGGTTTCCGCTTCCTGGTCTCAAACTTGGTGAGGTATCGGCTCTGTTGACGCACACTGCCAAATCGTTCACTGAATTTCTGAACAAGTCTGTGGTAAGAGGTACGATCTAGTGGACTGAGTCCCAAGTAGAAGGCTCTAGCTTGACCCTTCAGACAGGCAGACAAGGTTAATGCTTTGTCCGTTTCGGACCAGCGACCTAAATCTGCACAATTCTGAAAGTGAGAAATATACTGATCCCAGTCGTCTTCACCATTGAAAAACTCTGGTTTCACCTGCAACCGATGTTGGTGATGGACTGCTGGTCTCACTACTGGTTCTTCATACCGCTGTGGACTCCTATATGGTCTCAGGGAATCAAGACCACTGGGTCTCCTTGGACTATATCTTGGGAGTTCACTATGCATACCATTATCAGGGATGTTTCTCAGTCTTCCTGGGCTATGATGGTGATCCAGATGATCGAAACTTTCATAGGAGTGACTCCTATGTCTAACTGCACGTGGCATCGGGGATTCCTGAGCACAACCAGGCTCAGTCATATACATGGGGTCTTGGTGTGATTCCTTATCGGGAGTTCCATCTGTCTGGACGGGTGCTTGTCTCATCACATCTCCTTGTCCGTCTTCATGTACTTCATTTCGAAAATTAAACTGAATTTCCGTATCGCTATCGGTGTCCGCCATTTTAAAGCCTTGAAACAAAAATTAAGTCTTTTCACTACTGATCATATAGTTTATTGACATTTATAGTTACAATAAAAGTTTATAAATCTGTTGTTGATGTTATCATTTTAACCACCACATACTATACTTCCTCTCCTCCTGGACGTTGATTCGTATCACTGGATGTCAATAAAAGCGACATCCCACTTCTGACACCAAACTGCAAGGCACCTCGGGTAGGGGTGACCAAGCTTGAATAATTATTTCTCAAAACATCACAATTAAGTAAGGAGTACATTCACACAGTCATTTATTCAGGTTTCATATAGGGTTTCACAAGCTTTTATTCATATCATTTACACCGGGGCAGCAGCATAACTGGTTCTGCACCAAAAACATGGTACTCATTCTCTCAGGTGGTTGTCTGACATCTAAATCATCAATCTAAAACTCGAGACAACCACACAGAGCTCCCATCATAACTTCAGCAAGAACAGTATAACCAGATACGCCACTGCACTAAATTGCTATTGTTAATAGTAAATAAATAACAGATAGTCACAACAATATTGGCTGGTCTAATGACATGGTACTCTTTTGCTTCATAGTAATGTAAATGAAACGCGTATCGCGAATGTAGAAGGATGAACGTTGGCGGTACTGTATTTCTACTTCCAGGTATGTGGTGGGATCCAATCGTGCAAGTAAGATCAAGTAAACATGTATAGAAATTCTAAATGTGCAAATATAAGCGATTGTAGATCTGTTTGTTGTGTAAACTTTGCAAATTCATGTAGTTTCTCTCAAATAATTGTAGACTCTAAATTCCGTGCAAGGTTGAAAGGGGAAAAGTAAGTTGCAGTTTTTGTTGTTGTTTACAAATAAACAATATGGCGGCTTTTCCATTTGTAAACAAGCAGGAACAGATAAGGTCTCATTGTAAAGTAGTAATCTGCACTGTATTTGCGGGAGCTGTTGTTTGTAGGTAAGAGAAGTAACCGTAGTGTCATGTCTAAGTACCTTGATATAGGGTTATTTCCCTTATCGATTTATGTTTTTAACTTTGAATTTACCGCTACTCGAACTTGAGATTGGATAGCGAATCAGCGATGCTCACCTCCTTATATAGTTTCCAGGAGGGTACCATGTGACCAGATCAGCCAATCATATCACAGCTAAAATGCACTACTTCCGCAGCTCTCTGAAAGAACCCCTTTTTAAATAAAATCTAAGAGGTACGAAAGTGGGGGATGGAAGTCCTTTTATTACTATGATAAATCGGCGTCCAAAACTCTAACCATAATCCATCGGACCTCATAGTAACCGAAAGGACCTTCATCAAAGGCAGGCTATAATGGCGCATGAATATGTATAGTACGGACTGAATTTGACTCTGCGCTAAACAAATAGCTGCGGAAATAATATTAAAAAGATAATTTTGCGAAGTACTTCTCAAAATTATGGAACTCCTTTGCTCTATAAATAATTGCCAAATAAAAGACAACCAACGGTCTTCCGTTATCGAACGTAAATATTGAGCAGGAACAGTTTTTAGTAGCAGACGCTTACAGCAAAAGGTCAAGGTAAATCGGCTGAAGTTTACATTTGTGCAGCGATTCAAATGTGTTTAAAACTGGATAAATATGACAATAAAAGGACATTGGAGGTACAAATAGTGAGAATGACTAAATTCTACAAATGTTCTGGAGTTTGAGACTTCGTTCTGATGTGTCTTAGGCATTTGAATAAGTTTATAATTCATTAGTAAACATGACACTAAATGGGACAGTTCTGTGACAGTTCTGACAATCAGCTGTTGCGATAGGAAATTCGGGAGAGCGTCAGTAAGTAATTATTGAATCTCTTGTGTCAAATACCCTTTAGAAATATTTGGGGCCACATAGTTAATCTGTAAGTGAAGTATTTATTAACGTCTCAAAGGCTAACACAGTCCGTTTCAACGTGGGTCTCTCGTGTTTACCGGTGGGTGGGGTGCTTGTATTGGGAGAATATCAATAGAACTATGTTGATGTCAGTTACTGGGTTGACTCTTACAATATATATATATATATATATATATATATATATATATATATATATATATATATATATATATATATATATATATATATATATATATAGTGTTATAGTGTTCTGGCTGTATATGTGGTTAGGGTATTGTCTCTAGCACTTCTTAGGCGGCCTGCCATAGAGTCTTTACGGATAATTGGTAAGGTAAATCTTTCGTCTTTACACGCGTCATATACATATAAAGTTAAACATTTGAATTTATCTAAGAGTTTAGGTAAGATTGACTGCAAGTGAGTACTTTCAAAAGAAAATGTCACTTTTGCTAGAAAATATCCCGGGGATGGTCTGTCTGATATCTAGGGAAACACTTGAACAGCACGACGAGCGTTTGATGCAGGTATTAGGAAGGCTGGAATCAGCTGGTATCACGCTGAATGAAAGTAAGTGTGTGTTTGCGCAGCGACCTTTGACCTTTCTAGGTCACCGGATATATGAAAAAGGTTTAAGGCCGTGTCTTGAAAAATGCCATGCTATCACAGAAATGGCAACCCCGCAAAATACTTCTGACATAAGAAGATTCTTGGGTATGGTTAATCAACTAGCCAAATTCTCACAGGCCATTGCAGAGAAAAGCAAACCTTTACGTGAATTGCTTAAAAGGCAAAATGCGTGATCATGGGGACCGACGCAATAATCTGCTTTTAAAGGGAAACGCAACCTTAAAATGTATTGTGCTTTAAAGTAAAGAACTTTACAAACAATGAATTTTGACACAAATGTGATCAAAATCTGTGGAAAATTAAGTAAGTTATAGACAATTGAATAATTTAACATTGGTGGAATGGATGTCGCCATTTTGAATATTTGACGAGGTTTCATAAAAATTAAAATTCGTTTCATAAAGGTAGTTATTATCATAAAATTGGTTTATTTTTGGGGAAATGATTGCTTGTCACTAGAATTAAAAGATTATAGAAAATCTGTTTATTCTTAAAAACCCTTTATATGGGTTTTACATATTTAATGTGGGCTGTGTGACGTTACAAAGCCTACAATATGGCGGCATCCATGAAAGCCACTTAAGATATATTCAAACAATCATTACTTCCTTATTGTTGTTTTTGAAAGTCTTGCATCAAAATAAATGGCTTGTTAAGCTCTTTAATCCAAGATATACTTACAACTTATACTGCGTTCCCCTTGAATGCAATCAAGCAGGAAATCAGCTCGGAAACGGTGCTGGCCCACTATGATCCAAATAAGGAAAGCTTGATTTCTAGCCATAGATCTTCCTTTGGCCTTGGAGGCCTGCTTCGACAGAAGCACGGCGAAACTTGGAAGCCTGTAGCATTTGTCTCTCGTTCTCTTAGTGACACTGAATGCAGGTATGCTCAGATAGAGAAAGAAGCATTGGCCGTGACCTGGGCATGCGAAAAAGTTGCAAAATATTTGATAGGCACGTCGTTTCACATTGAAACAGACCATAAGTCCCTAGTTTACCGTCTTAGTACCAAAGATTTGTCTGATATTCCGCCTAGAGTACCGCGTTTCAGAATGCGCTTGATGAGATTCCATTACACCATATAACATACGTCTGGGACAGCTATTAACAGACTTCCACAGGTGGGATGTAATCCGCTGCTTGATGAGCTCTCAACCGTCTCTGAAACAGTGAAAGCAATAACATTCTGTCATCTGACAAGGCTCCAGGATCAGATGTGATACCTGCAGAGATCTACAAAGCAGGAGGTTCTCCAGTTGCAGAGAAACTGACAGTTATTTCACATTATGTGGCGAACAGAAGCCATCCCTCAAGAATTCAAGGATGCAACAATTATCCACATATTCAAAAGGAAAGGGAATCCTCAAGTCTGTGACAATCATCGAGACATCTCTTTATTGTCAATTGCTGGGAAGATCCTTGCTAGGGTCTTACTGAATCGATTGAATGAACACCTTGAACAGTCAGGGCTCCTCCCAGAAAGCCAGTGTGGATTCAGGAAAAACAGAGGAACAATAGACATGCTCTTTACAGCACGACAGCTATAAGAAAAATGCCAGGAACAGAATGTGGACCTCTACATGACCTTTATCGACCTTATCAAAGAATTTGACACAGTCAGTCGTGAGGGACTTTGTAAAAATATGGCAAAGTTTGGCTGTCCTGCCATATTCATAGAAATGATGCGGCTATTCCATGATGGTATGCTTGCAAGGGTCCAAAATGATGGCGAGTTTTCTGATCCATTTCCTGTGACAAATGGAGTTAAGCAAGGCTTTGTACTAGCTTCATCACTGTTCAGCATGATGTTTTCTGCCATGCTTACAGATGTTTTCCAGGATGGTGACAAAGGTATACCTATTAGGTATCGCTTTGATGGAAAACTTTTCAACCTAAGAAGGTTGCAAGCTAAATCCAAGGTGCAGACAGAGGTGCTAGGTGAGTTCCTCTTTGCTGATGACATGGCAAAGGTGCTCCAACAGAAGATAAAATGCAAGAAGGTGTGGATCAAGTATCTGTTTCAGGTGACAGCTATGATCTCACAGTCAGCATAAAAAAGACTGAGGTAGTATATCAGCCAGCACCCGGAAAGCCTTACAAGGAGCCTACCATCACAATGAAAGGTCAAAGACTGCAAGTGGTAGACAAGTTCGCCTACCTTGGAAGCACATCTTCTAGAATTGTGCACATTGACGATGAAGTCCATGCTAGAATTGCCAAAGGTAGTGCAGCATTTGGCTGGCTACGTGGAAGTATTTGGGACCGAAGTGGAATCAGACACAAAACTGAAAGTATATAGATCGGTGGTGCTGCCAACACTATTATACGCATGCAAAATTTGGACAGTTTACCAACGGCATGCCAAAAGACTCAACCACTTCCATATAAGCTGTCTTAGAAAACTTCTAAAGATGAAGTGGCAAGACAGGATTCCAGAAACAGAAGTCCTGAAAAGGGCAAGGGCAAGGATGCAGAATGTACATACTCTTCTGAAATTGGCACAATTAAGATAGACAGGCCATGTTACCAGAATGCCTGATAAACGTTTGCCAAAGAAAAATGCTCTATGGAGAACTACAAGTTGGAAAACGCTCCCATGGTGGTCATAAGAAGCGATACAAGGACACCCTCAAAGCCTCCCTTAAAGACTTCAACATACCAACAGAGTCATGGGAAGAGATTGCTCAGGATCGTACAAAGTGGCGGGCCTCATAAGAAGGGGAGCTGGAGAATACGAAGCAAAAAGAATCAGCGAAGCCGAGCAGAAACGTGCGCAGCGGAAAGCCAGAGCTAAGGCATCACCAACAGAGCTTTCTTCCTCAGACCTCTCTTGTTCTATCTGCAACAGGCAGTTTAGAGCTAAGATTGGTCTCATAAACAAAAATAACACATCACACAGTTGATTAGGATTGGTCATTGTCAGTAATGACAAACGAACAATATATATCACATACGTCTGGGAAAAACTTTTATTCAGCCGATACCCTTAGTCGGGCCCTTTTGAGCCTTACAGAGGAATCTGATTCAGATCTGCAATTACAAACTCAAGCATTTGTTGATACCGTGATAAGCGGTCTACCGGCTTCCCACTCAAGGTAAGACCGGGTCAAGTATCACTATGACTCAGATCCAATATGCTCTAGTATTTTGAAATATTGCAGGAAAGGCTGGCCTGAAAAATCGGCATTAAATGAAACTTTTCAGCCTTACTGGGCATTTAAGGGTGAGTTTACGGAATAGGTGGGTCTCTTACTCAGGGGAATTAGATTAGTTATTCCTGAGATTTTACATGGGGACATTTTAGAGAAAATTAACGAAGGGCACCAAGGAATTGTAAAATGTAGGGAGTGTGTGAAGTCTCAGTTTGGTGGCTGGGCTTAAGCACACAGCTTCAAAACATGGTAAAATCATGTGATATGCAATTAAAAGATCATGCTGAGCCGTTAAAGCCAATAGTGTTCCCCACACGCCCGTGGCAGAGAATAGGAGCAGACTTATTTCAGCTTAATGGCGCTAATTATCTGCTAGTCGTGGACTACTTTTCCAGATACATTGAAATAGCTAAACTGTACAGATAAACGTCAGGTTCAATTATAAACCATCTACAATCAATTATGGTGCGTCACGGTATTAGCGAGTATTTCCATTCAGATATGGTTCATATTTCACCTCTAGTGCCTTTAAAGGATTTGTAGTGCAGTATGGTTTCGACATTGTTACAAGAAGTCCGAAAATAGCTAAACGTAACGGAATGATTGAACACCATGTAGGTACAATTAAGGACATGCTTAAGAAAGCTGACAATCCGTATCTTACTGTGCTAACATACAGGACAACGCCGCTCCATAATGGATTTAGTCCCGCAGAGCTCCTGATGGGCCGTAAGTTAAGAACAGCATTACCAGTTCAGCTGAAACTACTTGACCCTAAGTGGCCTGACCTGAGGAAAGTCGCATCGCGCGAGAAAAATATCAAACGCAAACAAAAACAATATTACGTCAGACGGCATCGAGCGCGATCATTGCTACCTCTCCGCACAAATCAGAATGTGTGGGTGAAAGACCAAACGAAGACAGGTATTGTACAATTTAAAAGCAAATTTCCGCGATCGTATCATGTACAGACTGACAAAGGCATAATAAGACGCAACAGGCGGTTTTTATCGGCACTGCCTGAAGAAAGTAAATCTGA
The DNA here is from genome assembly GCA_964016985.1 of Anodontia alba. NCBI lineage: Eukaryota > Metazoa > Mollusca > Bivalvia > Lucinida > Lucinidae > Anodontia > Anodontia alba. The sequence goes on from OZ024838.1 coordinate 34,135,935, forward strand.
CACTAATGGCCAAAACCAAGGATGCTTTGAGCCAGCCCCAAAATCACGTGTTAAAAATTGCACGATAATTCAGAGAAAAACTCTGAAAACCGTGAGAATGCTCAGGACACTGGTCAAATTACTATGTTACCAAATCTGGAAGATGTGTAAAGCCTCAAGACAGACTGACCTATTGATTAATTGGTTTATCAGCAGGTGAACTTGCTTGAGTATGTTTATAGTACACGCTTGGAACTTAATAGGATAAGGCTAATAAAAACCCAACATAAACATCATGACCATTTATCAAGGATCTTTGCTCAGCCGGAAAGGGAGATGATGTGTTATTGACACTTACAGCCACTGGCTCTGGCATCTTGAGAAACATTTAGTTTTATCTTTACCCACGCATATAATTGAGACCACCAAGAAGGCCTGCTGACCATGCCTCTGAGATACTTTTAGAACTCACTTGTGTTCTGGACGCCTTGCCGTATACATGTTTAACTTGTAAATAAAAAATATATCAAAAACTATAGTTCCGTATTACTGAATCCATATATTACTAATAAATAGTAATAATAATAGCATTGCATTACTCCATTAATATTTTCTCAAAAAATAAATTGCAATGTTACTCCACATCAGATTTTAAGCCTTCTCTGGACAGCATTTAAAATTTAATGTAATTGCAGTTTATCAATGTTTTCAATGTTTTTTTGTTCTTCTTTTTTTAGATCAAATACAATTTATTATCCAATTTGCTTCAGTATGGCCGTTATATTCTGTTAATTTAGTTAACACCCCGTTATCAAAAACAAAGAGAAAAAGATGCCTTTATAGCAGAATTGCTTATTAATCAATCATAGCAAATAAATTTTGCGTTTAATTGTGGCTACCACTGTAAATATGACTAGAATGCCAAACAAAGAAAACAAATGATTCAAAATATTGTTTGCGATTTGTTCAAATATTGTTGGCTACATTTTGTCTGAAACAATCATTACGAAAACACACCTATATTACTATATAGAAAATTTCACCTCCAAAAAATGAAAAATTTCAGATAAAAAAACTCGGATATTTCATATTTCTGCTCAAAACATAGATTGTGGGTACTCGTTAGAACCGCCTCGGCGAGGCTGTTCTAACGAGTACCCACAATCTATGTTTTTGAGCAAAAATAAGAAAAATAATATATACCCCTGTAAACCCCAGTTTTACTACATAAAAGTGGGGTTTAAGGGGGTCAAAATTATATAGGCATGTTTTCGTGATGATAACGTATGTAACAAAGAAAACAATCTGCCTTTTCTTTTTCTTGGTTTTAGGCGTATATGTCAGCAAAAGCCTGTCATTTTAAATAAAAGTACTGGTCTTGGCTACACTTTCAATCATTTTTATTATTTATCTATTTCTGTAGCGTGTCAATGATGCATTGAATCACCCATAAAAATCCAAACAGCATCAAAATGGGTATATTTGCAATGTACATAATAAACCGTTAAAACAAAGTAAAATCTTTAAAACAATATGTATTACCTATTTTGGAATGAGCTATTCATTAAACAGAATTAGGTTAAAACCATCCTGTATTACTTTTAAATTATGTCACATATGTAACAGTTATGACACATGTTACACTGATTTTCTTTTATTGGCACGTTTCTAAATTACAAGAAGTAAAATTGAGTTCAGTTATCTTCTATGCCGAAACACTTCAAAGACATATTTTTCATGTATGAAATAGTGTTACGTGCGTGACACGTATTTCTAAGTATACTCCCATAAACAATCTGTAAGAACCGGAATGCTGATTATAACATTCACAGAAACGGCTTGGTCAGCAATACTGCAGTCATGTTTAAATGCCTGCCTGATATGAGGACAAGAAATGAGAAGTGGGGAACCTGAAAATACGTGTCAATTATTTAAAGCAGATTTGATAATTAGATTTGTTGAAACCTGTACTTCATTATGAAGTCCTAGAAATATAAATTAATTTGTGACGTTGGTTACAGAAGTGTAATTAAATCTCCTGTTACATTGTTACATCAAAAATATATAGTGATTGTTCAGTTTACTTATAGATAAAGGTTTAATATCGGGCTATTGTAGTGATATTTACGATCTAACATCTTGAAAACTTCTTGATTCTTTGTTTCCTTATTGACAAATTGACAGCTTCATAGTCCTACCAAGCTCCTTCAAACCCCAATTTTGTTACTTATGTTACTCAGAATTGTTGAAATAAGCCAAGAAATCCTACAACAATTATTTGCTCATTTTCTGTATAATTATACAATTGCATGCATGTTTGCGTTTTAGACAGACAGCTAATTATGCGAAGCGATGTGTTCTATTTGCAGCAAAACTACTGCTTCATTGTGAATTTTTGACCATTTTTGTTGCATGTGTTACTTAAACTGCTCAACTAAACAACAAACGACCCCATTTCGGTGCATTGTTTTGTTTAAATATGATATATATTGGTTGAAAATAGCTTTGTTTATAAATTAACGTGGTATTTTAGCAAACAAATAGAATTACGTAAAACGGTGACAAGTAATACATTTAACAAACTGTCTCTACGTTACGCCAACAGGTACAAAGTGCAAACAAATCTTATACGATGCAGAAAAGACGAATCTTTGAGACTGACTATGCCTGCAAAATTCCCTAGGATTGGGGAGCAGGGACAACTTTGGTCAGAAGTCTAAAGCTTATACACTCAAACTTACATTTGCGTTTCGCGGTTTCTATTGCACGAGCCGCAGAAAAGTCGACCGATTTGAATGACTGAAAGGTTGACTTTTGAAGAGAGCCCTATGAAAATCTTGTGAGTCCGTTTGCCCGTCTGTCCGCCCATGGTCAGTCAGCTAAAATGGCCATATATAGCGCTTAAGCTGTTGGGAATTTTTGATAATGTTTGGCATACTGATAGATACCATCAAGATCGCAAGTTCATTGTCCAGTTGTCATTACCAAAGGCTAAGTCGAGGCAAAAAATGTGAAAATATGAATGTTGAGTCATACGGCATTCGACATTCGAATGTTGAGACTCACGGCATTCAACATTTGAATGTCAAGACACACGACATTCGACATTCGAATGTCGAGATATGACAATTGAGTCACAGGACATTCGACATTTCAATGTGGAGACACGACATTCAAATGGTGAGCCACACGACATTCGAACTTTGAAAGTCGAGACACACAACATTCGACATGTAAATGTCTGGCTCAATATTCGAATGTTGAATTTTGTTTGTCTCGACGTTTAAATGTCGAAGGTAGTGTGGATCAACATACAAATGTCGAGTGTTGTGGGTCTCGACATTCGAATGTAGAATGTCGAATGTCATATGACTCAACATTTGAATGTCCTGCGTCTCGGCATTCGAATGTCGAATGTCGTGTGGTTCAAAATTCAACTGTCCAATGTCGTGTGGTTCAACATTCGAATGTTGAATTTTATGTATCTCGACATTTGAATGTCGAATATCGTGTGGCTCAACATTCAAATAACAAATGTCGTGTATCTCGACCTTCGAAATTGCTCAGCATTCGAATATCTGTTGCTTACTTGGCCAACTTCACGCAGCTTATCTAAAAAGTTGCCGCGGAAATTAAATGTGTCGACAATATGAGAGTTTCTGCAACAGGTATAGTTGATGCGTTAGAACAAAAACGTAGCAATGTGCCTCAATCGAACTAATCAATATTTATGATTTTATTGACAAAGTTCTTCCAGATCACCACAGAACTTAACGCTTAGCACTCTGGGTAAAATGTTCAGCAGACGACATTTTGACGTATATATATATATATATATATATATATATATTATATATATATATATATATATATATATATATATATATATATATATATATATATTTCCAGAAAACAAGGTTTGACATTTCATGCAAATTGTCTCCAAAGAGACAATTTGCATGTAATGTCAAATCCTGTTTTCTTGGAAAAATAAAAAAAAGCATCACCATATTGCCGTCTGAGGCTATCACCAATTTGTCGTCTTCTGAATTAGCCTAGTAACCATATGCGGAACAATGTGAGAGGATTTACCTCAAGACGGGTACATCCAGCGAAGACTCAGATCAAACTACGCATCCCTATAGTCTGAACAGTAATCACTGGGCGCAGTGTTAATGGGGACTGGTGTACAGAGGAGGCAAATCTTTCAAAATGTTTCACCTCCATTCTTAAAAGTAGTCTATGAGGAAAGACAAGTTGGAGCATAGTCTTTCCTTTTAGAGCAGACAAGGATTCCAAAACGTGGTCCACCATATAAGAAAAGAATATGCTTCCACGGGAGCATTTTTTTTTCTTTTTACAAATAGACCATCGGAAGGGTCGGTATTCAGGAAAGCAAATAGGAAGTCATAAAATTGTCTCCCTTGTAAAAAATGGCGGAATTCTAACAAATGACAAATTTCCAGGACTTTTTAAGGCGGGCAGCGAATACTTTAACCAGACTGTGCGGATGTGCATGTTGTGATTATATAAAGGATCTTGCTTGACTGGTCATTTAATATGAAATTTATGAAACGCGCAGGTAATTCGGCGAGCAAAATACCGAAATTACCCAACGCTTTATCAAATTTCATTTTAAATGACCATGAATGTAAGATTCTGTTGATCACATGACCCTTCCGATTACAAGAAAAAATGCTCAAAATATATAAAGATAACTGCTTTACATAGCTAAATCAAACAACTCACTACTAAGGATTCAGCAGTGCTACACAACAAAAGAAAATGAATTGTAACGAACAAGAAAAAAGACAAACATGCCCTGTTTTTTCACTTCATTAAACTGCAGGAAATAATAATGATTTGTATTTGAGCTAATGAAAATTTCTTTGGAATAGATCAATTCAAACATAAATGTTCCCTTCAACCTCATGCAAGCGAGTGAACGTGACAGTCAACGTCACTGAATCAGCAGGGAAATGTCCCGCAGTCAACTGTCGTATTTAAAGGTCATTGACCTTGACCAATACAGTTTATATGGTGGTTGACAGATTTTCAAAGACATAAAACATTTTAACTGCAGTTTGGAGTTCTGTTTGACACATTTATTGACTATCAGTCATAAGGTATTTTCCGATGCTTTTTAGAGGAGATAAGGCTTTTTCATTGACTGTTTGACGACATTGATCATTTGATGTTGAAAATACCTCCAAATATGTTGCCGGAAAACATCGACTTTAAACCACTATTCCTGGTAGCCGTATTATTTGTGTTGTGTCTTCCCCTTCCTTCGATCTGAAATTTATCCTTTATCTCAAAACTGAAGGCAGGACCTGTTTCCAAATTGAAAGTTGTATCGGTGAACGTTGACGCCATCTTGGTTGCTATCAATAAGCGGATTAATACAAATATTGGTAAGGGTAACTAGGCTAACCAATGGGAAGCTTTGCAGGTGTTATTACACGTGTGGTCATATGGTTTTTAACGACATAGGTTATTTCGCTGAATAACTTATCAGTCATGAGATAAATGTTAATATCTGTATAAAACCTCTTTTCACTTGAGATGGTCCTCACATTGATTTCGTCTTGCCTGTCTGTATTTTCTGCACGATCATATGATTCGCAAGCAACGCACGAAATAGTCCTTAAGCAATTTGCGGAAAGCGCAGACCCAAGGCAGGGCCTTTGTTGCCCGCTTACAGAATCAATAGATATTGTAGTATATGTCGAATAACAGAAAATGCCCAGGTCAGACTGCACGGATGCGCACCCTCACAGGACCTTCGCTGTGTGCATATTACATAAAGGCCATTTCCCCACGTGGTGCATCACATAGGCCGCGTCTTTGGGCATATGCTGACAGCGAAGGCCAAGATCAGCCTGCGCATTTTCACAGTCTGATCATGGCCTTTACTGTCAAAGGCCCGGATGATACTTTGCCAATGCACAGGATAATCAAAAACTGTATGTAACTCGAAGAGAAGGAGGATGTCACTGGAGTGAATCTTATTATGTTTTAAAGTATTTTAAATTTCAGTCAGTTATGCTGACATTTGGTAAATCATGGATATTAATAATTTAGTTAAACTATCACTTTCCTGAATTTGTCAAGTGTCAGCATAACTGGCTGAATTTTAAAATACTTTAAAATCAATGAAATGCACTCCAGTTACATGCACATTTCTCGCATGTTTGAAGGGACGTTTTGGCTTGACATGGCTCATATAGAAACGTAGAACCAGAAAGCTAGAACAGTTCTGAGCGTTTCTTCCAGACAGGTAACAACAGAAAACTAGAGTAGGCCTGAGAGATACTTCCAAAGATGGGAGATGAGAATAATCTAAAAGGACTGCTGTTCTGTGTTTTGATGTGGACTTGCAACGCCTGTGAGCAAATACGGCTAAACCCAAACCATGTAAATTCGAAGATGGTAAATCATGTTATTGAATCTAAAAAAGTTTCCAGTATTTCAGTGTGTGTGCACGACTGCATGGTTCTGGTAGATTGCCAATCATTTAACTATGGTATGGACAACAACATGTGTGATTTGAATTCGGCAAACAGCGAAACCGCACCAGGAGATTTCGTTTGCATGAATAGAAAAATGTTTTCTGACATTAAAGTATGGCCAAAGGTAAGAGTCATTTCTCTCTCTTTCATTCATATACAGTCGACTCTCGTTATCTCGAATTCCAAGGGACTCTCTGAAATACTTCGAGATATCCGTACTTCGACATATCAGATTTGCAGAATTGAGGAAAACATAATTGGAACAACCACATTTAACAAATTTATATGTAATTGGACTCTTCAAATTAGAGATATATTGAAAATATTGTGGAAAAGAGGAGAAATTGCTCCTTGAGAGCAATTTCTCCTCTTTTCCACAATATTTTTCACCTGTTGTTAGATTTTCATGTTTAGGCAGGGATCAAATTTTCACTTCGAGATAAGCGGTTATTCGAGATAAGCGAGGTCGAGATAACGAGAGTCAACTGTACTCTCTTACATAACCGTATTAAATATTCGGACAACTTTTAGTTTTGAGTTGGATTTTTACACCCAATTAACACTGTTAAGGTTATGTCAAACCGTTGAGTCAACCTACGAACACATTTTCCGGGAAAGCTTAATGCTCTAAGCGTTTAACCAGTACGTTTGCAAATACTTTCACCATTAATTGAAAACTACCCTTCTTGAATCAGCGGTAGTGACAGATTAACCGTAAAAAAGATTTCATAATCAATCAACAAACTTGCAACTCCTGGCCCCGAGGTTATAAAACATTGTTTTCCTTACTCAATTCAGCTGAGCTTGAATTTTTCTTTGCAAAAAAAAAAAAAAAAAAAAAAAAAAAAATATATATATATATATATATATATATATATATATATATATATATATATATATATATATATATATATATATATATATGTATTAGTTGGCATTTTTAATACTTATTAGCAGAGAAAATTTCATGCTCAGCAATGTTTAGCAAACAAGAATATGCAGTTGTCATTGGTTGAGATTTACTAGCTAGATAAATTTCCAGTTCATAAACTTGTGCGAGGCCACCGTTCAAATCCCGCGATCGCGCGCCCTAGAATAATCTATGCAAAAAATTGTAGTCCGAGCCGGAGTTCTCCTCAACACAGTAATGACAGAAAAGGGACAATCGGGTATTGTTTGTGTGTGGCTTTTTTTTTTTTTTTTTTTTTTTTTTTTTTTTCATTTCAACGTTAATCCAAATCAGTTCTAGAGGGCTATAGAAATTCGGGCAACCGCCCTCATCAGCACTCGGACAAACATTGCTAAATGGTTATTTTGCCATGTTCTTGGTATCATGCAATGAAATGTGATAGTCAAACATTTACGAGAAGAATTGTAAGACCCAGACCTCATTGTAGTTAATGTAGCAATGAAATATGATTACGGTAAATGTCCTGAAATTTCGAACACCAAAGTGTCTGACAAAGTACCATGTGCAAAACAATGCAGACCCAGATCAGACTCTCCTGAAGGAGTAGACTGATCAGAATCTACATAGTTTGCCATTCCACTAAGTATTTTAAGGAACATGTACATAAGAAGCAACATTTAGATTTGATAGTATGAAATGAAGTGTTTGAAATTTTAGGTGATTTACCAAGCTTCAGACAAGAGAGGGGTATACTTATATAGGGATCAAACATGATTTTTCATGCATTAGCATTCGCCAGGTCCCGAGGGAGGTGTTGAAAACCGAAGCCGGAGGACGCGGTTTTCAACACCTCCCATGGGACTTGGCGAATGTTAATGCATTGAAAAACCATGTTCGATCGCTATTACTGCATTAAAAGTGAAGACGTCTGCTACATTTTGCAATATTTCTTGCACTATTTTGTTTCGCCTTTTCACTGATGTCTCGCGAACGCAGTTTCCATGGTCTATGCTCGTTCTAGGGCCGGGCACTACACATCTGGTGATGGCAGTGATTCTGTGGCCCTGGTACAGGCATATTGAAAGTTGCGTAGCCGTGCATTAACGGCGCGTGAATTGCCTTGTTAATACAAGACTTTACGCCGCTTAATGCACGGCTGTTAATAACGTGCGGTACTGTTTTTATGCAAAAATAAAATGTTCTCCATGCAAACATATGTTTCTGGCTCTCACCGAGGCGCTTTTAATGAGTACCCACAACATATGTGTACGTGCAGAAGCAAAAACTATAATATATATATAGTTTATCTGGATTATATATAGTTTATCTGGAGCTGTGAATGTGATGATACAAAATGTTTAATTACGTTTTCAGTCTATTGCAAAACAATGTGCGGGGCACAAGTGTAGTTCTGGTGAACGATGTGTCACGGGAAATCCGCCAATCTGTGTCCCAGTCAGTAAGTAAACGTTTCTACACAGAATTACGAACATTTTCAGGTTATCATTATTATTATTATTATTATTATTATTACTACTACTACTATCATTCTTATTTATTTGCAGTTTTTATTTTATTTTCCTTGTGATCATAGAGCCTTGTCTCGAAAGAAAACCGAGTACCGCTAAAACCGGTGCCTGGGGCTGGACTGGGCTGGGGTGCATATGCAGCCATGCAAAGTACAATGCGTTCTGCTGCACCAACAGGTCCATTTTACTACCTGTAAATACGTGTACACTTTGCATTAGGCCAAATAAAAAAAATATGTGTGTTTAGGGTAACCCTTTTCTATCTAATTTACCTGGTGAAACCTAACAATTTGTTTCATGTTTTCTCAAAAATAATAGGTGGCACTACGATAAAATATTTATGCTAAACATTCAGAAAAGGAGGGCTGGGCAAACAGTGTAGACCCGGAGCAGTTGTTTCATCTGGGACTACATTGTTTGCGATTCTATTACTACTTTTAGAAACATCTAAGGATAGTCAAACAGATTTAGTTAAAATTTGTGAATTATGTACGAAGTCCAAATATATTTTGTAATTATGATATTATTCTTCAAAAAAAATGTAAAAAAAAAGAGAATCCCTACCTACCCTATCCAAGTTTGTTGTAACATGTTATCCTAAATACACATATTTAATTTTGGTTTAAACAGTATTTTATTTGACAATATAACAGTAATATGAGGTACAAACACATGGTGCAGGATCTGACAGTAAGCCAAAGCTTGATAAGATCATTTCCTGCGTCATTGTGGAGCATACAGTATATATAGATGAATGGCTGTGTCAAACAGAGAGAGAGAGAGAGAGAGAGAGAGAGAGAGAGAGAGATTATATGTCCCCACGGCAAGAGCGTTTCCTAATACATGTACATAAAGCTTATTTCCAAGAGATTTGGAGAGGCGATAGTTTGGTACTAGTCTCGATTTTCTCAGGTAAACCGACCGGAATTAACAATGAACTCTTGCACTTGACTAAAAAGAGCTTCATTTTCTCCTTGCGTTTTATTGTCGATGCCGAAAAGAAAATCATGAGATGTGTAAGCGTTTATGTTATTGGGTAAGAATCTTGTTCTTGCGGCCGCATACCTAGGGCAGTTGAAGAAGAAGTGATGCGGGCTTTCGAAAGCTCCACACTGGCAGGAGGGATCGGCCACAATATTCTTCCTGAAGAGATGGGAGTTAAGCGAGCTGTAGTCCATTCGCATTCTTGAATGTAGTATCTGGCCTTTGCGTGAGCCGGTATTATAGTAATTTGGCGGTTTTGATATGTTTCTATTCAAACGAAATTTAAATGCCGCAATAGAGGTAGCTTCTTTTGTTTCGTCAGACAAATTATTCCATGCTCGAATAGTTGATGGGAAAAAAGAATTATAAAACAGGTTGGAATTAGTGTGAATTGTTTGGATGTCGTTTGAATTTCGAAGGTTGTATCTAGTAGTCCCCTGTATCATATTTATTTTTAGTTGGTCTTAAAACACTACGCGTACATATATGCGTGCATTTTTTTTAATTGTGTTTATATGAAACCTGAGGAAAGTTTTTGTCGTGGACTCTTTTTCTCGTTTAAATCATCTGATGTTTAGCGAGATTTCGAGGTGGCCCTCAGTTTGGACTGGTGGGCGTGTTTCTCCGCAACATCAAGGGTGTACAGTTATGCTAGTCGGCTACCGGTCTGTAGATGACGCTGAAACTTCCCTCTTTTTTACGCCATGCTCATATCTAGGCAGTGCCAAAGTTCATATTACAACATCGCATAATAAATCTACTTAGAGGTTATTATATGGTCGAGGTGTGCTTCCAAGTCAAATTTGCTCTGGAAAGTCATATTGGCCCGGGGGCTTTAACCCGAGGGCCAATATGGCTCCATTTGGCCAATATGACTTAGAGGCATACCTCGACCATGTCATAACCTTTTTAGTGCATACTTGTATATAATTTATATAAAACTTGAAATAGTAAACTGACAGTAATAATTAATGGGAGAAAAAAAAAAAAAAAAAAAAAAAAAAAAAAAAACACTTCTTAAAGATTTAAGATTTAAAGACATGTATAAAAAATATGTATAAAATCACATTTCAAAGAGATTTCTTTCAAACTTGCATCAGTTGGCCATAGTGACAAAAGAATTCATTTGACATAAAAATTATGTTCCCTAGGGGTTATCTGCCGCTCCTTTGGGGCTATGTACATGTATAAAATCCTGAAAAAAAAAATGTATAAAATCTCAGTTCAAAGGATTTATTTGAAACTTATATCGTGGTCGTAATGGCAAAAGGTTTCTATCGACACAAAGATCTGTCACCCATAGATTGTCTGTCCCCGCCCAGGACCGGAGGTCTCAGTTGAGCTATAGGACTGTTGGTCCTCTGGTTTCCATAGTTGACATGCAAAATATATTGCTATGTGTAGTGCAAGTATGCAAAAATAAACATCGAACATATCTAGACACTGAACAGACTGGGAAAATAAAAGCTCCGGACTCATTCTAAAGATACAGTTTAGTAGAGCACTATAAACCTGCTGGACATAATATAACAAACGTCATCTTTGTACATACTGTAAGTGCAAATATGTATGCAAATAGAAACATCTTAAATATTAGGTTCAACACTGATAGCAGCCATTTAGTAGTGTTTAACTATCTGTCCTTACGAAACCAAGGCCAGCTGGTACACCCTATTGTGAACAAATATAAGTCCAGCAGGACATGACTACAATGTCGCAGTAAAGGTGATGCAATGTCATTAGTCATGTGCCCGCTAGGAACCTTAGCACAGGTATTCCTGAAAACTGACACATGTACGTAGCAAGGACTCAGATCAGCTTATGCATCTGCACAGTCTCAGCATATTCAGTCTTCGTTGTCTGTAGGAAGAAACTTTGGGTCTTTACTTCAGTATAGACTGCAATGCGAAGATTGTGATCAGACGCCATAGTATTTGCAAACTGGCCTGAGTATTAGCTCGATGAATTCCGCCTCCAGTCGATTCGAAACCGAGACATTGTGATCTAAAGTCGGGAGCACTAACCACTCCGCCACACGGCCGCTTCACAAATTCTAATGTTTGCTGCAGTCTAATTGGGTTATGTACAGCCAGTGATTACCATATACATGCATGGAACTCTCTTGCAAAGAAAAGCAAATTAAAATCCAAACTTGTGTACAAGCTCAGTAATCTCTCTCCTGTTGTAATATCAACTCTTTAAGCGTCATGAAAAATTGAAGCACACGACAATTTGATTTTTTTTGGTGGGGGAGGGGGATAGTCTTGACATTTCATGTGAACTGTCTGCTTGGGACAGTTCATAGGAAATGTCAACTTATTTTCTCTTCAAAATAAAAGAAAGATAACAATTTCATGTTACTTTTAATTTTTATAAAAATGTCTTGACATTTCATGTGAATTGTCTGCAAATTGCATGAAATGTCAAGACATTTTATCTGAAAAATAAATGAAAAAGTAAAAAAAAAAAAAAAAAAAAATGCCACTTCCAGGTTTTGAACTCGGAACCCACCGAATATGAAACGAGCGTTTTACCCACTACACCACAGATGACGTAATGAAAGTTGTCAAAATTACAATAGTAATAGGTTGGATTTTTCAATGCACAAGCCGATTATAATAATTTTCCCGTAAAAAAAATTCTTATTTTTGTGTATCATTTTGTTATATGTACATCACATTTCCTTTCAAATGCTCGGTTTTATCGTTTACAGACAGCATTAGAAAAAAAAAAAAAAAAAAAAAAACGCCCGCAACGCATGAATGAAGTCGTTTTTATTTCCATTGAAACCTCGAATTTTGGACATTGGAATTTTCATTCGAGAGAAAAAATATAGAAAACTCCAATGTAGAATAAACGAACGCAAAACACCGATTTTTAATTGTAAAACCACCGTTGTCAATAATGCAGAACTGTCATCCCTTAGCGGTTATTGGAGTGGCGTCCCTTGTAAAAACGCAAATTTCGCATGTAACGTAATTTCGGAAGCCGGGTCTCTTGCTGTCGAAAAACAATGGTTTCATTGGCTTTCTGGATGAAATGTCGTACTTATTGCTTACGTATGATTATTTCTTCTTTTTTCTGGACGAAATTCATTTTATTTGATTATCTTTCTTTCAAAAAGCAGAAAAACTTAGTAGCGCAAACAGAATACAATGAAGAGTCTTATCGAGATCTCTTCAATTATATTTTATTTTATTTGAACATGAAGCCACAATTTCGACACCTTGATTTTTTTACCAAATATTCTTCATTCGTTTATGAAACGTTGCACGAAAAATCATGGTGTCGAATATGGGGCTTCATATTTTTTCAGCTGCCTTTTACACAAAAAAAAATGTGAAAAAATGTCGCGTTTGGTGCTTTAGGGGGTCCGATTTGGTAGTGCTCTTAAAGATTCAAAGCGATTTTGTCAAATATTTCATACATAGTTGTAAAGACGAAATATTATATAATATAAAAACTTACAAACTGAAGCATATTTTACAGTTTGCTAAAATGAGAATTAACAGGGCAGTATACAAGAATTCGTGAATCTAGCCCTTTTTATTCAACGCCAACGCCGACACCGAAACCGACACCGACGCCAACCATTACGAAAACACGCCTATTCAAATATATTGAAAATTTCACCACCAAAAACTGAAAGTTTTCAGATAAAAATTCTGATATTTTTCATATTTCTGCTCAAAACATAGATTGTGGGTACTCGTTAGAACCGCCTCGCCGAGGCGGTTCTAACGACTACCCACAATCTATGTTTTTTGAGCATAAATAAGAAAAATAATGTATACCCCTGTAAACCCCAGTTTTACTATATAAAAGTGGGGTTTAAGGGGGTCAAAATTATATAGGCGCGTTTTCGTGATGGCAATGGTTACTTCTGTAACTCTACTTGTACTTTCGTATAGGCGACACAGGGATTTATAGGGGTCTACATTATTAGATGCATTTTCATTTAACGGAATAACGAATAAATATTTAGTACATTTTCATATAACGGAGTAATGAATAAATATTAGATGCATTTTCTTATAACGAAATAACGAATAAATATTAGATGCATTTTCGTATAATAACAAATAGTATTAGATGCGTTTTCATATACCGGAATAACGAATAGTATTAGATGCGTTTTCATATAACGCAATGACGAATGAATATTAGATGCATATTCATATAACGGAATAGCGAATAAAAATTACATGCATTTTCATAGAACGGAATAGCGAATAAATATTAGATGTATTTTCCTATAACCGGATACTAGATGCATTTTAATATTATAAGGAATAGTATTAGATGCATTTTCATATAACACTATAACGAATACATATTAGATGCATATTCATATAACGAAATAGCAAATAAATATTAGATGCATTTTCATTGAACGGAATAGCGAATAAATATTAAGATACATTTTCATATAACGGAATAACGAATAAACGAAGAAAGCAGAAGCATTTTGATCCCTTCGACTTCAGTTTTGTTCATTTTTCTAAAGATGAATACTCATGGCATATCAGAAAAATATACAACAGTGAAAAAAAAGCATTTAACGCATAGCATACTGGATAAAAAAAATTAGCAGACGACGGCTTGAAATATTTGTCTTACTTTTTCAGAAAATAGGCAAATAGGCAGTGACATTTCATGCAAATTGTCACCTAAAGAGACAATTTGCATGAAATGACAAGCCCTATTTTGGGGTATAAATAAGACAAGAATTCCGCGGAAGGCGTCATCGCACCTGCTGGGGCAAAAGTCACAGGAGCCACAATCAGAACGTGGTTATTAAATAAGTTTATTTCATTCTCAGCAGTGCTTACTTGGAAAACTGGATTGAAAAAAATGTAGACAAAGTGCCTAGTGGGACACATATATTCCAGGCCAATCCCATTCCCTTTAATGACTATATCTTCAGCACTGACTTTTCGTATCATACAGCCCAATGATAATTGGGTGTAAAATGTGTAAAAGTCACTGGAGCATGAAATATAGGTCAAGGTCACGGGTCAAGGTACCTGCTAATTCAGTACATCAAGGAGAAGCACAATGCAAGGTATGGTCGTTGTAGGCCTTATAGTTGAGGAGTTATCAAACATCAACGTAAAATGTGTCAAATATAGGTCAAGGTCACCGGGTCAAGATACCTGCCAAGCCAGTGCAATGAGGTGAAGCACTATGCAAAGTTTAGTGGTTGTAGGTCTTATATTTGAGGAGATACCGAACATCAACTAAAATGTGTCAAAGTCACTGGAGTGCACAATATAGGTCAAGGTCACCAGGTCAAGGTACCTGCTGAGTCAGTACATCGAGAAGAAGTGCTATATAAGGTTTGGTGGTTGAAGGCCTTACAGTTGAGGACATATGGAAGGGCGACGTAAAAGGTGTAAAAGTCAATGGAGCGCGAAATATAGGTCAAGGTCACCCAGTGAAGGTACCTGCCGAGTCTGTACATTGAGGAGAAGCACTATGCAAGGTTTGATGGTTGTAGGCCTTACAGTTAAGGAGATATTGAACGTTGACGTAAAATGTGTAAAAGGCACTGGAGCGCAAAATATAGGTCAAGGTCACCGGGTCAAGATACCTGCCGAGTCAGTACATCTAGGAGAAGCACTATGCAAGGTTTGGTGGCTAGAGGTCTTATACTTGAGGAGATCTGGAACATTGACGTAAATTATGTCAAAGTCACTGCAGCCAAAATATAGGTCAAGGTCACCGGGTCAAGGTATCTGCCTAGTCAGTACATTGAGAAGAAGCACATTTGCAAGGTTTGATGGTTGTAGGCCTTATAGTCGAGATATCGAACGTCGACACAAAATATGTCAAAGTCACTGGAGCGCAAAATATAGGTCAAGGTCACCGGGTCAAGGTACCTGCCAAGTCAGTACATCTAGGAGAAGCACTATGCAAGGTTTGGTAGTTGTACGCCTTATAGTTGAGAAGATCTGGAACGTCAACGTAAACTGTGTCAAAGTCAATGGAGCGCAAAATATAGGTCAAGGTCACTGGGTCAACATACCTGCCAAGTCAGGAGGTCA
This sequence comes from Anodontia alba, assembly GCA_964016985.1. NCBI lineage: Eukaryota > Metazoa > Mollusca > Bivalvia > Lucinida > Lucinidae > Anodontia > Anodontia alba. Next base: position 34,151,896 of record OZ024838.1, read on the forward strand.
GGGAGATGTGTCATGCAAGGTATGATGGTTGTTGTAGAATTGTTGTTGATTAGAATACTAACTTCGACGTAAATGTCGAACTTCGACATAACAGAACTGTTAACAGACAGACAGACGGATGAACGGACAGACGAATGGAAAAGCAGGCACCTATGTCGCAAAGTCGGGAGGTCAGGGAGATGTTTCATACAAGGTTTGATGGTTGTTTAGTCTTGTAGTTGATTAGAATACGAACTTTGACATAAATGTCGAACTTTGACATAACAGAACTGTTAACAGACGGACAGACGGACGGATGAACAGACAGACGAATGGAAAAGTGGGCACCTACGTCACAAAGTCAGGAGGTCAGGGAGATGTTTCATGCAAGGTTTGATGGTTGTTTAGTCTTGTAGTTGATTAAAATACTAACTTGGACATAAATGTCGAACTTCGACATAAATGTTGACAGACGGACGGACGAATGGACAGACATACGGAAAAACGGACGCCTATGTCGCAAAGTCAGGAGGTCAGGGAGATGTTTCATGCAAGGTTTGATGGTTGTTTAGTCTTGCAGTTGATTAGAATACTAACTTTGACATAAATGTCGAACGTCGACATAAATGTTGACAGACGGACGGACGGACGGACGGACGGACGGACGGACGGAAAATCGGACGCCTATATCGCACCCTGCTACAAGCAGGTGCGATAAAAATGAGAAAGAAAAACAATTTGTCATCCGCTGAATTTGCCCCGTGAATGGTAACGGTTAAAGAGCTAAACATTTGTGTTCATTGATGCGCAAAGCACAAAAAGGGCCCTTATCAAATTTGCGAACTACGTAGACTCTGTTCAGGGCCTTTGTTGCACGTAAGCCCTGGTCCTGACGAGAAAACTAAATCATACTAAATCGGGCCTTTCTTGCCCGCTTACAGAATCAATGGATACTGTAGTATATGTCGACGAACAGTGAATGCGCAGAGCAGGCTGTACGGATGCACAGATTTATCTGAGCCTTCGTTGTCCGCAAATGTGAGAAGGGCCTTTACCTGACGCCGTGCTTCATTTTGTATTTGACGTCGTGTCTGTTTATTTACTTTATATTTCAGGTCGGTTGCCGATGCTACAATGTCTATATTACGAAAAGAACCGAAGTCATCCAGTCAAGATCGCTTAGGCCAGAGAAAATTAATTATAAGCTTTCCACCCACATTTTAGAAGGGAAAAAACGATGGAGTAGTTGGGTGGATTGTATTTTAATTTATTTTATTTTATCTTTTTTTTATTTATTCATTTTTATTATTATTATTATTATTATTATTATTTTTTTTGTTTTGTTTTGTTTAGTATTTACCATTTACTGAAGAGATAAATGATAATTGACACCAACTACAATGGTAGGAAATAGTGTTTTAATACTCTTTCAAAAACAAATAATTCATTTGTTATTTGAAAAAGTGTTTTTATGCCGGCCTCGGTGGCTCAGTCGGATACGCGTCCTACTTGTGATCAGAAGGCTGCGGGTTCGCCCCTAACCGGGTCGGCAAGATTCTTTCGTTGGGGTTTGATCATAAAATGTTTTCTTCGGTCATTGTTTCCCTTCCGCTGATTCAAGAAGGGCAGTCGTCAGTTTCTGGCGAAAGAATATGCACAATACTGGTTAATCGCATAGAGGACTACACCTGCCATGTTGATGTGTGGTTAGATAAACTGACAGCTCGCAACATGACCCCATTCCATCGACCGGGCCGAAAAACCTCAACACAAACAACCATTTTTAGCATAACTCCAAATGTCTTAGAAAACGTTTTTTCCATTCAATCTTCCATTATTTGGTTAGGGGCAGTTATTATGAGACTGTTACAATCAATTTTTTCTGACCAAACAGCCCAGTATCTTAGGGGATTGGATACCCTTCCCAGCTGACAAACAACGTTGAAACAATATTGATTCAACGTTGATTCAACGTCTTGACGTTAAATTAATGTAGTATCGACGTTGATTCAATGTTGTCGATTCAACGTTGATTCAATGTCTTTGCGTTAAATCAATGTAAAATCGACGTTATTTTAACGTTGATTCAATGTTTTGGCGTTGAATCAATGTAGAATTGACGTTGTTTCAACGTCATGTGCCTGCTGGATAAGAAGATATTATTCCGTCGTTTAGAATGGAGACATCCTGTTCGCTTTCCTACGTACACACCATTCTAAGTAGCGTTGCCACTGATGATCGATTATAGTCGATCATCAGTCACATTTGCCTCTTGTGACTGATGATAGGAAATATTTTTTATAGTCGACTAATTGGAAAATTATATTTTTGGAAACATATTTTTTTTTTTCGTTTCATTTTTAGGCAAGTTATAAAGAAATGAAATTCAAAGCTATCTATTTGGGTCATTCTAGATTTGTGATCAATAAAAATGAAACAAAAAATAATAAAATAGCCTTAAAAAGTTAGTCCAAAAGTATTGATATTTAATTCCTATTTCTCCATAAGCACATATGTTGTGGGTACTCACTTGAAGCGCCTCGTTCGCAGAGGTGCTTCTAACTGGTACCCATAACATATATTTTCATGAAAAAATAAGAAAAATATTATCTAGATAGCCCTCTAATTTATCTGGAGCAATGAATAAGTATCTAGAGGAGGGCTAAATTAAACGGGAACCATTACGAAAACATGCCTATTCAAATATATAGAAAATTTTATCTCCAAAAACTGAAAATTTTCAGATAAAAAAACTCATATTTTTCATATTTCTGCACAAAACATAGATTGTGGGTACTCGTTAGAACCGCCTCGGCGAGGCGGTTCTAACGAGTACCCACAATCTATGTTTTTGAGCAGAAATAAGAAAAAATAATGTATACCCCTGTAAACCCCAGTTTTACTATATAAAAGTGGGGTTTAAGGGGGTCAAAATTATATAGGTATGTTTTCGTGATGGCAGCCTTAAAAGGCATTGTGCTTTAAAGTAAAGAACTTTACAAACAATGAATTTTGATACAAATTTGACCAAAATCGGTGGAAATTAAGCTATAGACAATTGAATATTTTAACATTTGTGGAATGGGTGTCGCCATTTTGAATATTTAATGAGGTTTCATGAAAAAATTAAATTCGTTTCATAAAGGTTGTTAAATTCATAAAGTTTGTTTTTTTTTATTTTGGGGAAAATGATTGCTTGTCACTAGAATTAAAAGATTATAAAAAAAAAAACCTGTAGCAAAATTGTTCTTAAAAAGCCTTTATAATTTGGTTTTGCATATCTAATGTGGGCTGTGCGACGTCACAAAGCCGGCAATGTGACAGCCTTTTTTAAATATATTCAAACCATCATAACTTCCATATTTCTTGGCTGATTTTGAAAAATTTTGCATCAAAATAAATGGCTTGTTAAGCACATTACTTCATGATATACTTAAAACTTATATTGCGTACCCCTTTAAGAGTGTATATATTTTCTACAAGTCAGTTATTAATCGTTTAAGAATAGCAATTATTTCCGTTTAGAGGAGACTCCATTTTAGAAGGAAAGTATGGGACAACTGCTCCATCGCAACCAAAAAAACAATTAGATGCTATTCACATAGAGGCAGCCAGAATAATAACCGGTGCTACCAAACTTTGTAGTATTGAGAAAACTTTTCTTTGATCTTGGATTGGAGTCACTCAAGTCGACGAAACACGCATAAGCTAGTAATATTCTATAAACGTTTAGTGCATGGTTTCACTTCAAACTATCTCTCTGACTTAGTCCCTCCTTCTGTACAAGAAATAACAACACATAGTCTTCGAAACTCTGGGCATATCCAGAACTACAGAGCGAATGGTAACCTGTTTCTTGATTCCTTCTTCCCATCAACTATTCGTGCATGGAACAGCCTCTCAAGTGAGGTACAGCAGGCATCGTCTGTAACAGCATTCAAATTTCTTTTGAACAGCGATTTACACACACCTCCTAAATATTTCGATTCTGGTAAAGGTCAAATCCTCCAAGCAAGACTTAGAATGGGATGTAGTTCCCTCAATTCTGACTTATATCGTAAGCATATAGTTCCAAGTCCTTCTTGTCAGTGTGGACATTTTGAAAGCGCTGCTCAATGCTTCTTCAACTGCCAAAACTATAATGAAGTTCGATTAAGATACTTACCCGGGGATCTCCATATCTATACCGTTACAGATCTTTTATTTGGAATGGAAAACCTCACCGAGCAAGGAAATGAATCACTCTTTGTACAGGTGCAAGATTTCATCGTTAAGTCTGATAGTTTTCTTTAATCTCTTGCCCAGCGTCTGTCTTAACCTTAGCCTGTATCTCTCTTCTCTAATGTGTACATTGTATCTCATAAAGGGAGTCGGTCAACCTTCTCTAATTGCTCCTTTGCCCCCCTGTGGGCTATAATTTAAGTACCACACTAGCGATATAGACAATCAAGAAAAAGTCTACACATGTAAGATAAAATCGATATCCCAGAAATCACTTGGTCACTGCCGAGAAATGTTACTCTAGTGATGACGAAGAAGGAAGAAGATCAAAGCGTCACTGCGACGCTGGAGATAGTGCATAACAGAATCCTTTTTTATGTTTTTCTGTCTTGGATTTTCGTAAGAAGTTCGTGTTCTAATCATCGAGAACAACTCCAATGTAGTGTAATCTCATGAATCGCCGAGTGACTATGGTTATCGACTTCTTGTTCGCTTATATGGCCTTTGCTGATTGCTTTCTTCTTATTTTTCTTCTTCTTTCTTCTTCTTCTTCTTCTTCTTCTCAGCACAGATATGATACATATTTACCGTCATAACACCATTCATGTTTTATATGTAAATTATACTTCTTCCAGGAGATTACTAAAAGAAGCTTAGCCGCTTACCGTCAGATCCTGTGGCTTCTGAAAATTGTTCTTGTACATGCATGTATGTATGTATGTATGTATGTATAATACTGTTTAAACCAGAAGGAAAGTAACCATTTCTGAAAATAATTGACTATCTTGTAAGCATATCAAACCCTTTAAAATAATCTTGCATCGGCAAAAAACTGTACACGAGGCAATAAAAAGTCATTACGAAAACACGCATATTCAAATATATTGAAAATTTCAGTACCAAAAAACTGAAAGTTTCAGATAAAAATTCTGATATTTTTCATATTTTTGCTTAAACATAGATTGTGGGTACTCTTTAGAACCGCCTCGCCGAGCCGGTTCTAACGGGTACCCACAATCTTTGTTTTGAGCAGAAATAAGATAAATAATGTATACGCCTGTAAACTCCAGTTTTACTATGTAAAAGTGGGGTTTAAGGGGGACGAATTATAAAAGTATGTTTTCGTGATTGTATTCCTTTTTTTTTTTTTTTTTTCTTTGCCTTTTTTTTTCCTACCGGCTGGTATGATTTAGTTTTCTTAAAACTGTTTTCAATTTTATCAAACGTGTGGGTTTTCAAAACACAAAAGCTTGTTCTTTCGCAGTCAAAATTTATCAATTTATTGGCTCTTAGTTAAAAACAATATTTCTAGTCATAACACACTGTGTAGAAGACAAATGATAGTTTGCATTTCATAAATGTCCTCTACAAACGTCTGTGAGTAAAAGTTGAATATCAATTAATTCGAAATCCCCATCAAACGGCGCCATACCTAATGTGAATTTTTATCCGTCTCCAATTGTCTTCCTTTAAACACAAAATATAGGTAAACAGAATCTGTATCTCAGTTTGGTGTTGTACGTTTTCAATTACAATTTTCTGAAACGTGATGCTTTTCCTGGCATATTTGTGCCAAATTCAGATAAAATCACCTAAAACCCTTTAATGAAAAGACAATTGTCAAAAAAACAACTGATAGAAACTCAATGCATTCTACCAGAATGGGAACGTAAAACGCCAAGAACATCATTTCCTTGATATAGAGATTTGATATTGTATTCCGGTATAACATGACTTTAAAGCTTTTTATCGTAATCCCCTTTGTCCAAAATGTGTGTTTAAAGCTACAGATGCACAAATATCGATTCAGACCCCTCACTAGTTCAATCAATGTCATTTCCTTGCTTTTTTACAGAATCTCCTGTAAATTATTGTAAATTATGCGTAAATAATTGATTTTAACTACGACACCAGAGCTCTATGTGGATATGTAAAGCTCTGATGAGAAATAAAAAGTAAATTACCTGTACATATGTGTTTATTTTAGCTTCTAAATATCTTAAAATAAAGTGAAATTAAAATGAAGACGTCGTTTTATCAACGTTTCTTTATTAGCTGCCGAAGTTAATGTGGATCAACTCTGTTTTGCCATGCTTTACATAGGAGTTATTTTTGTGACTTCCAATTTGATGTCTTGCAAGTCAAGCCCTTTATAAATGGCACTTTGCCTAAAAAGAAAGAACATGTTCTCCAAGGAAGCATTTTTTGTTAGATTTAACACTTTGCGGCAAAACAGATTTGGAGACCTGTCCTCCCAAATTGTATGTATTCCTTCTCTAAAATGTCAACGTGCTACTGTCACTTGCTAGACGGTACATATATGTGAAGAAATGTGCTGTCGGACATGGTATAGTAATGTTACACCGTGGTTTAGTTATGACATACCGTGGTATAGTAATATTGCACATAATAGTATTATTGTAAGTAATGCGTACCCTCAACAAAACACACCGTTAAAACAACATCGTTCCAGTGTTGATACGGCGTTGTGTCATCGTTGTGCATCTGATAGGCACGTAGTGCGGGCAGAATACAAGAAAAGAAAAAACTGACCACATGAGCAGCAACTATTCTATAGGCGATAACTATTCTAGAGAAAATACATTTTATTACCTTTAGACAACGCGATTTGATACCAGCTATGCCAACCTTAGATAACACTCTTCCAAAAGACAAAATAATGGAGTATTCAAATATTACACTAGTGAATATGATAACAAGCCAAAAAGAAGAAAGCCAAGCAGAAGAACATCACAGACTAGGACAGTAATAATTACTGAGGTATATATAAACAACTTTTCAAATATATCAAAAGTCAAATATATCTTTGCGCCCAGCAAAGATTCAAATCAGCCTGTGCATTTCAGCATTCTGATTGTAATATTCACTGCGCACAATTTGGATAGGCCGGGATATAAAGTTTCTTCATGCGGACAATGAAGAGTCTGATTAGACTGCACGAATCCGCAGGCTGGTTTGAGTCTTTGTTGGCGCATATGTCGGAAGGCACGTTTCTCACGCTGTGAATTATAACTGGATACCCAGAAAATGCCACTTTTACGATATTCACGAAGTACAGTCACACGATATTTACGTAGCACAGTTAAGATGTTCACGAAGCACAGTCACGATATTCACGAAGAACAGCTGTCCCGAGCCACCAAAACAAGTGATAAAAAGCTTGATAGGAACCACCGACATACAAACAAAGAATAGAGATAGCGAAACCGCCTAAAAAAACTGAAAAAAAAACTACCAGGGTGGGGCGCAATGAGAGAGAGAGACAGAGAGAGACAGAGACAGAGAATTAACCAATTTATTCGCCCTTAATTCTGATGCAGTTACAATTGTGAGCATATTTTCGGTCCGCATAGGGATCCTCTGCCTCATCAATGAAACATTACAATGAAGCATACATAATTACAAAAAAAGGTAAGAGAAAAGCCAAGGGAGTGCCACAATCACAAAACGCAGCCCTTCTCAGACCCCAAGAGGAAGAGAAAACCGACAAATCCAAACAAGCACAAATCGAACAAACGTACGAAAAGCACTAAGATTAGCCCTCTCTTCCCCAAGCGAGGTAATCGCAATACTAAAAGGATTGAAAAAACACAAGAACAAAATGACACACGGAAAGACATACAACAAATCGCCTCGTAGAATAAACCACAAAGCAAGAAAAAGTAAGACTAACACCGGGACCACCGCCTTAGAACGGTCAGTAGAGTAAACCGCCGGGGGGGTTTAAAGCACTTTTACGGCTAGCTAACACACACTGTGATGAAACAAAGCAAAGAGCTCAGTGGCGATCTGAAGCAGGAACAGAAGAAACCACAAGATAAAATATTTAGACGTAAAAAACGACTAAGTACCAGTGCAAATTTTGTTCATGCTTATTTAGAAATATGGGACACGGGTATACTAAAGTTTAATAAACTTTCAAAGCAATAAGTAAAAACGAACAACATTATAAATCTTTAATGTCTGCTTTTATTAAGCTTTAAGAATTTTCTTGATCAAGCAATATGCGAATCCTAGCCATATTGGGATCTGCACGAGATTCAATTTGTACATTATTATTTATATTTAAAAAAAAAAAAAAAAAAAAAAAAAAAAAAAAAAAGACATTCCAGAATTTAAATAAATTACCAGAGCTTATCTAGAATCTTATTTTAGCATGCGTCAGATATGAACATGTTTGAACTGTTTAAGTATGGACCACAGATCATAGTCAAACTTACAAAAGATTGACTGCAGGTCATATTCAGACTTACTAAACTGCACTCTGCGCTAATCGAACACTTCTCCATACATAAAAATCCAAAGCTATATTAAGAGACCGGCACGATTTGCGCGCCGGGCAATAAACAGGAACATGATGACTACTATTTCATAAAAAAATATTGTCTACCCACACCCCGCAAACCGCCCCCATCCCTCCTCCCCCGCCCCGCCCCCCGACCCCCGTCCCACGCCCCCCCCCCCCCCCCCCCCCACACACACACGGCTTGATGTGTCTGTCTTGATGAGGTTATATCATGCACATTTCACGGAATTTGATTGGTTGAAGGAAAAGTTCTACACTTCAGTAAAGATCAGAGCAGCACCTTGTTGGATCTATTTTTCTTTCCGTGTCTCAAAAGACGGACATTTTTGACATACCTTGTAACATTTTGATGGCACAGTTGGAAGTATAAGGAATGAATAATTATTTTTATGGATTTTATCAATGTGTAATCTATGGCGAAACACTAAAAACTTTAAAAAAATAATGGGATTTTGATTTCAGTTTGTGAGTAATTCGCCGGAGTTCACACATCGATAAAATCCACAAAAGTAAAAGTCTTTCCCACAGTAATATTATTAAGGTGATTTGATACGTGTGATAGATTTCCGCCACGTTGTACCAGGCTCGTAGATAACCATTGCGACTTCCAGTTTGTTTTCCTGCACAACTGCCTCATCTGAGAGAATATATAAATTCCGTAGCGCATATTGTTCAACGTTACGTTACGCGAATTGTCACTGTTACTAAGAAACGATGAATTACACCATTATACCAAGTAACGTTATGCACTGAGGAGCCGACTTGGCGAAACATGTTTGCTCTAAGAAGATATTGTAAATAAAACACAAAAACTGCCGTGGCATGTGAAGTCAGTTCTTTTTTCGCATAGATTTCTTATCTTGTGCTGTGAACTTTTTCTCTTTTATCCACATATATATATATATATATATATATATATATATATATATATATATATATATATATATATATATATATATATATATATATATATATATATATATATATTATATATATATATACCCACGGGGGAGCAAATCTTTTCCTTTAGATTATACCTCTTTTCAGCAGGAGCGATCTGTTGTGACACAGTTACTACCTTTAAAAGTTAATTTTCTCTTTCTTACGTAACAGCACATGTAGATTATAACAAGAAAAAATAGAAAAAATATTTGGATCGACTGTTTCCAATCAAGCCTGAGTATACATACACCAAAAAATCCTTTAGGGTGTGGTCCTCGTGATTATCATTGACCAGTAAAATCAAACAGCGCGTTTGTACTAAATCCGTGTAACGATTATTTATAGTCATTGAGGGACTCCTTGAAGAGAAACACCAAAAATACAAGGCTTCAACTTCAACTTCAAGATACCTTGTTGATTTATTAAATATTGACAATATTTACTTTGACCAAATGGTGGACCGGATATACCCTACAGAGCTCCAACTGAATAGAGCAAATTCTTCCGATACCGAGACACCTTTTTTGGATTTGAATCTATGTATTTCTAATGGTACGGTTTCCACCAAAATTTATGATAAACAGGACGATTTTGATTTTGATGTAGTCAATTTCCCTTTTCTGGATGGCGATTTCCCCCGGCGTACCTCATATGGGGTATACATATCTCAACTTATTAGATTCGCCAGAGCTTCTTCAAATCTTAATGACTTTAACTACCGTAATAAAGCCCTTACTGCCAAACTTCTTAGGCAAGGCTATCGTTATTTTAAACTTCGTAAGGCGTTTTCGAAATTTTATCGCAGACATAGTGTTATATATATATAAAAATATAGCGTCAGTCTGAAAACACTTCTGCAACAACGTATATCGGAACCAGAATTTTACGGTGACTTAGTGTACAGATTTAGAAAAATTGTAGGTAAATCTAACTTTTCGGAGCAATTCAGAAAACTTATTAACCGTTATAAAGGAATTGGCTATGGCTTGGATATTATGCGGCAGACTGTATGCCTAGATGTCAACCCAATCATTGTTGATGGCTATGCTTCACTCTTTAATTGCACGACGGTGGTTCGGGCTTCAGACCCAATGACAGCCTCTTCGTTAAACTTTAACCAGTGGATTGGGGCTTGACGATATGTCTTTGGCTTGACCCGCCGTGGTTCAACTATTGGTTTTCATTTACTCTGGCATACAGTAGAATTAGCCATGAGTACTCGTCTTTGTTTATTGTAGTGATTAATTTGATTTTGTGTTTTCGCTTTGATGCATTGACTGAGTTGGGAGCCTTTATGCGAACCTAATTTCCATGTGTTTTAATTAAGAGTAGCATCGGGACCCAGGGTGAAGTTAGCTAGCTGTAAAAATGCTTTAAACCCCCCGGTGGTTTACTCTACTGACCGTTCTAAGGCGGTGGTCCCAGTGTTAGTCTTACTCTTTGTTGCTTTGTGGTTTATTCTACGAGGCGATTTGTTGTATGTCTTTCCGTGTGTCATTTTGTTCTTGTGTTTTTCAGTCCTTTTAGTATTGCGATTACCTCGCTTGGGGAAGAGAGAGCTAATCTTGGTGCTTTTCGTGCGTTTGTTCGATTTGTGCTTGTTTGGATTTGTCGGTTTCCTCTTCCTCTTGGGGTCTGGGAAGGGCTGCGGTTTGTGATTGTGGCACTCCCTGGACTTTTCTCTTACCTTTTTTTTTTACCTCAGAAATACCTGCTCAGTATCTAGCAAGACTGCCTATTCAAACATATGCAAGACAGTTCAGACGAGGCTCAGAGTCATGCAAGACTCCTGGCTGAGAAAAAAGGCTGATGCAATCCTGTCTTTTGCAGACAGAAAGGACATGAAAAAAGTTCTTTGATGCATTCATATGGTCCCCAGAGCTCAGGAACCACCCCACTCCTTAGTGCAGATTGAAATAGTCTTCTGACTGACAAAGAAGCTATCTTGAAAAGATGGGCTGAACACTTTGATGGGTGTCCTTAATCGGCCATCATCTATCAATGATGAAGCTATCAACAGACTTCCACAGGTGGAATGTAATCCGCTGCTTGATGAGCTTCCAACCGTCTCTGAAACAGTGAAAGCAATAAAACTCCTGTCATCTGGCAAGGCTCCAGGATCAGATGCAATACCTGCAGAGATCTACAAAGCAGGAGGTCCTGCAGTTGCAGAGAAACTGACAGAGTTATTTCACATTATGTGGAGAAAAGAAGCCATCCCTCAAGAATTCAAGGATGCAACAATTATCCACCTATTCAAAAGGAAAGCGAATCCTCAAGTCTGTGACAATCATCGAGGCATCTCTTTATTGTCAATTGCTGGGAAGATTCTTGCTAGGGTCCTACTGAATCGATTGAATGAACACCTGGAACGGTCAGTGTTTCTACCAGAAAGCCAGTGTGTATTCAGGAAAACAGAGGAACAATAGACATGATCACAGCACGACAGCTTCAAGAAAAATGCCAGGAACAGAATGTAGACCTCTACATGACCTTTGTCGACCTTACCAAAGCATTTGACACAGTCAGTCGTGAGGGACTTTGGACATTTATGGCAAAGTTTGGTTGTCCTGCCAAATTCATAGCAATGGTGCGGCAGTTCAATGATGGTATGTTCGCAAGGGTCCAAAATGATGGCGAGTTATCTGATCCATTTCCTGTGACAAATGGAGTTAAGCAAGGCTGTGTACTAGTTTCAACACTGTTCAGCATGAGGTTTTCTGCAATGCTTACAGATGCTTTCCAGGATGGTGACAATGGCATACCTATTAGGTATCGCTTTGATGGGAAACTTTTCAATCTAAGAAGGTTGCAAGCTAAATCTAAGGTGCAGACAGAGGTGCTAGATGAGTTCCTCTTTGCTGATGACATGGCAAAGGATGCTACAACAGAAGAGAAAATGCAAGAAGGTGTGGATCAAGTATCTGATTCATGTGACAGCTATGATCTCACAATCAGCATCAAAAAGACTGAGGTAGTATATCAGCCAGCACCTGGAAAGCCTTACAAGGAGCCTACCAACACAGTGAAAGGTCAACGACTGCAAGTGGTAGACAAGTTCACCTACCTTGGAAGCACATTGTCTAGAGTTGTGCACATTGATGATGAAGTCAATGCTAGAATTGCCAAAGCTAGTGCAGCATTTGGCCGGCTACGTGGAAGTATTTGGGATCGAAGTGGAATCAGACCTGACACAAAGCTGAACGTATATAGATCGGTAGTGCTACCAACACTATTATACGCATGCAAAACTTAGACAGTTTATCAACGGCATGCCAAAAGACTGATCCACTTCCATACAAGCTGTCTTAGAAAACTTCTAAAGATCAAGTGGCAAGACAGGATTCCAGACACAGAAGTCCTGAAAAGGGCAGGGATACCTTTTAAACAGCAGCGAAATCACATTTTTTAAACTCTATTTGATTTAAACTGGTTTATTAGGTACTTACAGGTTAGATATTTATTGTGAATTGTTTTAGTAACTCTTTAAAGTTTCATGTAAGTCTTAATTTATTGTCCCCCGCTTTTTTGAAGAAAGGCGGAGGGACACTGTTTTTGGCTTTCAGTGGTGCTTGGTGCGTGGCGCGTGGTGCGTGGTACGTGGTGTGTTGTGCGTGGTTCCGAATTTTTAGTAGGTACCTTGTCCCCTTAACTCCTCCCACAGTTTTTGTCCGATCCTTTTGAAAGTTTACAGGTGCTTTAGGGATGGTCTGAAAATATGCATGTGTTTTTTTTTCAGAATCCTGAAATTATTTTTTATTACTTTTTACACATTTGAACTTAGACATTTTTTGAGTTCTGATATTACAGGGCTATAGGATGGATGGATGGATATTTTGTTTATAGACGCTCAACCCTAAAAGGGCATATAGCGTCTAATAAGTTTTATGTTATATGATGATTTTATTTAATGAGAAATTTAAAAATATCTAGGATTGATGTATTTATTTTAAAGAGATAAAGTATCAATGATTTTAAGTGATTAAAAATACTGATCATATTTTATTAAAAAGTCCGATCTCTTTAAGAAAGTCGAGTATTTTCTGAGTTGGCATATCAAAAAGTTCCTTTATAGTTTTTATATTAAAATACTTTGTGCGAATGTGATTAAATTCAGCACAAGTGATAAGAAAATGTTTGACTGTGAAAGGTTCATTACAAGGAATGCAGAATGGAGCTTGTTCATTGTTTAAAATATAAGAATGAGTAATTCTAGTGTGTCCAAGTCTACATCTCGTGATTTTTGTTTGTTCTTTTCTGCTGAGATTAGAAAATGTGCATTTGCTGTTAAAATTTGGTTTGATTTCATTTAATTTATTATAAGTTTGTGTTTCCCAAACAGACTGACATTTGTTGTTGATGTATTGACAGACGTTTGATTTAAAGTCGGAGTGAGGAATTTTGAAATTGGTTATTACTAAGGATAATGCAGATTTGGCTTCTGAATCTGCTAATTCATTTCCACGAATATTAACGTGGCTGGGAAGCCAACAAAATACAATTTCTTTTGAAGCGGAAAGATAATATTTTTTAAGAATTTGCTGAATTAATGGGTTTGTATGGTGTAAATCTTTAAGAGATTTTAATACAGAAAGAGAATCTGAATAAATGATAAACTGTTTTTCAGACTGATCTCTGATATGGTAAAGTGCAATATCTATTGCCTTGGCTTCGGCGGTAAAAATGGAGCTATTATCAGGTAATCTGATACTGTCAGTAAAATTTGAACTAATAACAGAACAAGCAACTTTCTCATCTTGTTTCGAACCATCTGTATAAATTGACAGGTAATGTTTATAATTTGATTTGATTTCTAAAAATTCATTCTTAAAAATATGCGACTCGACTTCTGTTTTTTTATTTTTATGAAGGTCTAAAATAATCTTTGGAGGGTTTAACGTCCATGGCTCTTTTGATGGAAAAGAAAAATGCTGAACATTTTTAATATTGATATTGGCCTCTTCAAGTAACGGTTGTATTCTCAGGCCAAGGGGTTTAATAGCCGTTGGTTTGTTGTTGTAAAATCTTTCATATTTAGGATTAAAAACACAATCATAGGCTGAATTACGTGGATTGGCGGCTAATTTAGTAACATATTGAAGAGACAATTTCTGTCTTCTTATATACAATGATGGTTCATTTGATTCAGCGTATAAACTTTCGACGGGGGAAGTACGAAAAGCCCCTAGAGCCAGACGTAAACCTTGGTGATGAATAGTATCCAAAGATTTCAAATAAGATTTTCTTGCGGATCCATAAACTATGGATCCATAATCCAATTTAGATCTAATTAAAGATCTATAGAGATTTAAAAGAACAGTACGATCTCCTCCCCAGTCGGAACTGGAGAGAACTTTAAGAATATCAAGAGCTTTTAAACATTTAGCTTTTAAAGCTTTGATGTGTGGTATAAAAGATAATTTGTTAACGAACAAAAGACCCAGGAACTTTGCTTCACTGACGACTGGAATTGGACTACCGTATATGGTGAGATGAGGATCTAAATGTAGCTGACGTATCTGACAAAAATGAACGCATTGAGTTTTTGTTTTTGAAAATTTGAAACCATTTTCTGTTGCCCAATCTTCTATATTGTTTAAACATCGTTGTAGTTTGAATTCAATGGTTTCCATATTTTTCGATCTAATAAATATTCCAAAATCGTCAACAAAAAGTGAACAATCAAGGTCTTTCACACATTTAACAATATCGTTAATTTTAATGCCAAACAAGGTAGGTGATAAAATGCTTCCCTGTGGTACACCTTGTTCTTGTTTAAATATGTCCGATAACGTATTACCTATTCGAACATTAAATGTTCGATCTGATAAAAAATTTTGAATAAAAAGTGGTAATCAACCTTTAAGGCCTAATTTATGTAAATCTTTCATGATGCCATGTTTCCATGTAGTATCGTAAGCTTTTTCAAGATCAAAAAATACAGCTACGACATGTTCTTTTTTAATAAAGGCATCACGAATAAAGGATTCCAAACGAATCAAATGATCGTTTGTACAGTTATTTTTTCTGAATCCAGCTTGATATTTTGTTATTAGCTGGTTTGATTCCAAGAACCAAACCAGTCTATCATTAATCATTCTCTCCATTGTTTTACATAAACAACTTGTCAAAGCAATAGGTCTGTAGTTAGTAGCTTCAGTATGATCTTTATTTGGTTTTGGTATAGGTATAATCGTTGCTTTACTCCAGTCTTTTGGAAATTTTCCAGTGATCCAAATATCATTTAAAATATTTAATAAAGTTTTTAAAGCGTTATCGGGTAAATGTTTAAGAATTTGATAATGAATGTCATCCGGACCAGCAGCTGTATCGTGAGATTTATGAAGAGCATCTAATAATTCTGAAGCTGTGAATGGTACATTATATTTTTCATGATTTAGTGACGTAAAATTTAGATGCTCTTTCTCTCGTTCCTGTTTTATGTTTTGAAAGGTTTCGGAATAGTTTGCACTAGAAGAGTTTTTCTGAAAATTCTCTCCTAGTGCATTGGAAATATCTTTAGTCGTTGAGCATATATTTCCATTTGATTTAATATGGACATGCTTGTTATTTTTATTTTTGCCAGTAATTTTTCGAATCATGTCCCATATTTTCTTTGCTGGAGTTCTAGAATTAAGTTTGGAGACGTATTGCTGCCAAGATGTTCTTTTAGCCGTTTTTATTGTCTTGCGAGCTTTTGCTCGCATTTGTTTGGCATGGATTAGATTTTCTTTTGTTGGCTGCCTATTGACCTTTCGTAAGGCAGATTTTCTTTTATTTATTGAATTTTTAACATCTTTATTAAACCAAGGTCTATTTCTTTTTGAACGTGTCGAGGACTTAGGAATACATTTTTCGGCTACATGAATTAATGTATCAGTAAAAGCTTGTATATCATCTGCTGTTTTAAACATTTCAGGATTTAATTTTTCATTACATAGCTCCATAAAATTCTCCCAGTTTGCTTTATTGAAATTCCATCGGGAATGATGGTCTTCATTTGTCGATTCAATTTCTTCAATTTTAATTGGAAAATGATCGCTCCCATGAAGGTCATCTAAAACTGACCAATCAAAATCTAAGTAAATATTTGGAGAGCATATAGACAAATCTAAAGCAAAATAATTTCTTGTAGGAGAATGAAGATAAGTTGGTTGTTTATCGTTAAATAAACATAAATCATTTTCTGCAATAAAATTTTCTATTATTTCTCCTTTGTCATTTGTATCCAGACAACCCCATAGTTTGCTGTGACTATTAAAATCACCTAATAATAAATAAGGACGAGGTAACTGGTTTATAAGATTTTCTAAATCGTGTTTAGAAAATTTACAGTGTGGAGGAAGATATAGAGAACAAATTGTTATGGATTTAGACAGAGTGACATTTACAGCAACAGCTTGTAAATTACTATTTATATCTATCTGTCTATGAGGAACATTTGATTTTACAAGGATAGATGAACCTCCTGAGGCTTTCTGATTTTCAGTTGCGATATGATTATATAAACTATAATTTTTAAAATTAATATTATCTGTATTTTTTAAAAAGGTTTCCTGGAGACAAAAGACAGTCGGAGAAAGTAGTGTTGTTAAAATTAAAATTTCGTTATAATTTGCTTTTAGTCCTCGACAGTTCCACTGAATAATTGATTTTTTATCCATGATAAATGGAGAGATGATTTGAAGATAAGGAACTTAATCCTTTTGTTTTCTCTGAGACTGCGAGAACATGGAGGAGTCAGTCTCTAACTCCATGGTCTCAAGGGAATCGAACCGATTGACCAACTTGATCGGATCGGCCGACGCCCCTTTACTATATGGATTTGGTGCTTTATCTTTATCTTTTTCTTTTCCATTTTTTCCTTTCTGGTCAGCTGTCCTGGACCTGGATCTCTGTTGTGATCCACTTGTTTTAGTCGGCTGTGTTTGTGAACTGTTTTGAGATTTTGTTGGTGGTCTAGACTGATGAGTAGATGTGGGTTTAGGTTTAGGTTTTACAGTAGGAGTAATAACTTTTGAATTTGCTTTGATGACAGAATCTTTTTCGTTAAACTGGGTAGAAATTTCTTTGGTTTCAGGTTTAGTGTTTAGGGATTGAACAACTTTTGCAAAGGTGATTTCAGGTTGATTTTCTTGAATCTTTTTGGCTTCTAAATAAGTGATTTTTTGTGTAACTTTAATTTTCATGATTTCTTTCTCTTTTTTCCAAATTTCACACTGATTTGATTTTGATTGATGGTTTTTGTGACAGTTCACACACTTGGCTTCATTTTTACAAGCATTTGTAGGGTGATCAAATTCACCCATACCACATTTTTCACATACTGATCCAGGTGCTTCCGGACAGCCGTTTTCATGATGTCCAAACCTCTGACAGTTGAAACATCGCAGAGGATTTGGAATGTAGACTTCAACCGGTATAATTCGGTAAAAGATTTTTAGTGATTTCGGTAAAGTTGTGGTGTTGAAAGTTAGTAAAAGTGTATTTGTTTCTATAAAGTTTCCATCTTTTTTAATTTTAAAACGTTTGCATGCTGTTACTCCTTGTGTGTTAAGATATTCTGTGATATTTTCTTCAGTTTCATGTTTTAGCATTCTGTCACGGATAATACCTTTGCAACTGTTTAGAGTTTTATGTTCCGTGACAGAGACATTAATGTTAAAGAATTTTGTAATTTTCAAGAGATTATCAGTTTGAGATTTTCTGTTAGTTTCGACCAAAAGAGTTCCATTTTTTAATTTTTTTACATTTTTTGGAGTGCCTATAATTGATTCTATTTGTTTTTCTATAATGAAAGGTGACAGTGAAGTAATAGGTTTGTCCTCTTTACTCGAAATCACTAAAAAATTAGCGAAGTTCTCATTAGCTTTGAATGTAAATGTAGTCGGTTGCGTGTCGTCCTCCGAAGAGTCGAACGCCAGAAATCGTTTTCGAGATGCCATGGTGATGAAATTTTTGATTCGATAGCTATGCGCCCCACCCTCCATGGAGCCCTACAAGGGGACGTTTAACAGAAATGGATCTCCTATTTCTAACGTCAAGGCTACATTGCTATTATACTCGGTGTCAAGATCAGAGTCTTCAGCTCGGCCTCATGCTTAGATGATTTCCCACCTATTCATCTAAATTTCCATAGAAAAATTTATGAACAGTTGAGTTCATCCCCCTATCCACAGCCTCCACTCACAGAGGTTTCCGCCAAAGCCCCAATACAAGCCCACCAATTGACCCTTCAGCCGCCGCCCATTGAAACTCACTTAAAGTTAGAGGAACACGAGAAAAATAAGCCCGGTTTGTACCATAAAGATACGTATAAAAGAGAGAAAGAAGCTAAGAACAAGTTGTGCGCTTCTAGAGCTTGGCACGACTGAGCCGATTGATCCAGGCCGGATCTAACCCAGACCGCTCTTCTATCTGAAATAAGGGCCAAAATGATGTGTTGAAAAGCTGGAGATCCCTGGGCTTTCCTCAATCATCAGGTTCCCCTCTCCCAGCATACGAGACGCCACCCACGGCAAACAGGTGGTTCCTGTTTTAATAGGGGATTACACCCTATCCACTACAGAAGGAAAGTGATCTGTAGATTTTATTCCCTACAGACAAGGGAGGCCGAAAACGTCTGGGAAATTGAAAGGTTATTTTAACAAATTAGGAGATCCATATTTAAAATAAACAGTTTATTTTAGAAAGAAGTATTCATTTTTTAAGGGAGTCAAATAAACAAGCCGTGTTAGATGATATGTAGCTTTCAAACGATATGTAGCTTTTATACCTTGAAAAACGTTTAGTTTTTTATCTAACAATATTAAATGCATCTTATTTTTTTAATGTGGAGAATGCTAGAGTTCGGAAAAATGACACAAACACAATACAAACACATATGTTAAATACAGATGAGGTTATAATCTTCGTCCCATGTGCGACCCACGGGCACAGGATGATACACAAACAAATGAAGCATGTTAGTAATATGAGATAGGAAAGGTTTAAAAGGATAGATCTCGCGAAATTTGTTTTTTTTTCAAATTTAAGATGCATTTCAATAAATGTAATTTTATAGTTAGGAATTATACCGGTTGAACGGACGGTTGCTCTGTTATGTTAGGGGTTTTACCCAACTGCCACAGAAGCGGAAGGCAGCCACCTATTTCGAGGGCCCGGGTGGTCACGGGCGGCCTCTTTTAGCCGGCTCGTACGTCACGCAGAGGGTACGTCTGGCCTATTCTAAGCCCGGGACCAGCACGGGACACAGGGCTATAGGAAGCAGGTACCTTGTCCCTTTAACTCCTCCCACAGTTTTCGGCCGATCCTTTTGAAACTTTACATGGGTTTTTAGGATGGCCTGAAGATATACATGTAGATATATCAGAATCCTGAAAAAATTTATTTTACTTTCTCCGCATTTTTAACATAGACATTTTTTGAGTTCTAATATTACAGAAGTGTATAGGGAGTAGTTACCTTGTCCCCTTAACTCCGCCCACAGTTTTTGGCCAATCCTTTTGAAACTTTACATGGGCTTTAAGGATGGCCTGAATATATGCATGTGTTTTTTTTCAGAATCCTGAAATAATTTTTACTTTTTCCGCATTTTTAACTTCGACATTTTTTTAGTTCTAATACTACAGAAGCGTATAGGGAGTAGGTACCTTGTCCCCGTAACTCCTACCACAGTTTTTAGCCGATCCTTTTGAAACTTTACAGGTGCTTTAAGGATGGTCTGAAGATATGCATGTATTTTTTTTCAGAATCCTGAAATTATTTTTTATTTCTGGTTTCCTGCTTCAATTCTTAAGTAAGGGATACAGGACCAATGGTCCTTTGGTTAACTTACCCATTTTAACACCTCAAATAAAAATAAGGCGGGGGACATAAATTCTTCATGGAATTTGCTTGTTATTATCTGTTATGTATACTTTTATTGCTTAAGATCTTAATTCATTACCTAAAGTATTATTTACTCTGCCTCAATGTGACTTGCTAATCGGTACTTAAGGTCCACAATGGAAATGAGAGAAATCACTCTCTCTTTTCTGTGTCATTCTTGGTAGTGATTACTAAGCCATAGAGCATTGCAATGTATAGATGTTTTATTTGTACCTATTGTTTGCATTTTTTTAACACCTCACATAAAAATAAGGCGGGGGACATAAATTCCCCACAGAATTTGCTTGTTATTATCTGTTATGTAATACTTTTATTGCTTAAGATCTTAATTAGTTACCTAAAGTATTATTTACTCTGCCTCAATGTGACTTGCAAATCGGTACTTAAGGTCCACAATGGAAATGAGAGAGATCACTCTCTCTTTTCTGTGTCATCCTTGGTAGTGATTGCCAAACCATAGAGCATTGCAATGTATAGATGTTTTATTTGTGCCTGTTGTTTGCATTTTACAGTATGTATGCATTGTATTGTTTTATCTTATATGTTGCTAAACTGTGATACCGAAATAATCAATCAATCAATTAAAAGAAACAGTTTTAAGACCCCATTCAGGACCATTTTCCCAGCCAACAATCAGAAATAATCGAACCGGCCGTGTTGTCAGTGCTTTGATCCTTGATATTGTAGTATGTTCCTATGTAAATACCTACGCGATTTTTCTGATTAATATAAGGACAGCTAAAGCGGCACTTTTCTTGTATTAGTAATGTAGTTTTTCTGTTATGGTCCATTGTGCTCACTGAGATTATTACGGGATTTTTTTTTTTTTTTTTTTTTTTGAAGTTCAGTGATGAGGTCTGAAGGGCCAAAATTAGCTATTCTCTTGTACAAAAGATAATAAACAGGAATTAGGGCAGCCTTTGAAGACCACAATGCTAGCATAATAGAAAACATTAAACGAAACAAATTTCAAAACAAAGATGGCCGCCCTTAATTCTAATGCAACTGAATAACAATATGATTTACGCTTTTAAGTCCTTGACAGAATTTATGCTTATTATGGCGTTTTCTTTCTACAGGTTTGGCTTAGCTTGTCCATCAAAACCTTATCTCCCGATGCAGCACCACAGGTTCAGGAAACTAGACATACTTAAAGGGGAGACAACGTTATCGAAATTGTTTTGCCTCCTTCAGGAATGTGGTCCTTACTAGTAGGATAGACTTTGTTAATATTTAGAGTACAAACAATAAATTGTACTTTTGACCCATCAAGGAAACACGCTTATATAATTTTGACCCCCTAAAACCCACTTGTATACAATAAAACTGGGGTTTACAGGGGTAGAAATTATTTCTATTATTTCTGCTCAAAAACATAGATTGTGGGTACTCTTTAGAACCACCTCGTCAAGGTGGTTCTAATGAGTACCCACAATCTATATTTTGAGCAGAAATGTGAAAATATCAGAATTTTTTATCTGAAAATTTTCATTTTTGGTGGTTAAATTTTCAGCATATTTGAATAGACATGATTTCATGAATTGGGTATACTTTCAAGGAAGATGACTCATTTTGTCTTACTTTCTGAAAAAGGGCTCTATCTTAAATGGAAGGAAGTTGCTCCCCAAAATGTTTCCTTTTAGGCCCGAACCCTTTCAGAAGTGACCATTTTTGCAGGAAAAGCAAACATTGAGGCGATTCTAATGAATACACTCAACATACAATTATTTTATTGACGATCAAAAAGACATCCTTAAATTATATTCCTTTGCCTCCTGAATTGGCGTTATGATTAATTATCAGTGGCTCGAACTATCCATGTCTAGAACAAATTTACATGGTCTCAATTATGTTCGAGTTATTGAGAGGTTCGAGTGTTCTTGGAACGGATAGCAGTATAAACCACTGAGAGTTTAAATGAGTTTTACTCAATCGAATCATTTCATGTAGTTCAAAATTACTTGAAACGGATAGCAGTATAAACCATTGTGCGTTTAAATGAGTTTTACTCAATCAAATCAGTTCATGCAGTTCAAAATTACAAACACAGTCGAACCTCAATAGCTCGAACAATGATGGCCCGTTAACATGGCTAATTTGAACTCGTTTTTAAGTGCCTAAGAAATTCTTCCGACAACTCAAAAAAACAAAAATTTAGGGATATTCTCTTTTTTATCATAAGGACAGTTTTTATGTTGACACTGCATATCATCCTTTATGTAACAAGGACATTAAAATATGCTGAAACTGCATTTCTTCGTTTATGTAACAAGGACATTGACACATATGTTGACATAATGAAAACACACTTATTAGGATATTTAATATTTATACAACGAGGCGCTTCTAATGAATACCCACAACATATGTTTTCGTGGAGATATAAGATAATATCAATACTGTTGGATTGTAAAAAGAAATATCTATGCAGTACCAACACCCACCACATAGCTTTTCAGGGATGAAAAAGAAAAAAAGTACGTATTGGGATACACCTCCACCCACCCCCTATTCTAGATAAGGCTATGGCTTTGTAAATTGTTGGTTAAGAATTTCTACATCACGTTAACAAGTCCGTGTAATGAATATCGGGGTTTACAGGGGTGCACATAATTTTCCTTACTTTTGCTTTGAAACCTAGATTGTGGGTACACGTGAGTCCATGCGGGTCATATTTTTTTTGAAGGATGGATACTAAATCAAAAACCAACCTATATGATCTATTTTTTTAAACAAAAGTAACAAATTAACAAAACTAATCAGAAAGTGTTAATTGTGCAACCAATATCAAGTCATATATCTAAAATATATTGTAAACGTTTTTAACATCAAACGATCCTATAAATTTGTAATCAAATAAAGGTAGACAATCGAAACATTTGAAAAGGCAACAGACAGACTTCAATTATTTTTCTTTATGCAGTTTAGATAATTTAAAGCAATATTCTTTCAATAAAATGCAGTATAAGCAAACAGTTGTATAGCTAAATGTATATTCTATAAGTATGTAAAATACCTAAAGAGTTGTCTAGACCCATCTACGTGTGTTTTGCAGCGGTCACATGTATATCATAAGTAGACATACATGTATCTTTGAGTCATGGATAATATACAGCTTGTCAAATATTAAAGTACATGTAGTTTACAGCTTTTGTTGTTTAGACATTAGTTCAACATAAATAATCTATATTGCCTTCACTAGAAGATGACAAACATATCTACAAGATGAACTGTGAACCTATGAAAAATACCGAAGATTAACTGTACGGCACATATTCAAATAACACAAGATTTGCAAGGTTAAGTGATGGAGACTCCACAAAATCACTCCATGAAATGGGAGAAATGGACCCATTAAAGAAGAGAAATTTAAGAGAGAAATGGACTGTAAATAGTATGCAATATTTCTGCTATAAACCCTGCATATTTGTTAAAATTCGCCTCAGTTTAGCAGGAATGAAGAAACATTTGAATTGTGCACTAATAAGAATGCTTCTATATCGCACAGAAGTGTTAACTTAATGCACAACGTTTGGTGGGTGAGAATTGGTGGTGAAAATACTAAGAGTTTACATGTGTACACATTATTGCAGAATATAGGGATCAAACATGGTTTTTCATGCATTAACATTCGCTAGGTCCCGTGGGAGGTGTTGAAAACCGAGGCCGAAGGCCGTGGTTTTCAACACCTCCCTAGGGACCTGGCGAATGTTAATGCATTGATAAACCATGTTCGATTGCTATTGCATAAAAACTGAAAACATTGCTACATCTCGCGTTTTTTCTTGCACTATTTTCTTTCGCCCTTTCACCGATGTCTCGCGAACGTAATTTCCATGCTTGTTCTAGGGCCGTGCAGTACACATCTCGTAACGGTAACAAATCTGTGGCACCGGTACAATCATATTGAAAGTTGCGTAGCCGTGTATAACCAGCGCGTGAATTTTCTTGTTAATACATAGCTTTTCGTCGGTTAATGCAAGTTGCGTAGCCGTGTATAACCAGCGCGTGAATTTTCTTGTTAATACATGGCTTTTCGTCGGTTAATGCACGGCTGTTAATAATGTGCGAAACTGCTTTTTAGGCAGCAATTAAGATTAACTAATTTAGCTTCAATCAAAAACAGAACTTTACAATCTCGTATATCTTTTGCTTAAATTGCTATCAAGTTTAATCCAGCGTAGAAGTTTAATCCGGCATAAAAAAGATATTTTTAAACCAATTTATTCAACAGGGTGTCAGATGTTATGTAAACAGTCAGGGTTCAGCAACAGGTTAGCTATGGCACTCTAATGCCGATACTTATAATTATCCATTTCATGATAATGTTTAGTTAGACAATAATGTTTCGGTAGACAATTAAAGGAAATGGCACATGAATCTCAAAACACAGAACCACTGTTTTCTGTTTATGAACACAACAAATTCAACAATGCAACATAAACAGTTTCAACCAGTTGACTAGAATTCAGCATACTAAAATTAAGCCTCGTAATAAGAAGTTTATTCTATTTGCTTGTGAAACTAGAGTCTGTTTAACCCATATAAGTCTGCTGTTCTATAAATGGGACACAGGCAAACAGTGCAGACCCAGATGAGACACCAAATAATTCTGCATATCAGTGGGGGGCTTCACCAATTACTTGAAAGGTACACCAAATAATGTTAAAATAATGACAGTAAATAAACAGGACGCCCCTAATTTAACAAATGGAATTGCCCAAAATATAAGGGAAGAACTATCAAATCGGTTTAAATGAATTAATCCCAATCGCCTATTATTAAATGTTTTAATAACTAAAATGTGAATTCTGCCAATGCGCGTGACAAGGTTTGGCGCGACGTCACTGCATTACGACGTCATCAAAAGCAACGTAATGTAACGTAATATGAGAAGGCATCCGAGTAAGTGTGCAATATCGAGTATGTGTGCCGATAGACTAGCTTCTAGTCAGATATCAATATTATTTTCATAAACCAATTATAATTATTAATTTACTTAATGAACTAAGGGCCATCTACTACTTACTGATTGCCTCACCTCTTTGATAGCAGCAACTAATCTTGGCTTGATGTCAGAGACCAACTATTAGAGACTGGCTGTACAAGATGTCATACACTTTGAATCAGCTTATAGTTAGGAGTGATAAAACATGACATCAGGGTCTAGGAGCTAGTCTAGTGTGCCGATATCGTATGATATCGGCACGCTAACTCCTCGGCTTGTATCGCTCATTTTGATAATTTAATATTTACAGCTATATACGAGTAATAAAAATAAATATAGCATTCAGTAGAGTGGCTATCTTAAAACACCTGTTACTTCTTTATTCTTGGTCCAAATTTGATTGATAAAATTTTCACCAAATGTATGACAATATGTCTGGAATGAGATGAGCACATTTAAGTATGAAAAGGCTGCAGCAGTGCGATGGAAAATGACATCAAGATTCCAAACCCTGTTGGACTACCAGTCATTGAGGGTCAGGTGCTTGTGGAAGGAGCTGGGCTCTTAACCAAAGAAGAATTTGCCGTGCAATAACAGTCAGTTTTATTGAAAGTGCTGCAATATATATATATAAAGTGTATCTGTTTCTTCTCGTTAATTTAGTCGGTAATCCGAATAAAATCTGACTCTTTTGTTTTAATTTGTATGAGGTAAGTATCTGTTGAAATTTACAGTTATATAGTATATGAGGTCTGTTACAAAAATAGATTTTGATCAATTTAGACAGATACCTGATGTAATGGTAATCGATCATCCAATTTGACTAGGTATCACATATACCTTGACGTACGACTTCCCACAAATGATGCCTGTTCTAATTACCTCCTAAGTGATGGTTTCAAAATGTTGTACCAGTAATAGTACTCTCAACCCCTTTAATCCCAAGTGTATGCTTGTCCAAACAAAATGTCAAAGTTGATAAGAAGCATAACTCTTTAATCCAATTTGTTTCAAAAGTTAATCAGGTGATCTAATCGTCACCAATAACCTCACCAAATGTCAAGGCCTTTACTCATACAGTTTACGGGATATCTTGCTGACAAGTTTAAAATGCATAAAAGGCTATAACTACGAAAAAAAGTTTAATCGGATAACCTGTCAGCTGACCAAGTTTCAAGCCCCTACCTCAAAAATTTTCCTAGATGTCTTGCTGACAAGTTTAAAATGATCCATTTTTTTATCAAGCAATCAACTCACCATCCTCTATCAATTGACTAAGTTTCAAGCTCAAACAGTTTCCGAAATTTTCAAACTGTCATATCTCAGGGATTTTTTTATTCATTTAATCAGGTAATTTACTCATCACTCCTTATCAGCTGACCAAGTTTCAATCTTCTAGCTCAGATAGTTTTCGACGTGTCTAGCTGAAAATTTTCAAACAGACCAAATTTTTAAAAGGCTATTACTCTGGAAAATTAAAAGATTTTTCTTTTATTATTTTTATCGGCCATTCTATTTATTATCCCAATTAAGCCGACGAGGTTTCAAGCTCTTAGCTCAAGTACTTTTCAAGATATCTTGCTGAAAAAATTTCATTCTGATTTTTATTAAAATGCCAAACTTTTCAAAGGGCCATAACTCCGGAATAAGATGATTTAAAAAATAATAATAATAATCAAGTAATGTACTTACAATCCCCTATCAGTTGATCAAGTTTCAAGTCCCTAGCTATATATGATAAAACGTTTTGGAGGTATCTTGCTGACAAGGTTCCATTTTGATTTTTTTCAAAGGTGCATAATTCCAGACAAGGAGGTAACAAACAAGACAAAATACGGATCAGCTATTTTTCATTTAGAAATCTATATGTGAATTTTCAAGATTGCAGCATGCACGGTTCATAAGCTATGGTATGCATCAGATTTCATTCAGATTTTGTTCAAAGGGGCATTACTCCAGAAAGAGAGAGAACTCGGACAAGAAAACTGCGTCAAATATTTTCCCATGAGGAATCTATATATCTGAAATTTCGAAACCCTAGCATGCACGGTTCTTGACGAACTGACGGATGGACGCGCTGGCGCATACCCGAAACCAGTATCCCCCGTCAACTTTTTTGTAGTTGGGGGCATAAATACATCTGAGACGATAGTAATCATACATTCTAATGCAAAAAAGAAAAAAAACCGGACAGCACGTTATTTTATTACTTTAAAAAACGTCAACTGACGTACTGTCGATAAAAGGAGTTACCACAAACGTTAGCTCCCTTTCTAAATGCCGGCCATTGGAACATGTAAAAAATAATTGTATCGCTCTTTTGATGCACAAGGGTCTGAGACGATAGTAATCACACATTCGTATCCCCTCCCCACACCCACTCCCACCCCTCTCAACCTCCCCCCCCCCCCTACCCACCACCTTCCAAAAAAAAAAAAAAAAAGGCTGACAGCACGTTATTTCATTACTTACAACGTACGTCAATCAACGTACTGTCGATAAAAGGAGTTAGCTCTCTTTCTAAATGGCGGTCACTGGAATTTGCAAACATAATTACATTGATCTGTGAATGTACAAGGGTTTTTTTTATCCCTATAAGTCATATAACCGTCATTTCGGGACGATCATGAAAACAATGATAACATGAAGAGGGCTCGTCTCAAAGCCCTCTTCATGTTATTTTGTAATGATACCTCAGAATACGGACAGAACATTTATCGCAAAAAATACTTTGGAATATGTGAAGAATTCATTTAGAACCCAAACTAGCTTAAAAGCAGATTTTGGTTCCGTTGGGATTTGACGACACATCAACCCTTGTGGACCATTTTGTGTCGTCCCCAAGAGAAAGGGAGAAGAGAGCTAGAAATAATAGGAGATGAAAAAGATGGACCGGGAGAAAGGGGAAAATGACTGAAAATGAAGAAACAGAAGAAATAAAACCATTTCCCCCTCTACCGGTACCTGCTGCAAGGACAGCAGGCCTCACCCGACTGTAAGCCAATATCAGCTGGACGGTGGCATCAGATACACGGCACCTTTGCCTCACCCAACCCAGCCCCTTTATCAGCAGAGGAGATGTAAACGGACAACAGATTATTCTGATACTTTAAACCCTTAAAGCACCATGCATTATCATAACAAATATTTTAATATATTTTGTTTTATTTGTCAGAGAAAATAAGGCATCAAACAAATATCATGCGAATCGTCTGCTAAAAACGATTCACCTGAAATATGAAGCCTTATCTTCAAATGCAATGTCAAGGCTTATTTTATCTGATATGCAAAGTAGGTGCTTTAGATGCAATCGTGACTGATGCGTTAAGGGTAAATGTCTGACACCACTGCCTGTGAATTCGACATTATACTTCGGATATTATGTGGTGGAGTTGTTGGTCACTCAGTATTTCGAGCAAACCAGGTTTGATCTTTTCCAGGCTTGTGACTGGCAACTAGGAGATGACTGTCTGATTTTGTTACATGCATTTATCTTTTCAGTTTCATTTGTTTTTGCGTAGAATAATCCAAGGTGTGGAATTATACGGCGTTTTCATCAAAACGTCTGATGACTATTTAATCATTTGGTTCCTGTGCGAATGCTCACAGAACATAGAGCAGTAAGTGACTTATTATTTTTACTTTATCAAGCATTATCGTGCCAACTTTTCACAACGTGTAAAATTGACAATAATTTGAGTATCCGATCACATGCACATGCATTAAAATTGCATCCACATGCTTCCACATCACATGCACATGCATTCAAATCACAAGGACTTGTGTCTAAATCGCATGCACGTGCATCCAAGTCACATGCACGTTTTCAGACCATATGGAAAAAGTCTGTAACAGTTAATAATCACGAGGAGTTGCGGACAAAAGACGCCCACAAGATATATACTACAGAACCAGCTGACTACGTTCACAATGTGAAAGAAAGTGGCGAGAACTCATCTGAGGATTACATTCAAGCCACATGCACAGCCTCACCATGCAGAAAACGCCTAAAGAGTTTAAAAAGTTAGTAGGAGATGCGGATACAAGATATCTACTTATAGAGGGACGAGCCATGGACAAATGGACCCAGCGGACACATGACGTAAATATAACGTCGCCTCAACGTCGATGCAACGTCATGACGTTGCATCGACGTTGAAGCGACGTTATATTTACGTTATGTGCCTGCCGGGGACACGCGAATACCATGTCCCTTCTCTTTTACTCCGAAAAGGTGGGAGTCAAAAATAGATTAACATCTGCTGCAATTTTGCTTTGTACTTTAAGAAGTAACTTAAGTTTATGTCCAACGGCCTGGCCGGCAATAGTTGTCCAGTCAACTCCAAGACGGAAGGGGAGAGAAGAGAAGACTGGAATAGACGAGAGAACAATCCTTAACCATGATTGTGCTTGAAATAAGACGAGAAATCTAATGACGGAAGGACGCCCTACCATCCACGCTCAAGAATCTATTCTGTGACCGTCTGTGAGACAAGCTGAAACCGTGGTGTTTGTTTTCGTTACACTTAAACGCATTTACGCGTTATAGATGTAATAGTCACCCTTTGGTTATCTAATTTGGCACTGCCTTTCTCAAAATATTGCATTCAAAAAGTTACATTTTATCCTCTTAAAAGGCCTCTTCGTAGACTTTTCTAGTTTTTAGGGAACTCTATCAGCCAATCAACTCCTTAGCAGGCTACTTTCCCCAAACCCACCAACATTATTAGTAAAAACAGAGGATCCAGCTGACACATGACGTTTAAACAACGTCGCATTAACGTCGATGCAAAGTCATACATTATGACGTTGCATCGACGTTAATGCGATGTTGTAGAAACGTCATATGCTCGTTGGGTGTAACCAAAATATTTTCATGGGTCGTGTCAAGCAAAAACGTGTCTTACAGACTACATTTGTATCTGAAAGACGCTAGCTCAGATCAAACTGCGCATCCATACAAGCTCAACCGGATATTGGATCTCAGTCATACATGCTACAGCTCTCAGTGATTCTGTAAGCGGTACTGTTCGGGCTGCACATCATTACGAAAACACGCCTATTCAAATATATTGAAAATATTACAATCAAAAAAACGGAAAATTTTCAGATAAAAAAATTCTGATATTTTTCATATTTCTGCTCAAAACATAGATTGTGGGTACTCGTTAGAACCGCCTCGGTGAGGCGGTTCTAACGAGTACCCACAATCTGTGTTTTGAGCAGAAAAAGAAAAAATAATGTATACCCCTGTAAGCCCCAGTTTTACTATATAAAAGTGGGGTTTAAGGGGGTCAAAATTATATAGGCGTGTTTTCGTGATGACCACAGCTCGGTGATTCTGTAAGCGGTACTGTTCGGGCTGCACATGCGCAGATCAATTTGGGCCTTCACTGTGCACACGTCCAAAAGGAAACCTATTACAAAATGGTACATAGACATGCATTTCACAAAACAAGGCTAAAATAATAAATCGCTTAATATGTTAAGCTAATTTAGTAAAATAGTGCGTATTTCATAGCTACAGATGAGAGGTGCTATCCACAAAATATTTTTCTTTTTGTCTCTACGAAAACATATCCCATGCATATTTTTGGGTGAAAAGAGGAAACTAAAAAATATATTTGTCCTTGCCATCCAGCCATTGCCAATGGATCACAAATCCGTGACATTACGAAAACACGCCTATTCAAATATACGGAAAGTTTCACCTCCAAAAACTGAAAATTTTCTGATAAAAAACCCTGATATTTTTCATATTTCTGCTTAAAACATAGATTGTGGGTACTCGTTAGAACCGCCTCCGCGGTTCTAACGAGTACCCACAATCTATGTTTTTGAGCAGAAATAAGAAAAATAATGTATACTCCTGGAAACCCCAGTTTTACTATATAAAAGTGGGGTTTAAGGGGGTCAAAATTACATAGGCATGTTTTCGTAATGATAAAATCGTGTATGTAAAATTTACAACAAAATATAATAGAACTAACATAAATAAGCTTCGCTTTGTAAAAATTAATTTTCTGAACATATGTGGACAACGAAGGGTACAGATAAGCATGCGCACTACACATTCTAATCAGAACCTTTCTATCCGCTCACAGATTCTTTGCAACTTCGAATACAATTAGAAAAAAAACTGACTTAAAGGCTCCATATTTCTCACAAATAGACATTTATTATGTGATAAAGGTTTAATAAATTGATATATTCAAACAATATAAATTGATATATTGTATTAATGCAATCACCAAATGTCGCATCTGAAAGCCTGGTTAGTCTCTCGTTATTGAAATGAAATGATTTTATCATATCTCTGAATTAATGTTGCCAACATTAATTTTGAGAGAGGATAAAAATCATTTCGTTTTTTATCCAATTACAAAAAGAGAAACTAACTGAAACTTAACAGGCATCGGATGCCACATTGTTTTATCATATTTTTACTGTAGATTAGCTTATTAAACCTTTTTTGGATAAAAAAAATGTTTAAGAAATATGGAACCTTTAAACAGCACAGGTTTCTCTTTGATCTTGCTGTTCGCATACAAACTCAAACGCATTAATTTTTTCTCCCAGCCTATCACCAATATCACGTTTTATACATACACGCACACAGAAAATTAAGGGAAGGTAACTCTATCGAGATTATTTTGTCTCTTCTTAAAAAGGGCTCTACTCTAAAAGGAAAAAAAAAATACTCCCCTTGGAAGCAAATTCTTTCCATTTAGAGAATCTTTCCATTTTGAGTAGAATCCTTTTAAGAAGAGAGACAAATCAATTTTGTAGGAGTTGTCTCCCTAGAAAGTGTATCCGTTCCTCTTCATAATATTAACATGCAGTTTAAAGATGCTGATATTTTTTTTAGTATAATAAGCTGTTGTTCACAGCTTTCATTCATAAGTTGTTTTTTTTTTTTTTTTTTTTTTTTTACAGCTTCAATAATTAACATTAGTTGAAAATAAAGTCACATAAATCTACTGGTAAGCAAAAGATCTTTCAACAAATGGTCCCAGGAAACAATTACCCACTAGGACAAGGGGAATGAATACACTTTCAGGGGAGGCAACTCTCAAATTTGTTTTGCACCATTTCTGAAAAAGGATCTACTCTGAAAGGAAAGAATTTTCTCCCCGTGGGAGCAAATTCTTTCCTTTCAGAGTAGATCTCTTTTCTATAGGGTCTTGGTCCGCAGGAAAGTAAACAGGAAATCACAGAAGTTGTCTCCCTTGTACAAATGACTGAAACCCTACCAGGTGTATCCATTCTCCCATTCTCGGTAACCCACACTTCATTCATCACTCTTGGGACAACTCGCTTACGTTTCTTCGTCTTCATGAAATATTAATGAGGATATCTAATTTGTGATCTCAGTATTTCCATGAGAAATTTTAATCTATTTTTAACTCGCGTACTCCGCAAATAACGTCATCGTTCTATGATTGTTTTGCGAATATCCAATCATATCGTTCGTTGCAAACCAGGCTTGTTATTAATTGCTGACGAAAACGTTTATCGGGTTTTCCTGAGTTATTTTTAGTAACGGAAAAAGAAAAAATGAATCTTCCGCATAAGAGAGTAGCGCTATGTTATCGACATTTTGATTAGCTATTCAGGTATTCCCCGGTATTATGAATATTCATAGAAAACGACGTTTTGTCAGTCAGTTGTCCCAGGGTGATGTATGAAGTGTAACGTAATGGGTCATACCTGGGTTACCGAGGATGCCATTCTCCTTAAAAACGACATTTTTGTTACCGTGTTACACTAAATATTTAGACATCTTAACTCCTTACTAAAGCTGTCCTAAAATTCGACAAGTCCGTTTTCATACCCATTACGAAAACACGCCTATTCAAATATATTGAAAATTTTACAACCAAAAAACTGAAAGTTTTTAGCTAGAAAATTCTGATTTTTCATATTTCTGCTCAAAACATAGATTGTGGGTACTCGTTAGAACTGCCTCGGCGAGGCGGTTTTAACATGTACCCACAATCTATGTTTTTAGCAAAATAAGAAAAATAATGCATACCCCTGAAAACCCAAGTTTTACTACGAGGCTGAGTCAATAAGTAACCAGCCTAACTTATTTCAGGTTGAGATCCACCTCTTCTTTTTCGATGCAATTGCCCTCTAGTGTGATGCACTTAGACCAACGGTGTTCTGTGCCATCAGCCCAAAACTGAAAAAGTCAGGGTCCTTTTCACTAACCAACTCCTCAACTGCCGTCACGACTTCTTCATCAGACCGGAAATGAAGTCCACGGATATCCTTTTTCAAGTTTGGGAATAAGAAGAAGTCGCTAGGAGCTGGGTCAGGCGAATAGGCAGGATGTGGTATTAATTCATACCCGTTTCGCTCTACAGCATCCATTGCAACTTTGCAAGTGTAGACTCTCGCGTTGTCCTGTTGCAAAACACCTTTAGAGAGTTTACCTCGGCGTTTTTCACGGCGGTTCTCAGCTGGTCTAACAAGTTTGCATAGTACACTCCAGTTATTGTACTTCTCTTAGGTAAAAAGTCCAACATAATAACGCCTTTTGCGTCCCAAAATACTGTGGCCATCACCTTGCCAGCAGATGGTTGCGTCTGGAACTTCTTTGGCCTCGGGGACCCAGGCCCTACCCACTGACGACTCTGAGCTTTATTCTCTGGCTCATTATGACGAACCCAAGTCTTATCTACAGTCACCAGACGTAAAAGAAAATCGTCTTTTGACCTAAAACGCTTAAACAAGGTGCTGCATACTGATGCTCTAGTTGCCATTTGCTCATCGCTAAGGGATTTGGGGACCCAACGGGCTGTTAGTTTGCGCATACCTAAACGATCATGTAAGATTGTTGAAACGCTACCATGTGAAATGCCTAATGCCTGCGCTATTTCTTCCACCTGAATTCGCCTATCAGAGTATACCAGATCCCGAACTTTCTTATACATTTCTTCGTCGGTGGCATCCAGTGGGCGTCCAGACCTGGGTTCATCTTCTAAAAACGTTATACCGCGTTTGAATTCCCCTACCCAGAATTTAACCTGAGCATAAGATGGTGCAGAAGACCCATTAACAGCGGCTAACTCGCCGTGTATTACCTTGCCTTTTAAATACAAGTACCGAATTACAGCACGGTGCTCAACTTTAGATGAACAGCATGCCTTTGCATCACTAGCCATGTTTGACATGCAATATCTTATTAAATAATGACTCGATACGTGTGCAATTTTGTACCCATGTATAAAAAATATATTGAAACAAAGCATGGAAATCGTGACCGTCTCTGTCCATCGGAAATGGGATAGGCTGGTTATTTATTGACACGCCCTCGTATATTAAAGTTGGATTTAAGTGGTCAAAATTATGTAGGTGCGTTTTCGTGATGTTTCGGCATGTCTATTTAAAACTGTTAGATGGCCTGGATCTTTGCTGTACGCATGTATCCGGAAATTCTTGGAAACTATACCAGAGTGTTTTTTCTAGAATTATACGAGTACTGTGTACGTAAAAATGTCAGGCACCGATGTTTTTACATTTGATGAAATTTCTTAAAACAATATCACCACCCATGTCTTATGCTTATTGCAGCTGAGTACCCAAAATAATCTATAATAGACGAATCCACCAGAAATACAAAGAAAAAACAATATGAATAAAAAAGAAGAAAGAAAAAAAAAACGAATCAAAATTTAATTTTCATGGGATATCGTATCTTTCATAATTCACACACCTTAACTTCATTTTACCATACCTTATCCTAAACTATGGAAATGACCATCAACGAATTCGCGAAGTTAATGTTCTTGCTAAACAGTTTAATATATTCAATTTTTAAGCAAACAATTTTAATTAAAAAAACGATATTCCAATAAATTTTGTTGTGTATATGACGTCACATTTTATTACAAAAACACGCCTATTCAAATACACTGAAAATGTTACCACCAAAAAAAAAGGCAATTTTACATATAAAATATTCTGATATTTTTCATATTTCTGCTCAAATCATAGATTGTGGGTACTCGTTAGAACCGCCTCGTCGAGGCGGTTCTAACGAGTACCCACAATCTATGTTTTTCAGCAGAAATAAGAAAAATAATGTATACCCCTGTAAAGCCCAGTTTTACTATATAAAAGTGGAGTTTAAGGGGGTCAGTATTATATAGGCATGTTTTCGTGATGTTAAGCATGTTATCTGACATGATCGTGAAAAAATTTTGTTATGTTTAAGTTCATAACTTATAATATGGTTATATGAAAAGTTTATTTCAAAGTATCCAAACGTCATGATATATGATCTATTCTAGACAAGAAAAAAGTCACGGAAAAAAGTTTTTATTCATAACTTATAATATGGTTATATGAAAAGTTTATTTCAAAGTATCCAAACGTCATGATATATGATCTATTCTAGACAAGAAAAAAGTCACGGAACAAAGTATTGAGTATGTCTAATAATAATAATAATAATAATAATAATAATCATAATAAAGACATATCAAAGTTTCGGTACGTACATGAATCAGAAACAAAACTATGTAATATTGTATTAGGAAATATTAAGACCGTGACTTATTTATTTTTTTTTTGTTTTTTGTTTGTCTGTTTTATGGCCCAGTCAACGCTATTAAGGTCATGTTGAGTTGGTCGAATAATCTACTCTTTTTCTGGGCAGCCTAAGCCGTCAAGGTGGTTGATCAGTGCTTTGTGCACAACTCATGTCAGTAACTGACAACTGCCCTTTTTGAATCAACTCAGAGTGGAGAAGGACTGTAAAAACGTTTCCATGATCAATCTCAATGAAAGTTGTGCATGTGGGCAAGCTTGGTTCGAACTTGCAAACCCCTGTGATCTGCAGTCAGCCGCTATCGACTGCACTATAGAGCCCGGCTAAAAATACTTAGTAAGACAGTGCCTCAAATAATTTTCATACTGCAAGATTCATTCAGCTGAACATTGTGTCTAGTCAAAAAACATATCTGTAATGGACCGTCAGTTTTGTTTTGTTTACTTAAGATGAGGGTTCATGGCCGAATCAACAATATTTCAGTTATGCCGCGCTATCTCCTAGACAGGAGAGAAAACAAAAACAAAAAAAAAGAAGAAAAGACATGAGTAAACAATTAACACGAATGGATGGATACAGTTTTACGGGAGGCAAATCTGCTAAAGTTGACTTTGCCCCTTTCTAAAATGGGTCTAGTCTTAACCCTTTTCTTGCTGAACACGAAATGCCCTGTCTTAGTAAACAGTGTAGAGCTAGATAAATTGGCTTCTTCAATCAGTTGGCTTCTGAAGAAGCCAACTGATCTGGAGCTGCACTGTTTATCATTAAATATGTGAATATCTACGCTTGTATTAAACACCTCCGTACCAAGTAATCTGATTGGCTGGCAATTAGAAGTGGGCATTGCATCTTAATTTATTCAGCATGGCAAGCGTTAAAGGGAAAAAATGCTGAAAGGGCTTGATGTACGGGAAAGCAAACAAAGTCTCAGAACTCATATCCTTTTTACAAAATAAGGGAAACACTAGACCCTTTTCTGCCTTCAAGCTAACTTAGTGGCACACGGAGATTATCGCAAAATGATTGTATTGAATCCAAAGTTGTTTAGGTAGAGCCCTGTGGTTGGTACAAGATCATATTTGATCTGATAGAAGTAAGACTGAAAACAAATGGAAAAATCAGAAAATGGAAAGCAAAAAATGTGATTTTGATGAATTATTACTCTCATTGGCATGATCGAATGTGGACGAAGCGAAGGTTCCTTGTCGGAAAACCTAGAACGAACGGATAAGACTGGTCTATGGAGGTCAAAAGATGCACACAATTAAGCCTATTATTATTATTATTATTATTATTATTATTATTGTGGAGCAAGGTTACTTTTTGATTAAAAATTATTTTCTCATAATATAACAACATTTGTTCTTAAGTTTTCGGTCTAAGGTCTTTTTCAAGGATTGTCGCAAGTTTTACGTTCATACAAGGAAACTACATCGATTGTTACTATTGTAATTACCCGAAATATTCGGGAGCCTTAACTGATAATCGTTTTTTGTCCTAAAATTCTAAAAAATCAATTTCAACGTCTGTTAGTATTATTCTTAAGTCTGCTGGATGAGCGGCTAACAGTGTAGACCCAGATCAGACGCCGCAGCTGCAGTATCTAATCTAAGTCTACACTTTTTTCACAGGATTGTCAGTTGGAATACACAAGATAAATACCGTTAAGGATGTAAGAGAAAACCCTGTCGGACGCTCAAAATCGGTGGCTGAGTGAAGTAGTTAGCGAGAAGAGAGCGGGGTCAAGGGAGGGTCGGAATTAGATTGGGCAGGCGGGGCGAGTGGGGTGGGGTTGGGGAAAGAGAGGAAGAGTGAAAGAAGTGTTTTGAGTTTTGATTTATTATTATCATTATTATTTTGCTTATTAATCCTATGATTTATTTTATTTTTAGTATTTCTTTTTATTGAATTTATTTATTTATTCATACTACTGCTACTATTAAATATACTACTACTACTATTTCTGCTACTACCACTACTTCAACATTTTAATTGTCTTCATTTAATTCATTTAATCATGTATTTGTTTATTATTATTATTATTATTATTATTATTATTATTATTGGTTAGGTTAGTGAAGTAAAGGGCAGCCACCGATTTATAGCTTCCTGAATGCAATGTGTATGTCCATTTTTCCTTTCCTGTTTTTACAGCAGTTTTTGGTAAGGTTTTGCGACTTCACTGAGAAAAGTGAACGTCACGACGTCCTGTAAAAATCCTGTAAAAGGAAGTATAGAGACGATTCGTTCCTTGGATGAGCCTGAAGAATTGAAGCAGACGATAATCCTTGAAAAAAGGCCTCACAGCAGAAAAGTTGGGAAATTGTGTTTTATTATTTGAAGATAAATTTGTTTTCGTTTCCTAAGGAATGATCGGATTCTGTCTATCTGACAGGATACTCCAACCATTTATTTTCGCCTTATGGTTTTATGACTGGATACAGTTTCATGGCAGACAACTCATGTCAAAATCGGTTTTAGCTCCTTCTAAAAATGACGCTTCTAATGAGTATTTCTATTGAATGTCTTTTTGGAGAAAAAAGACACACTGTTAATGTATTTTCTGTTGAAATTACTTCTCTAGACCTTTGACTTGGCAGTGTACACATTTTAGCCATATAAAAAGTACAGGGTCTATTACAAGAGGAAAAGGACATCTTTCATTTCTGCCCACTCATGGATTTTTCTGAAACTTTGTATAATAATAACTAGGCATATGCAACCTATGAAAATGTGCTTATTAAATTATATAATAAAAAGTTGGACTCAGGATGCAACCTTGACTCACTCCCCCCATGAGCTGATACCTGTCGCCAAATAAGTATGTCACACATCTTAAGTTTAATTTAGTTTTAAGATTTTTGCGCTGTGCTGAATGGTGAACACCATAGTAATTCTATTGGTACCACAAAACATTTATATTTAATTAAAGTTAACATTCTCTGATAAATTGATTATAAAAAATCTGAATTTTTACGAAAAAATGAAAAAAAAAAATATCAAAATTAAACTTTCAAAATTAATATGTTATAGTTTTTGTCAAGATTTCATACTACCAGGAAAATTTGCTACATATATCCTCTATAGCTGTGCCAAATTTCATAAAAAATCAAAACCGGTAACATTGTCATTTTAGGCCTTGAATGGATATAGGTCGATTTTTACAAAATTGACTATTTTGTTACATTGATAAAAAACAGTAGAGAAAGGCAGTGTTATCAAACACTTCTAACACTTAACAAATCAAAGAGAGTTTAGACAACTCGGAATAAATATATCTTGAGCTACCCATTAAATTTTCATGACTTTCTATTACTTGCCTTCTATTTATATGGACTCAGACTAACCAACTATTACAAATGTAGACAGCATAACAAATTAAATCTAAAGAAATTCTAATTAACAAATTGGGCTTAACAAAATCTTACGCTTTAATTCATGTCAGTAAATCATTGAGCATTTTGTATAATTACTTCCCAAAAAGCATAAAACTAAAATAGGTGTAAAACAGGGGTATCCATTCTCACCATTACAAAAATAGGCATAAAACAGGGAGATCCATAATCTCCATTGTCATATTAAGAAGATGTGCAAACGTACTATTGCAAGTAGTTGTTGCTTGTTTGTTTGTTTGTTTGTTTTGAAGATGGATTTGCATCCCCATCAACAGATTTTAGGATTTTTGGAGATTTGCTTCTGGACTGGTGAACTCTAACCAAACTAAGAACGCTTGAAAAGAAAATAATACTTATAGACTTAACTTCTAATATATCTATAGCTTGCTTGCAAGCCTAAATTGTATTTTGAAATTACGAACACTGGATTTCTTGTCCTGAAACATGTTCAAATGTGTCACTTCAATCGGTATTTCCTGCGATCGAATTGACACTGACACTGGAGTTTTTCTCTTTGTTTCAACAGTTACCTTTGATGACAGCAGCACAGAATACTGTTTATGTGGTCTTAACTTTTGCTATCAGAAAAGCAGATCTATCTTTTCTTCCTTACAGTAAGCATATATGAAATTGTTTCTGTTCTGCATAAGTTCTATTCTAGTGCACATAGTTTGACTTAAACAACAAATTGGTGTTCTGTAGTTCTTCATGTTAAAGCTTTAAGATTTTTCCAAAGGTTGTATGACATTTATATTTTAGTTATTGCCTAAGGACTTCCATACTAGTTTGAAACTCCGCCATATGTTAATTTAATACAGGAGTTTAAAAAAGCTAACTTGTGTGGTCTTAATATGAATCTAAAGGATTATTGAAGAGTTTTTGAACAGTTTTCATTCATTTGGTTGCTGGCAGTTCTATGGTATTTAATTAATTCTATTTTCACCTTGTCTCTGTTTTTTGTGTTGTTATACGTTTTGAAAGGAGGCTTTTATTATTCAAGTTTTGTTTTAGTTCTTATACTTAAATTCTTTCTTCCATTGAATATTTTAGCTGAATATAATTTCATTATTCTTAATACCAAGTGCTCTTACTTTCTTTGTTGTTCCTCGCTGATCATATTTCTGAAAAGTTATTCTTTCATTTTAGAAAGAGTACTAAAGTATTTGGTCAGCAAGTGCATAGATCTAACCTAAAGAAACAGTACTAAGCTTGCATGTGTCCATGTGACACAGACTTTAGTTGTTCATTACTGATTCTATTTAAGCTGTAGTTTTTTTTTCCAATATTGAGTGTCTTCGTGTGTGTTTTGTACCAGCTGTGAAATCTTCTGCTGTGGTTTTGACAATATTGTGTTTTTTTGTATTTACTATGCGTGAACAGTTGTCACAGTATTGCCTGTTTATATCAATTCTTTTTGTTACTGTTATTTTTTTAGGCATTTATCCAGTTTACACCAAAGTTTATAGTTGATATTTGGACAAGAAGTCCACATTGTTGTATTTACTCATAAATCCATTGAAGATTGACAATTCTGAATGTTGAAATCAACAGACATGGACCCTGAAGATTTTAATCAGGTTTCCTAGGATAGTAATCATTACTTGGTAAGCAAGTTGTGCCCACCATGCCTATCTGCCTGAACGAGTAACTTTAAAGCTAGACCCAGGTTTCATAATCATCATCAGTAGTTACAAGACTGTTATCTGCCTTTTATTATCTGATAAATACTTCCACAGTCAAGTATTTGAAGTGGAATCCTATATATACAGATACAGAGAACTTGGACTTAGTGTCTGCATGGTCCAGATCATGTAAACGAAAAGTTTTTTTTTTTTTTTTTTTTTTTGGACATGGTGTTCAACAAGGTGCAATTCAGTCAACTGGTTATAAATGAATATGTACAATTATGGTATCAACTTCTTATACAAATCATACTATATCATGGTAATCCAAATTGAAAGCTATTGATAAGTTGACTTTACACGATACTACTTATACATGAGTATTGGGTAATTTCATATTTTGCCGACTCAGGACTATATGTATTCAGGCTGTTCAAACAGCATGTTACCGGTCTTCAATTTTTATGAAATTTCATGTGTTTATTTCTAATACATATGGAATTTTTTTATGCTGAAATGGTGTCTTGACAAGAATCGAAACATGGTAAAATTGCAGATAATATCTGGATGAATACATAACCTGCAGCTGAAATATGGGGCTACCGTTCAACTTATGTTATTGCTCCAACACTATTGCTAAGTATATGAAGCCATCCATAGTATCAA
This sequence comes from Anodontia alba, assembly GCA_964016985.1. Taxonomy (NCBI): domain Eukaryota; kingdom Metazoa; phylum Mollusca; class Bivalvia; order Lucinida; family Lucinidae; genus Anodontia; species Anodontia alba. Next base: position 34,193,444 of record OZ024838.1, read on the forward strand.
AACATGTACTAATGATGGTCTTAATAAAACATTCCAGCATCTGAAAAAAGAAATCCTGTTTACTGTATGAAGGTTACTATTAGGGCACCCCCTGATTTGGTAGTGGCCGCGTACAAAACACCATAAATTTACAATGGAACTACATTTAAAAGCCAATGCCTCATAATCATCAGTGTTATACCCTAGGCAACCATTGTGCAGAATTTCATCCAATTCCAAGCGTGGGCAGAAACCAATGTAAATTTCCTATACCGTGTAAGAGCCCCTTTGAAATATTTAAAGAACATACATGACTGAAATAGATATCAAAAGAACAAAACCAAAGTTACAGAAGCAGAATGAAATCCAGACAGTATCAAAGTTTTAAGGTGCGTGGATACACTGTAATCTTCCGCAAGTTTTGACAAGGGAGACAATTTAGGCGACTTCCTGTTTGCTTTCCTGTACATAAATCACCTTCTAAAAAGGGTTTTACTCTAGGAAAATTCTTTCCCTTCAGAGTAGACACATTTTCCGAAAAAGGTCAAAACAATTTAGGCTTAAAGCGATGATGGGTGACTTAATGCATGGTTATTGCAATTTTCATTTTCTTTCAAGATACGAGTATATTGAGCTTAACCGAGTGTGGTATTTTCAAACTTTCGGAGGATCCCCCTTTTAAGATTTAAATAACATTACGAAAACACGCCTATTCAAATATATTGAAAATTTTACCACCAAACAAAGAAAATTTTCCGATAAAAATTCAGATATTTTTTAATTTCTGCTCAAAACATACATTTTTTGTTATTACATTAATATGCGAACACCTGTATAAATACCGAAGGGCTTCATGCTAAGTTTTTCTGTGGTTCGTCGGCGTTTGCTCGCAAAAATGAAATCGGGCTCCATAGCGCAGTCGGTAGGAAAGCTGGCTGCAGATCCGGGAGTCTCGAGTTCGAATTCCAGCTCGCCATATAACTTCCGTGGAGTGTGATCATCACGAAAACCCGCATATATAATTTTGACCCCCTTAAACCCCACTTTTATATAGTAAAACTGGGGTTTACAGGGGTATAAATTATTTTTCTTATTTTGCTAAAAACCATAGATTGTGGGTACTCGTTAGAACCACCTCACCGAGGCGGTTCTAACAAGTACCCACAATCTATGTTTTGAGCAGGAATATGAAAAATATCGGAATTTTTTATCTGAATTTTTTCCTTTTTTTGGGTTGTAAAATTATCCATATATTTGAATAGGCGTGTTTTCGTAATGTCATGAAATAATTCCTACGGTAATTCCCCCCTTCCGCTGATTCAAGAAGAGAAGTTATCAGCTGCTGATGAAAATATGCATACATTACGAAAACATGCCTATTCAAATATATTGAAAATTTTACAACCAAAAATGGGAAAATTTCCAGATAAAAAATTCTGATATTTATTATATTTCTGCTCAAAACATACATTGTGGGTACTCGTTAGAACCGCCTCGTCGAGGCGGTTCTAACGTGTACTCACAATCTATGTTTTGAGCAGAAATAAAAAAAATAATGTATACCCCTGTAAACCCCAGTTTTACTATATAAAAGTGGGGTTTCAGGGGGTCAGAATTATATAGGCGTGTTTTCCTGATGCAAGTACTGGTTAACCGCTTAGAGGACCAAGCATGGCCAGAAACTGTGAGTAGGTTAAATGAATCGCTCTACATGGCCTTAAAAGGTAACTGGGCCGTAAAACCTCAATTCAAACAAAAAATGAAATTCGATTCTTTCGATTCCAGTTCTGCCATGTTTAAGTTTATAGCATGAGATAAATTGCAAAATTTTGAAATATACGCGAAGAAAATACTTCCATAAATCCTGCTCAACGGATTTATGAAATGTGAAAATTTGAAAAATGTTGTCGACCAATCAATAATCAAATTCCACTAAAGAAATGTACGATTGTTGAGTTGGGCGTTTTTTATAATGAAAATCACATACACAATAATAAAATAAAAAAAAAAAAAAAAGATCTGCGGACTAGAAAAAAAAACTAATGCGCAGAAATATTAAAATAGTACAGAACATTATGAAAACATGCCTATTCAAATGTACAAAAAAATTTTACCACCAAAAAACTGAATAAATGAATATTTTCATATAATAATAAAAAAGAATATCTGTTATGTTTCGTATTCCTGCTCAAAAACATAGATTTTGGCTTCTCGCCAGAACCGCCTCGTCTAATGAGTACCCGCAATCTATGATTTTGAGCAGAAATAAGATTAATGTATACCCCAGTTTTACTATATAAAAATGGGATTTATGGGGATAAAAATTATATAGGCATGTTTTCGTGATGATTTAATCTATGGACAAAACGTCTTCATAATAAAGCAATACAAGCGACATGACAGAATCTTTTCCATAATCGGGGGCGGATCCAGGATTGGGAATTCAAACTTTTTGAAAGAAATCGATTTTATCCAAACACCGGACTATTCTTAATATAGGGAAAACAGGCCTGAGCCATCAGTATTGACCCAGATCAAACGCCACAGAACGCGGTGTCTGATCAGGCTCTACACTGCTATACATGCAGCAATTTTAGATATTCACAGGTAGTAAAATCGACTTGTGGAAATTTAGGAGCTATATATAATGTAATGAGTAAAGTGTGTGAAAAATTAAGGAAAATACAGCAGCCAAACTTTATCCAATTTATCCAAACCGTCTGATGAAAATGCAATTTTGAATCAAAAGAGGATCGAGTCAGGGAACCCCACTAATCATCCCTGAGATCCGGCCCTGTAATAATCTGTTAACACAATCGACACATCATGAATTCTGGGTTTGGTGGGCTTGGGGGACTAGCAGATAGCTGTCCACATAACTATATGTCACAACATTTAGAAGGATTAATAACGCTTTTTTTCACAGAAAGTGAAACGATTCCGTTTATAATTTGAATGAAATGTCTGTTCTTATTAAATTTGCTGTCTAAAACAAGACATATTTTAAATTTTCGTATTGTGATTTAGCATACGTAGTGGAAATCTAAATAAATTAATACGAGGGCGTGTCAATAAATAATCAGCCTATCCCATTTCCGATAGACCGAGACGGTCACGAATTTCATGCTTTGTTTCAATATATGTTTTATACATGAATACAAAATTGCACACGTATTGAGTCATTCTTTAATAAGATATTGAATGTCAAACATGGCTAGTGATGCAAAGGCATGCTTTTTATCTAAAGTTGAGTACCGTGCTGTAACTCGGTACTTGTATTTAAAAGGTAAAACAGGCAAGGAAATACACGGCGAGTTAGCCGATGTTTATGGGTCTTCTGCACCATCTTATGCTTATGTTAAATTCTGGGTAGGGGAATTCAAACGCGGTAGAACGTCTTTAGAAGATGAAGCCAGGTCTGGATGCCCACTGGATGCCACCGACGAAGAAATTTGTAAAAAAGTTCGGGATCTGGCATACTCTGATAGGCGAATTCAGGTGGAAGAAATAGCGCAGGCATTAGGCATTTCACATGGTAGCGTTTCAACAATCTTACATGATTATTTAGGTATGCGCAAGCTAACAGCCCGTTGGGTCCCCAAATCCCTTAGCGATGAGCAAATGGCAACCCGAGCATCAGTATGCAGCGCCGTGTTGAAGCGTTTTAGGTCAAAAGATGATTTTCTTTGCGTCTGGTGACTGTAGATGAGACTTGGGTTCATTATTATGAGCCAGAGAATAAAGCTCAGTCGTCAGTGGGTAGGGCCTGGGTCCCTGAGGCCAAAGAAGTTCAAGACGCAACCATCTGCTGGCAAGGTGATGACCACAGTATTTTGGGACGCAAAAGGCGTTATTATGTTGGATTTTTACCCAAGAGAAGTACAATAACTGGAGTGTACTATGCCAACTTTTTAGACCAGCTGAGAACCGCTATCCGTGAAAAACTCCTAGGTAAACTCTCTAAAGGTTTTTTGCTGCAACAGGACAACGCGAGAGTCCGCACTTGCAAAGTTGCAATGAATGCTGTAGAGCGAAACGGGTATGAATTAATACCATATCCTGCCTGTTCGCCTGACCTAGCTTCTAGAGATTTCTTCCTATTCCCAAACTTGAAAAAGGATATCCGTGGACTTAATTTCCTGTCTGATGAAGAAGTCGTGACGGCAGTTGAGGAGTGGGTCAATGGAAAGGACCCTGACTTTTTCAGTTCTCTGGGCTGATGGCACTTGAACACCGTTGGTCTAAGTGCATCACACTAGTGGGCAATTACATTGAAAAAGAAGAGGTGGGTCTCAATTGGAAATAAGTAAGGCTGGTTACTTATTGACTCACCCTCGTAAATAAATAAATAAACGAGACTGAACTCGTATATGTGGACATCAAACAAAGACTCGGACATACTGATCTGGGTTTTAGTTGCTCAGATGTATGGAAATAGAGAGAAGGGGCCCTTTTTATGTTGTGGCTTATATAATTCTGTTTAAATCCTGCTGTCGTCCAGAAAACAAGAAAAATATGTTTAAGGTGGATTTTTTTTTAGCTTTTAGCTTTTCATTACGAAAACACGCCTATTCAAATATATAGAAAATTTTCTCTCCAAAAACTGAAAATTTTCCGATAAAAAACTCAGATATTTTTCATATTTCTGCACAAAACATAGGTTGTGGGTACTCGTTAGAACCGCCTCGCCGAGGCGGTTCTAACAAGTGCCCACAATCTATGGTTTGAGCAGAAATAAGAAAAATAATGTATACCCCTGTAAACCCCAGTTTTACTATATAAAAGTGGGGTTTAAGAGGGTCATAATTATATAGGTATGTTTTCGTGATGCCAAGCTTTTTTTGAAAAAGAGATAAATTCTGTAGCTTCTTAGCCTTTCGTTTTACTGCACAATAATTCTCTTCTGAAAAGGGGTCTACTTTAAAAGGAAAGAATTGATCTTTTCTTTTAAAGTACAATCATTTTCAGAAGGGAAGAATAACAATGTCGATTAAGTAGTTTCCCACGAAAGTCTGTTCAATCCCCTTAAACGACTTTGACTTTATCGACTTCGACTTTATTTATTTATAGAGGGTAACACATTTAGTAATTTGGTACTAATCTTCCACGTGGCCTTCTTTTTTCCTGGGTAGAAAACCAGTACTATGCAATGTGGATAAAGTCTCTTGCTCAAGGAAACAACACTTGCTGTTTGTGGGGATCGAACCCGGTACCTCTCGATCTCGAGTCCGATGCTTTACCACTGCACCACAGCGCTCCACTCCACGACACTGCAACATGCAACATGCAATGGATAAAAATATTTACTACAAGTATTTGGGCATACAGGCCGGTGCAAATAGTGCGGCATCAGATCTAGGTCTATACTGTTTACCACTAATCAAACACTTTTTGGATACAACAACTGGTATAGGTAAAAATATAATCTTCTGACCTGTGACTTCTGGTTTCGATTTTCTATTTCACATAATAAAGTTGGAAACCAGATGCCGTAGGTCACCGAACAAGGTTATATTTTGATCTATAATCGTATTTTTAAAAAAAATCAAATAAAAAAAAATCTCATGACAAATGTGGTAAAGAGGTGTCTGAATACTTCGGATAAATAGGGTATTCATTACGAAAACACGCCTATTGAAATACACTGAAAATTTTACCGCCACAAAATGACGTATTTCAGATAAAAAAATTCTTATATTTTTCATATTTCTGCTCAAAACATAGATTGTGGGTACTCGTTAGAACCGCCTCAGCAAGGCGGTTCTAACGAGTACCCACAACCTATGTTTTTGAGCAGAAATAAGAAAAATAATGTATACCCCTGTAAACCCCAGTTTTACTATATGAAAGTGGGTTTAAGGGGGCCAAAATTATATAGGCATGTTTTCGTAATGGTTACACCAGTCCAAATAGTATACTGTGCAGAATTAAAAAAACTATCTTAATCCTTCTCTTGCTGAACACGACATGCCCTGTCTTAGCAAACAGTTTAGATGCAGATCAGGTGGCTTCTTCAGAAGCCACCTGATCTGGATCTACACTGTCATTCAATATGTTTATTTCTATCTAAAACCCAAATCATCACGAAAACATGCCTAGTATATAATTTTTACCCCCTTTAACCCTACTTTTATATAGTAAAAGTGGGATTTACAGGGGTATACATTATTTTCTTATTTCTGCTCTTAAACATAGATTGTGGGCACTCGTTAGAACCGCCTCGGCGAGGCGGTTCTAACGAGTACGCACAATCTATGTTTTGAGCAAAAATATGAAAAATATCAGAATTTATTATCCGAAAATTTTCATTTTTTTGGTGGTAAAATTTTCAGTATATTTGAATAGGCGTGTTTTCGTAATGCAAGTAATCGGATTCACTAGAAATTTGAAGTGGGCGCAACATCTTAATTCATTCAGCATGACAAGGGTTAAATTATCATTGCAATCATCACCTCATCTGGGCCAATCTTCACAATCAAAAGCAACGCTGACAAAGAAACAAAATCATGTATTTTGTTGCAAGTTTGACATTACGAAAACATGCCTATTCAAATATACTGAAAATTTTACTACCAAGAAATGAAAATTTTCAGATAAAAAATTCTGATATTATTCGTATTTCTGCTCTAAGCATAGATTGTGGGTACTCGTTAGAACCGCCTCGGCGAGGCGGTTCTAACGAGTACCCACAATCTATGTTTTTGCGCAGAAATAAAAAAAAATGTATACCCCTGTAAACCCCAGTTTTACTATATAAAAGTGGGGTTTACGGGGGTCAAAATTATATAGGCATGTTTTCGTGATGTAAAAATGGGATAAAAAAAATTAAAGGTAATCACGTTTAAAAATTTCAAAAATAATAAAACTACAAGCCATGCACCATGCCCCGCCACAGCATTGTATGAAGCAAGTGACAAAAAAAAAAAAAAAAAAAAAAAAAAAAAAAAAAAACACAAAAAAGTCTAAGTTAAAAATGCAATAAAAAGTGATAAAAAATAATTTCAGGATTCTGAAAAAAAACAATATGCATATCTTCAGACCATCCTAAAAGCGTCTGTAATTTTCTCCAGTTCTCCATAAAACATATGTTGTGGTACACATTAGAAGTGCCTTGGTGAGGCGCTTCTAATGAGTACCCACAACATAAGTTTTTCTTTATAAAATTATGTTTGAAACTTAATAGAAGCACCTCGCCGAAGCGCTTCTAATGAGTACCCACAACACTGTTTTCTCCATAAAATCATATGGTGTCCGTACTCATTGAACGCGTCTCGGCGAGGCGCATCTAATGGGTACCCACATGTCTTTATGGGAAAATAAGAAAAACATCCCAGAATAATTTCCGAATACTCTTTGTTAACAATTCCTCTGTACCTATTCCCGAAATATGAGCTGTGTCATTAGAATATGTGTCTCCAGGTTATAAGCGAACAGTAAAGATCCAGGTCAATCAGCAAGCCAAATATCGTCTCAGGACCATGAGTATACGCTGCTTTACATCTCAGTATCCAATGATCACACTACGCGAATGCGCCGGCCGATCTGGACCTTCGCTGTCCGTATATGCTCTGAAGACACGATCTGGCACGGGCCGGCTCAAATGTTAAACCTAATAAACGTGCTGGCAATTCCATATACAATTCTGTTGAACCAAACAGTCTCTTTTTTCACTTTCTGAGTACAATCAGCAGATGATAGTTTAATACTGTTTATGTTGTCTCATTTGTTTTTATGCAACTGTCTTCTTAGGAGACAAATGTAAAAGGATGTGGAAAAACTACATGGAATGCCAATATTTCTATGTAAAATAAGAAACCACTTCAAAGTCCCGTCTACTGATTTTCTTCTACACAGAACACAAAGCGATAAGGATTACCATATGTATGAGGGTTGTTCGATCAGTTTGTATTTGTACATGTATGCCTGCCCCTGTTCACGCAACAATCCCATTCTTTTCTGGTGTAGCTGTCCCAGATGGTTACTGCTGTAAGAGTCCCTGATGGTTGTATGCACTCCTACAAAATATTGTTTATAAACCTTTTCATCACTGAGTTGCTCAAGTGGACTCTTCCATCAGGTCCACCAATGCAAATAGGGGGCACAGTCTCAAAACAGTATGACAAACAGTGTAGATCCTGACGAGATATCTCGTTACCGTATCATCTGGATCTACGTTGTTTGCACAAGTATCTATTTTTTTCTGCAGGTCTGAAAGGGTTAAACCTTTGCATCTGAAAATGTTATAACACGAAATGTTATAACACGAATTGACCCTTGTCATACTGAATAAATTAAGATATCATAACCACTTCCAATTGTCAGCAAATGTGATTCCTTGATCCAGCTTGTTGATATAAATTCACTTTCTGAATGACAAACAGTGCAGATCCAGATCAGACGCCAACTGATCTGGATCTACACGGTTTGCAAAGGCAGGGTATATCGGGATCAGCATGACAAGGGTTAATATAAACAAAGCAAATTGCGTAGAAATGTATAAAACGTTCATTACATCTCAATCTCCTTTTCTTACTAATCAGCTATTTGGTCTTTTTCTTGAAAAAGTGAGCTTATTGATTGAATAAAAGTGTACTTGAAGAAATGAAACAACATTAATTTTGCGCTCACTTCGGTTGTTCAATTTCTCCAGACATCTAGAATTGCTCTGACGCGACACTATCCCTAGTCACTGTATGCTGATATCGGTGCGACCATTCTCTTAACTGTTTGGGTCGATTGCTTACAGTCAAGCCAAAGTATACATATACTCAAACTTTCCTTAAGGTTGTTGTCTACCTGATTATCATTTGACGGTGTGACGTCAGTATTGTGTAAAAAGGGTTATCTGTAAAACCTGGAATGGGTTTATTGTTTAGACACTTGCAAACAGTGCATACTCAGATTAGAAGAATAGACGCCGCAGAATGTGGTGTCTGATCAGGGTCTGCACTGTTTGCTTAAATTACAGGAATGATAATCCTAAATCCCTGTTCAGGATGAGTTTCCAGGCCTACACTCAATCGATCCACCAGAGCTGTCAGTGCTTTGGTCCCTAATGCTAAGCGCCAAACTATTTAATAATTTAACACGTAGATCTTGTTAATTATGCCGCTACAAATTTGGCTGAAATCCACCGAAGGCGATAATGATGACTTCTGGCTTTACGTTCCTTTCAAAATTATTTAAGTCATATCGAGACGATAGAAGATGATAATTAAGCGCCGCACAGTCATGAGCCGAATTCCGCCTCTAGCGGGGTTCGATGATGATGATGGTTTGGTGTTTAATGTCCTTTCAACAGTATTTAAGTCATATTCTAATGCACTCGCGTATGTAACGCGACGTCTGATTGGATAACTTCAAAAATTTGCGACAGTATATCGCAGAATATACCGTCGCAAATCCGACGTCATCACGTAACGTCGCTTCTCATTGGCTGGCATTTGGTTTTACGCCGCTCACAGCACTTGTCATTTAGTGCAAATAGTACATTTTTTCAATAGAAAAATGAATAAATGCATTAGAATGGGGATAACTGCATCAAATTTATCATTTGGGGACTCCGAGGTAAATCGGCGGTTTTACGGTCGCAAATTACGTTTTACGGCTCCGCTGACGCGTCGCCGTAAAACGAAATTTCCGACCGTAAAACCGCCGATTTACCTCCACAAATGCCAAATTTGAATGCAGTTATCCCCTAATTGAGATAATGAAAAGGCGATAATGAAAGGCCCTGTGCAATGAAGCGCCGTACATTCATAAGCTGAATTTCGCCTCCAGCGGGGTTCAAACCTGGCATCACGAAAACACGCCTATTCAAATATATTGAAAATTTCACCTCCAAAAACAGAAAGTTTTCAGATAAAAAATTCTGATATTTTTCATATTTCTGCTCAAAACATAGATTGTGGGCACTCGTTAGAACCGCCTCAATCTATGTTTTTGAGCAGAAATAAGAAAATAGTGTATACCCCTGTAAACCCAGTTTTACTATATAAAAGTGGGGGTTTAAGGGGGTCAATATTATATAGGTATGTTTTCGTGATGGGAACTGAGTGTTTTGAATAACTGAGCCTTCTAGACACATCTCTAAGGGTGACAATGAATGCATTGTCTGTACAAAGAATCACAGCAGTCATATGGCAATTTGCGCCTTCAGCGGAATCAAACTTGGGCCTCGTGATCCGGTTTCGGGAACTCTTTGTCAACTGAGCCGGTATTAGATTCAATGTGCGCCCAGCGAGGACGCGGATCGACACAGGTCGATCAAAGTCTGATGTCCACCTGAAAACGCTTTAGATCGATTCTAGGCTACCCACAGAGTGCCCTGCGAGGACTGTGTGGATGTGCACGCTGATCTGAATCTTCGCTGGGCGTACGGGCAAATGCTCTGCCCCGGCTTATTTGATATCTAAGTTGACCCCAAGGTTACAAAACTTTTTTCATGCTCAACTCAGCTGAGCATGAAATTTTCTAAAGCTAGAAAATATGAACAATAGTTGGCATTTTCATTTTTATTAGCAGAGAAATTTTCATGCATAGCTATGTTAAGCGAGAAAGAATTTGGCATTGTCAGTAATTTGAGATTTATTAGCAAGAAAATTTTCATGCTTAGCTGAGTTGAGCATGAAAAAAAGTTTTATAACCTTGGGGCCTGCTCTTTGTGAAAAGGTGACGGTATATGTGGACAGCACTTAGGATACTCACCAATGACTGCGTTTTCTAAGGTCGATCTTTCCAGGTAAACGACCGTTAGTTCAGTTATGGCCCACGGGACATCACAGGGGTCTCCTTCGGATCAGTTTCCTGAAATAAAAAAGGAACTGTAGTTGCCTGTCAGAACAGATGCAGTATTTCTATGTTGTTGTATTCTTTGTCTCCAATGTATCGGTTGTCACAGAACATATACGCGGATAATTTAAAATCAGATTTTATGTGAATTTGAATCCAATATATTTTCTCCTACCTTTGCCTGTATGAAAAGCCTATCTTACATGACCACTGCTGTCCACCATTTAATCCGCTGGTCCTGGGAACAATCCACGTTATGGTGGAAGAGAAAAAAAAAGAGTCCATCATGAGTCCATACAGGATAGAAAAATCGCAGCCTCTGGGTAGGGATTTCAACCAGGGACTCGGCAAGCCTCGTCCCTGGTTGAAATTCCAACCCCTCGGGCAAGATTTCCTTACCTTGCATGGACACTCATGATGGATTCTTATATTCTCATATGTGCTTTAGATTTCCTAGTGGCCGTTCCAAGACGCTTCTTCTGTTGCAGTTCTCTGAGTCGGTGATTTCATAAATAACGTTTGTTTGAGTCGATGGTTTCATAAATAGCGTTTGTTTGGTTATTTTGTCCTCATCTCTCCTCCTTTTTTGGCGCCTCGGGACGGCTGTTCTCCATAATTGTGGAATTTCCTAGATTATCTTCACTAATTTTCTGTCGTGAACAGACACAGTATTTCAATGTTGATGTGTTCTTTGTATCAAATGTTTCGGTCTTCATAGAACATATCTACTTATCTTTAAAACGCTAATTATTTAAGAGATTAACTTTTATATGAATGTAAATTCAATATATTTTATCATATGTGCTTAAGCTTTTCTATGGCGGTTCCAAGGCGCTCCCTCTGTTGCAGTTTTTTTATGTTGGTACGTGGTTTCATAAATGGCGTTTGTGTTTTCCTTATTTGTTCCACAACTCTCCTTCTTTTGGTGCCTCAGGAGGGCTGTGCTCTGTAATTGTGGAATTTCCTGGGTATCTTCACTTATACTTTTTTTGTCTTAACTTTTGTCTTAATGTTTTGAAACAGAATTTTGATCCCTTGGACGAAACTTGAGAACTGACTGTGCTAATTTTCAGATCACTTAAGTGTTGCTCTTTCAATCATCCCCAGTGAAACAGTCCGCTCAGTCAAACTGACATTGTTATGTAGTGAAGTGAGAAACTTTGTGCGAATATATGTCTTAAGAAAGTTGGTTCTAAACACCTATCTTCAGCTAAAATGTCCAGGAAAAATATTTGTGAAATAAAGCTAATACCCTGTTTCTTTTTAACCCGAGTTTCTGAAATGGACTCTTCCATCTCTGAATTTGGAAACGTTCATTCATTACAAAATTGAGAATTTAGTCAATGATTTTAAGCAAAATGGCAAGTAGTGTAGATCCTGATGAGATGGCTCATCATAAGCCACATCATCTGGAACTACACAGTTTGCATATGTTTTGTTTCGGTCTACAAGGTTGAAAGGGTTAATCTAGCTTTGATCTATCTGCCCTCTTTTGGGCAGACGCTTTGTAGAACAAGATAAGTTTAGGGGATACTTACCAGTTTAACCTGTGGTGGTTTCTTCTTCTGTCTTCCCTAGAATGTTGTTGCGAATTGAAAAAATGGCCGATTCATCTCTCTCCTGTTTTAAGACTGACGAAAAAACGGCCGATGCAATTATTAAAGATTAGATGATGACAATTTGGTGTTTTTCGCTTCTTTCAATATTTTAAGTCGTATCTAGACGTTGGAAGGATGACAATGAAAGGCTCTGTGCAATGAAATGACATACAGTCATGGGTTGAATTTCGCCTCCATCGAGATTCGAACCCGGAACCACGAGATCCGAAGTCGGAAGCACTGACAACACGTCCGCCCGGACGATTCTGTTGAAAGCTGAGGCAAAACAGCCGATTCATCTTCATCTCCTTCCAGTATTAAACTGGCGCAAAAACAGCCGAATAATCTCCTTTCAATTTAAACTCGACACACACACACACACACACACACACACAAAACACACACACACACACACACACACACAAAACCCCTAGTCCGTTTCCATCACGAATACATGCCTATATGATGTTGATTCCCTTAAACCCCACTTTTATACAGAAAAAGCTTGGGTTAAAGTGTATCTATTATTTTTCTTATTTCTGCTCAAAAACAGATTATGGGTACTCTAGCGGTTCTAACGAGTACCCACAATCTGTGTTTGAGCAGAAATATGTAAAAATATCAGTTTTTTTTTAATCCGAAATTGTTCAGTGTTTGGAGGTGAAATTTTCTATTTATTTGAATAGGTAGGTTTTCGTAATGCCAATTTCAAACTTACGTAAAAACGGCCGATTAGTCCCTTTCCAATTTCAAACTGACGCAAAAACGGCCGCTTAATTTCTAGGCAAGCTCAAAAATGCCGCAAGAAAGTCGATTCATCTCTTTTCAATTTTAAAAATGACGCAAAATAGCCGATTCATCTCTTTACAATTTTAAAACTGAAGCAAAAAAGCAAAATGCTATAAGAACCCTCCTGCCGTATATACCCTAAGTTTACGGACAGCCTATCTCCTTGCAATACTTCTAAATTTTGTACAGTCATTCTAATGTAGCTTAAACGTCGCTGGATGAATGGTAACCCGTGTAGACCCAGATCAAATGCCACGTTCTGTAACGTCTAATCTGGGTTTTACGGTTTACAAGATCCGTCTGTCCGCATACATGGGGTATATACGGTATTTTTATGTGTTTGTTGGGTACTTCCTATGCTGTGACCACATGCTTAATAGAAACCAATTAGCTAGAAATGAATTTGGAATACTAACCAGTTTTGTACCTGAAATACTTCTGTTTTCTTCTTCCTTGGACTCTTGGACGTCTGGCCTTCCCTCTTCTACTTCGTCTTTAAAACAGACGCTTTGCGGCGCGTTTCAAACTCAGTTACATTTTTGCATTTCGGTGCTGTTAAACCCTTTCAACCCAAAAGACCGAAAACGATAGTGCAAACAGTGCAGATTCTGATGACGTGAGATCAAAAACAGAAAGGCAAACAGTGTAGCTGCTAATGAAACGGGCTCGTTACATCAGGATCTACACTGTTTGCCATTCTGTTTTTTATTTTATACTACCAACCCCTTAGTAGACATGTCCAAATTCAAGGATGGGAGAGTCCTCTTAAGAAACTCAGGAATGAAAGGGTTTTAAGTACTTCTTCAACGCGTCTAACGCATCTAACGAGTTAATACTTACTACTTATATAATATTAACGGTCTTCCCCAATGTTGTAAAAACCAGCGTACAGCGACAAAATAGCGCGGTGACCTATTCATGTCTGGCGAGTAAATACTACTTCTATAACATCAACGATCTCTCCAATGTTATAAAAACCAGCGACCAGAGACAAACTACCGCGATGATATTTACGCATCTGGAGAGTAAATACTTACTACTTCTACATAACATCACAGATCACTCTCAATGTTGTAAAAAAAACAGCGTACGGTGACAAAATAGTGCGACAATGTTCACTCTTATGACGAGTAAATACTTACTCCTTTTGTAACATCAACGATCTTTTCCAATGCTGTTAAAATCAGCGATAAGATACAAAATAACGCGGTGATATCTACGCATCTGACGAGTCCGTAGTTACCTTACGAGTTTATACTTACTTTTTCTATGACATCGACGATCTTTCTCATTGTTGTGAAAACCAGCATTCCTGATCATTGTCTTCTCTCTTTACTACTTCTTTAGCATCATCGATCTCACCCAGTTTTGTAAAAACCAGCGCACAGAGACAAAACAACGCGGTGATATCTACGCATCTAGCGTGTCGGTACTTACCCGACGAGTTTATATTTACTTATTCTATAACATCAACTATCTTTCCCAGTGTTGTAAAAACCAGCGCACAGAGACAAAACAACGCGGTGATATCTGCGCATCTGGCGTGTCGATACTTACACGACGAGATTATACTTACTTATTCTATAACATCAACTATCTTTCCTAGTGTTGTAAAAACCAGCGCACAGAGACAAAACAACGAGGTGATATCTACGCATCTGGCGTGTCTATACTTACCAGACGAGTTTATACTTACTTATTCTATAACATCAACGATCTTTCCCAGTGTTGCAAAACTCAGCGCATAGAGAAAAAAACAACGCGGTGATATCTACGCATCTGGCGTGTCGGTACTTACCCGACGAGTTTATACTTACTTATTCTATAACATCAACTATCTTTCCCCGTGTTGTAAAAACCAGCGCAAAGAGACAAAACAACGCGGTGATATCTACACATCTGGCGTGTCGATACTTACACGACGAGTTTATACTTACTTATTCTATAACATCAACTATCTTTCCCAGTGTTGTAAAAACCAGCGCACAGAGACAAAATAACGCGGTGATATCTACGCATCTGGCGTGTCGATACCTACCCGACGAGTTTATACTTACGTATTCTATAACATCAACGATCTTTTCCAGTGTTGTAAAAACCAACGCATAGAGAAAAAACAACGCGGTGATATCTACGCATCTGGCGTGTCGGTACTTACCCGACGAGTTTATACTTACTTATTCTGTAACATCAACGAGTTTATCAACTATCTTTCCCAGTGTTGTAAAAACCAGGGCACAGAGACAAAAAAACGCGGTGATATCTACGCATCTGGCGTGTCGATACGTGCACGACGAATATACTTACTTATTCTATAACATCAACTATCTTTCCCAGTGTTGTAAAAACCAGCGCACAGAGACAAAACAACGCGGTGATATCTACGCATCTGGCGTGTCGATACTTACCAGACGAGTTTATACTTACTTATTCTATAACATCAACGATCTTTCCCAGTGTTGCAAAACTCAGCGCATAGAGAAAAAAACAACGCGGTGATATCTACGCATCTGGCGTGTCGGTACTTACCCGACGAGTTTATACTTACTTATTCTATAACATCAACTATCTTTCCCCGTGTTGTAAAAAACAACGCAAAGAGACAAAACAACGCGGTGATATCTACACATCTGGCGTGTCGATACTTACACGACGAGTTTATACTTACTTATTCTATAACATCAACGATCTTTCCTAGTGTTGTAAAAACCAGCGCACAGAGACAAAATAACGCGGTGATATCTACGCATCTGGCGTGTCGATACTTACCCGACGCGTTTATACTTACGTATTCTATAACATCAACTATCTTTCCAATTGTTGTAAAAACCAGCGCACAGAGAAAAACAGCGCGGTGATATCTACGCATTTGTCGAGCCCGTACTTATCCGACGAGTTTATACTTACTTATTCTATAACATCGACGATCTTTCCCCGTGTTGTAAAAACAAGCGCACAGAGAAAAAACAACACGGTGATATCTACGTATCTGGCGTGTCGATACTTACACGACGAGTTTATACTTACTTATTCTATAACATCAACGATCTTTCCCAGTGTTGTAAAACCCAGCGCATAGAGAAAAAAACAGCGCGGTGATATCTACGAAATTTATCGAGTCCATACTTATCCGACGAGTTTATACTTACTTATTCTATAACATTAACAATCTTTCCCATTGTTGTAAAAAAACAGCGTACAGAGAAAAAAAAACTGCGCGGTGATACATACGCATCTATGGAGTCCGTACTTACCCGACGAGTTTATACTTACTCATTCTATAACAACAACGATCTTTCCCATTGATGTCAAAACCAGCGCACAGAGACAAAACAACGCGGTGATATATGCGCATCTGACGAGTTCGTTCTTACCCGACGATTTTATACTTACTTATTCTATAATATCAACGATCTTTCTCATTGATATAAAATCCAACGTACAGAGACAAAATAGCGCGGAGATATTTATACATCCGACATGTTAATAGATAGATAGATAGATAGATAGATAGATAGATAGATAGATAGATAGATAGATAGATAGATATTCCCCATCAACTTCTGCGAAGTTTGGGACAGACTGACCCCAAAGTTGGGGACTAAACAAGCAAAAGTCGCATTTAACGGTGACTCAAATATCTTTGTTCCAACGTCCGAGTTCAAAGAACTCGTGCAGTAACACTTCAAATTAAAAAAAAAAAAAATTCTACAACATCCATATAACCACATACAGTTCATATCCCTCCGTGATACACGACGTTGTTTTGTGTGTGTTTTTTTTTTTTTTTTTTTTTTTTTTTTTTTTGTTTGTTTTCTTTTTAAACTATTATTGTCAACAGGGGTTTTGAGTTTTGAATTTTGCAAACTATTACTCTCCTAATTAACGCTTCTGGTTGTTAAACTGTGATCAGATATTGACTATTACATGCAAGATCATAAAAGACAATACGTTTTATTTAGAAAATACCGTTTCTTTTTGGCAGGATGTAATACATAGGTAAACTTCAATCTGGGAAAAAGAAGTTAAACCCGTGCGCACATATCTTACGTTCTGTGTTATTCTATTCCAGACTGCCACAGCTCCAGATAAGAGTTATTCAACCAAAACATGCTGATTTTTTTTCTTATTTCTCTGTGAAACGTGTTGTGGGTATACATTAGAAGTGTCCCGCTAACGCACTTCTAGTGAGTACCCAACAACATATGTTTCCATGAAAAACAAAATAAGAAAAACGTGTGAATACTCTCTATTATCTGAAGCTATGGGCAGTTGCCTAGCGTAGTTGTGAGAATAAACATTTTCAGAATTGAACTTGTTTATAAATGTCCATTCCAACATTTACATGTTGCACAAAATTAAGACAAACATTGTAGACCCTGATCAGACGCTGTGTTCTGTGTCATCCGATCTTGGTCTCCACTACCTATACTCGGTTTGCCGAGCTTCCTAGTTTGTCGAGGCTAGGTATAGACTGATTGAAAATTTGAAGTTATTTTATCAAAGTTAAATATCGGAAAGCTTTTTTTTTTTATTTATTCATTTATTTATTTATTTTTTGTCCGACAAAATTTGGATCAATTGTGCATTTTATGTATATAAACAGAATGCGTGAACGGGCTTATCTGCTCTTAACCAGTTTAAGAGGTACGGCTACATTTTCAGGGGAGGCAACTCTGTAAAAATTGTTTTGCTTACCTTCTGTAAATGGGTCTACTTTAAAAAGGAAAGTTTTTATCTCCGTATGAGCACCTTTTCCCCTTTAGAGAAGAGACCTTTTCAGAAGGGATTTGGTGAGCAAGAGAGTAAACAGGAAGTTGCAAAAATTGTCTCCCTTGAAAAAGATGGCAGAAAATCTACCAAGTGTATCCAATCCCCTTAATTTGATCTTCAACACCTAAGTCTGCAACAGCTACTGCTACCACTATCTCTTACCTAAACTTGTGACTGCTGGTTGTTATCTTTAGTGTTTCTGCAGATTGGACTTTATTGCAGGGCATACCTAGGCTGTAAAAACAGGCCAGCGGGCACATGTCGTTTATACAATATCGGATTAACGTCGATGCAACGTCAACTACGTTGCATTAATGACGTTGCATCGTCATTGATGCGACATTGTGTCAACAGTATGACGTTGCATCGACGTGAATGTGACATTGTAGAAACTATTTGCCCGCTGGAGGGTGGGGTCGTCTGTAAGTTGTTTTTTCTCGTTTGCTGTTTTTCAGGTCTTTAGTTCTAATAAAAAAAAAAAAAAAAAAAAAAAAAAAAACAACGACGCGCCGGTTTGTTAGGCCTTTTGCTGTTCATGTCGTCCTTGGTTCGATTCCCGATAAGAAGTTCTACTAAAGTGATATTTCCGAGCATGTTGAGATTAAAGTGGATGAACCAGGTTGTTGTATTTTGTAGGTCTTAGCTGTACATGTTGTCCTCCGTGCATTGCGGCGTGTGTGCGTGCTTGTTTGTGGGGCGTTACCTTGGCCTTCCTCGTTGCCATCCTTCATTTTCCTCTATCATCGTCATCTTCTTGTTCTGTTGTACGTCTACTACTACTATTACCATTACAACAACAACAACAACTCGTTATTGCATTGTAATCATCAATATATGGACTTTATCCCTTCTTCAAGGGAATATTTAGAAATAAGACGACGGGCTAGCTTATTGGATTTTATAGGTCGTTTGCTGTTCATGCCGTCCTTTGTTCGAATCCCGAAAAGTCCATATCATCTCACAGAGCCTATCTCGTGTTATCGCATTGCAATCATGCAGCATTTTGACTTTATCCCTACTTTCAAGGCAAATTTAGAATAAAGTAGACGGGCTAGTTTATTGTATTTGATAGGTCATTTTCTGTTCATGCCGTCTTTAGTCCGATTCCCGATACGAGAAAAATTCGCTGCATCTGTGGGCCCAGTTGTTCAAAGCTAAAGATGTCGTTAGTTAACGATTCGTTAAAATTTACTTTGAGTGATACGCAAATATGCTGAAATTTTTTGCTGAAAAAAATGTGAGTAGCTTTTGCAGTGCAAAAGCTACTCACATTTTTTCAGCAAAAAATACCAGAATATTGTATATTGAATCTGCAAAAACAGTTAACGAAATGACCCTTAACGAGCTCGTTAAGCTAACGATGCTTTGAACAACTGGGCCTTGCATTTTACTCAGTCTCGCAAAGCTTATCTCGTTTTATGGCATCACGAAAACATGCCTATATAATTTTGACCCCCTTAAACCCCATTTTTATACATTAGAACTTGGGGTTTACAGGGATAAACACTATTTTTTTCTGCTCAAAAACATAGATTATGGGTACGTGCGTTGGCGTTGGCGTCGGCGTCGGCTTCGGCTTCGGCGTCACCGTGAAGGAGGCGGTTCTACGAGTACCCACAATCTATGTTTTGATACATTATTTTTTTCTTATTTCTGCTCAAAAACAGATTGTGGGTATGTGCGTTGGCGTCGGTGTCGGCGTTAGCGTGAGCGCCAATGAGGCGGTTCAAACGAGTATCCACAATCTATGTTTTGAGCAGAAAATGAAGAATATCAGAAATTTATATCTGAAAATTTTAATTTTTTTTTTTTTTTTTTTTAGTGCGTGGTAAAATTTTCAATATACTTGAATAGTTTTCGTGATGGCTTTATTAGCTCGCGTGGACGAAGTCCAGGAAGAGCTATTGTACTAACCCCGGGGTCGGTTTCTTTGCATTTTATTGGTCATCAGCTGTTCATGCTGCCCTTAGATCGGTCATCTTGTTCTGCTTCTACTTCTACTACTACGTCTACTATTAATTCTACCATTAACCAGAGCAACAGATAATTTTTGTGGTCAAGAATATTTCGCCTATATCAAGCCGCTCGTTTCATCTAAGGTGGGCAAAAACCGGAGAATTCGGGGAAAAACCAACTGACCATCCGTAAGCAGAACTTGGCTTTCCCACATGTTACCCGAGCGAGGCTCGAACCACAGCGGTTAGAAACGTAATGGAATAAGAGTCAACTCTCCTATCCACTAGGCTACGTGGGGGAGGAGGGAGGGGCGCTATTTCATTAGGTAATTTATTAATCATTTTCAGTTTTGGATTTTAGCACAGACGCCAAAATTTTTTATAAATAGGATAAAAATTAAAAAAAAAACGGAAAAAAATGATACTAAAATGCCTGATATTTGCATTACAATCATGGTCAGTTATTATATTCAATCTAATATTAAGACAGTACTTGTCTCACATGAAATTTCTGGTTTTGAAACGTTTAATTTTTTTTCCCTGAATTTGGAAATAATACGGTACTCTTTTCAAGGGAATCGGGTATCAATACCCAAATTTTTAAATATAACTTCGTTTGCTGAATGTATCTGGCTATTTCACTCCTATACCCTCTTATCTATTCCTCTGATTAACAACTATACATGAGAAAAAAAAAACACACTTGCGTTTCACACCGTACTTACTCTAAGTATTCGTACAGACAGTCCCAGGCAAACAGTGCAGACCCTGATCGGACGCCGCAGAACGCGGCGTCTGATCAGGGGCTCTACTGTTTGCCACTCACCCAGCGGTTCTGGTAGTTTAAATGGTGTGCGCACAAATTTTAGGACAATACTAGAAAGTAATAAAGGTGTCCGAATATTAAGGGTAAATACGATTTTATTATGATTATTATTAACCTTTAACACACTTGACAAATTTAACAGACAACAAATTGGTGAGATTTTCATATTTTCCCAGAAAATACGGGTTGGCATTTCCTACAAATAGTCTCTACTTGCAGGAAATAGCAGACTTTATTATCGGGAAAGTATAAATAAGAAAATTATTTTCCAAACGTTTAGCATGCTGGGTATAAATTTCAGCAGATGACATTATGAAATACTTCTTATTTTCCCAGCAAATAGGCTTTGACATGCCCTGCAAATAGTCTCCTAATTCTTCATAATATGTCAAAGCCTATTTCCTAGAAAAAGAAATCATTAAAAAAATATCCACGGTTTTTCTTCTACTGAAAGTAGCCGAGAGAGTGGTAAAGGTTAATAAGAAATTACATGACAATAGGTACGAGTGCACAGAAATTCCTACAAGATTGCATGTGCGCTCAGCGAAGACACAGACCAGACTGCGTGACCACACAATCTGATCAGAGTCTTGGATAGTCAATAATTCAAAGCTTTTTCAGGTGAACGGCCAATACTCAGCATGTGCGGTCTCACAAGCTAAGCCGAGTTCGCTAGGTGCACATGCACTCTTATAGAAAGTACTGTGCCCCGGCTCACTCGTTGTCAGAGCATGAGAAAAACATATCACATATCCGAACAGCGTAGACCCAGGGGATTTCTATTCATTTATTCTACACTCCGTTTCCAACGGTTCTATAAGTAATCACTGAAGGCCTTGACCAGACGGGATGTGCAGGCTAATCCGGGTCTTCGTTGCCCGCATACTGAATAAGAATATTTTCTCATAACACGGCTCATTGGAAATGGAGAGACTGTCAGGGAAGCCAACTTTCGTCAAGCTTGTTTTGTCAAAGTTGTTCTAGCTTCCCTTATGAAAAGAGAGAGAATACTTTTTGTTTGACTTGACCCCTTTTTAAAGGGGATTGGTGTGCAGCAAAGCATAAAATACAAAAGTTGTCTCCCGTGATACAAGGCGGGTGTGCAGTCAACCATCTTTACATCGACACTCGATACAGCAGCACAATTCGTTAAATGAATAATTTGACTGGCACGAAACCTTCGCTCAGAAGGTGACAGATACTGATTAATTATGCAACAACATTGTTTGTAACCCTTGTCATGCCTAATAAATTAAGATTCCACGCCCACTTCTAATTTCTAGCCAATCAGATTACTTGATGCAGCTTTTTGATAGAAATTCACATATTTAATGACAAACAGTGCAGAGCCAGATCATTTGGCTTCTTCAGAAACCAACTGATCTGGATCTACACTGTTTGCTAAGACAGGGCATGTCGTGCTCAGCAAGAGAATGGTTAATATTTCAAGGAACATATGATTTTGAAAATTTATTAAAATCGCCTCAGTGAGGCGATTCTAACAAATACCCAAAACATATGTTTAAAATGTTGTCGTTGTAACGAGGGTTCACTGTATTTTCACCTTAACCCTTGTCGTGCTGAATAAAGATGCCACGCCCACTCCTAATTTTCAGCCAATCAGATCTTTTGATCCAGATTTTTTATATAAATTTACATACTTAATGGCATACAGTGCAGATCCAGATCAGTTGGCATAGGTAGGGTATATCCGGACTCAGCAGGACAAAGGTTAAAGCTCCCATTATGCGAAAAAGGTCTTTGTTGAAAATTCGAACAATATAGGCCTAGAGCAGTCTGCGCAGTCGCACAGTCTGATCAGGGTCTGTCGAAATATCCTTCAGTATCTAATGTCTTAATAACCAGGCAACGCAGGTTTTGATCAGGCTGCACAGAGACACAGGCTAATCTGGACCTATGCTGTCTGTATATTTGTAACCTAAAGAGCTTTTTCCCATGTAGCGATTCAAAACAATTCAATATCTGATTAAAAGGAAAGTATCCTTTTTTTATGATATTTTAGAAAAATACTGGGAAAAGGGATACTAAAATTGCTCTATTGTATTTTAATTTCTAAAAGATAACGTCGTGTAGCGGAAAATGAACTGTACGCAGGTTTATGTATCAACCAACGGGATCGATACACGGCAGAGGAGATTCAAAACTACTGGGCTTCACTTGTTCATTTGACCATTATAACCTAGTATTCATCCCTGTATTTTATAAAAAAATTTTATCAGTATACACAGTTTATGTGCAATACACGGTTTATGTGCGAATAGCAAATGTATGTAAGACCGCCTTCCGGTCAATGGGACTCTAGTTGTAAATTACATGTGCTATTCCCGACGCTCAAATGAACATGTCTGTTTGGTGTGTTACAAATTAATAAAATAAGAGCTTAACGGTGAAGGATATCTTTACATCGTGCAAGTCTACCAGCTTTACGATAAGCATGCTGGGTAAACAAATCAACAGAAAACATTTTGAATTTTTTTCCCGATTTTTTTTTTTACCCGGAACTTTGCTTCGACATTTCATGCAAATTATCTCTTCGGAGAATTTGAAAGAAATAGCGAAGCCTAATTCCTGGGAAAAATGAGAAAAATAATATCAATATGCCGGCTGCTGAATTTGTCCATATAGTTGTAAAGATCAAATGATATTTCGCAGATTCCCGACGTCATATGAAGAGATCCTTCATAATTTACTATATCTACTCACATATCTTGAAGCAGTCTCATCTCCGGCGA
Source organism: Anodontia alba (assembly GCA_964016985.1). Taxonomy (NCBI): domain Eukaryota; kingdom Metazoa; phylum Mollusca; class Bivalvia; order Lucinida; family Lucinidae; genus Anodontia; species Anodontia alba. Next base: position 34,216,908 of record OZ024838.1, read on the forward strand.
ATCACGACAGTAACACTGAGTTTGAGTTTGACGGCCCACTTAACACTGTTTAAGTCAGTTAAGGCTAGTTTACCTAACCACACTTTTATCGGGCAAACTTAGTCCTCTAAGCGGTTAACCCGTATTTATAAGTCCTAGAAAATAGTTCTGAATAGCACTGAACTTCATTTATATTGCTTAAGGAAAGAGAATGTATGCACAATATTTTTCTTAAATATCCACGAGAACATTTTTGGGTACTCATCACAAATGTCTCTCCGAAGCGTTTCTGATGAGTACCCACAAAGTATATATTTTCATGGAGAAATAAGAAAAATATCAGCAATTAAAGTGTCTTATTTCCAGCTATAACGTCACTATAGTTCAGTCACGTGAATAGTTTGTTCAAGTCTCTTAATAAATGTTTCTGAGTTCGAGTTTTAGGGCCGCCAGTACTATTAAAGTTAATGAGAAATTAAAGTCATATCGAGACATTCAATTTACCTAACCACGCGATAAATAAGTACTTGTGCACTTTCTTCTGCCACAAAAAGTTGGATGTAACCTGGGAGCCTGATTTTCTCATCAGTCCATGACACGTCTAGTTTGGTAATGCCGCGGTAACACTGAAAGAATAAAAAAGAAAAATATTTTAAAAATTTAGTCAATTTTTGTTATGTTTTGAGAAATGAAATAAAAAGACTTAATTTTTGACAAAGTTTTGTGGAAGGTGACCTGGAGTGGCGGGATGCATGAAACGATCGAATTCGATATGATTCTTACCCCGGAAACTGCCTATGATGCTAATTTTCGCGAAACTAGGTCAAAGTAACTAAGTTTGTAGGAGAACAACTAGAATTATTTGATACGTGTACTGATGAAGTTTGATGCGACTTACGCCAGGATATGAGACTGATAACGAAAAGTGCATGTCATCACGAAAACATGCCTATATAATTTTGACCCCCTTAAACCCCACTTTTATGTAGTAAAACTGGGGTTTACAGGGGTATACTTTATTTTTCTTATTTCTACTCGAAAACATAGATTGTGGGTACTCGTTAGAACCGCCTCGCCGAGGCGGTTCTAACGAGTATCCACAATATATGTTTTGAGCAGAAATATGAAAAATATCAAGAGTTTTTTATCTGAAAATTTTCAGTTTTTGAAAGTGAAATTTTCTATATATTTGAATAGGCCTGTTTTCGTAATGTGATGTTGAAGTTTGCGAAAGTAAGTCACGGTTTTCGTTTGTGTTGGATTTTACGGCCCAGTCAACCTAGTAGGGTTATGTCGAGCGCGGTCAGTTTACCTGACTACACTTTTTCCTGGGCAGGCATAGTCCTCAAAGTGGTTAACCAGCACTTGTGCACATTCTTTCACCAGAAAGACAACTGCCTTTTTTTGAATCCGCGGAAGGCAGAGAATGACCGTAGGAAATATTTCGCTCAATTAACGACAGTATGTTGTCGGACCCGACGGGGAACGAACTCGCGACCTCCAGCTCGCCACCGAGGCCGGCTAAAGTCGCGGTAACTTAGTTTTGCGGGAGGTTACTCGAATGATAGGATGCATGCATGCACGAAAACAAAATAAATGGAAGAATTTTGATATGACCTAGGTTTACGGAAGCGAAGATGAGGCTGGCTTTGAAAACTTCTTAATTTTCCCAAAGTTGATTATAGTGACCAAGATTTGTGAGAGGTTACCTGCAGTTTTCGGACACAATGTTGAGCACTGATTAATAGGAAACTTGGCGTTTTGCTGTCCGTCTTTAATCAGCTTCAACATTTATTGTGTGCTAAACTTTGACCAAGGTTTTTGTGAAAGCTTATACATGGTTGTCATTACAAAAACATGCCTTTACAAATATGTAGAAAATTTCACCTCCAAAAACTGAAAATTTTCAGATAAAAAACTCTGATATTTTTCATATTTCTGCTCAAAAGATAGATTGTGGGTACTCGTTAGAACCGCCTCGGCGAGGCGGTTCTAACGGGTACCCACAATCTATGTATTTGAGCAGAAATAAGAAAAATAATGTAGACCCATATAAACCCCAGATTTACTATATAAAAGTGGGGTTTAAGGGGGTCAAAATTATATAGGCGTGTTTTCGTGATGAATAACGTTGAGCAATCCATGGAAATTGAAACGATCCATGGCCTTTCATATAAATTTCATCTGGAGAAACGGCATATTCTAGGATGTTCATAGACAGTAATACAGCTTATAAATGTATGATACTGTAATACAATATTCATTTCTGGCGAAAGAATGTGCACAATACTGGTTAACCGCTAAGAGGACTAAGCCTGCCCAGTAAACGTGTGGTTAGGTAAAATGACCACGCTCGACATAACCCCATTGGGTTGACTGGGCCGTAAAACCTCAAAACAAACAAATAAAATGTTTTGTGTTTATGCCATGCTCCTAAATTATTCAGTTTAATGAAACCATGCTCCTAAAACATTCAGTCTTATGAAACACAAACTATACCCAGAACTATGTCTATGGTGAGATATCTACAGTCGACTCTCATTATTTCGAATTCCAAGCAACTCTCTGAAATACTTCGAGATATCCGTACCTCGAAAACCTCAGAGTTGCAGAATTGAGGACAAAATAATTCGAACAAACACTTTTAACAAATATATATGTAATTGGACTCTTGAAGTTACAGATATATTGAAAATATTGTGGAAAAGAGGAGAAATTGCTCCTTAAGAGCAATTTCTCTTTTCCAAAATATTTGTTATCTGTTGCTAGTTTTTTTGTTTAGGCAGGGACCAGATTTTCACTTCGAGACAAGCGGTTATTCGAGATAAACGAGGTCGAAATAAGGAGAGTCGACTGTATTTTGAATGTTAACTGAATTCTCGATGAGATGACATTTATAGCCAGACATGGCAAGCCCTGCTAGAGAATACGTGAACTACCTATCTATTCTGCTTTTAACATCTTTCAGAATTTTCTGAGTGGCGCTTAACTCAAAAATAGAATATGCAATTGTTTGTAGTATTTGCATAAAGGGAAGTCTGGGAGTCAGAGACTGCCAAAAGTGCACCGAGACTTCCAAAAATCAATGTCAGGAAGTCTTGAACTCCAACTTTTAAGCATTGAAAAGATTTACAATGCATTTGTGCTAAATTACACTTCAGAATGGCATTTTTACTTCTTAAATGGAATATAAGAATATGTAGGTTAAATTTCTGGATGTAAGTAAAAAAAGTTAAATAGGCTGGACTTCGATATATGGACCTTGGAAGTCCTGGGACTTCCTGATTTAGATAGTTAGTGCAAGCACTGGTTTGTCATGATTCAATGCAAGGCCTTTTGTCGTAACTACCTATGCACCAAAGTTTTTATTCTATTCAGTGGGCTTAAAAAATCGAATATTTCCCCATAGTGAAAATAGATGTAAATTACGCAAAGTCTGATACATGTAGTAGGGTGAACAGTTTGGATGTAGGTTTTCAATAAGTTCCACTTGCTCAAAATTTCTGAAATTTCACGGTATTGTCATGGAAAATCAGTTATTAAAAATCCACACACACATAAAAATGTTTTGATAAAATATTTCCAAAGTCTAGTTTACTATAGAAATTGCATTGGCCAACGCGTTTTACGGGCAAAAAATTATTTTTACGGTAAATATTTAAAAACAAAGCAGAGAAACAGACAATACAAATGGCTCCTGATAAGACACTGTCAATCAGTAATTAACTTATTAATGCCGAGTGGACTCTTCTACCTTAACTCTTTGGACCAGTCCATTGCGAATAGAAGGGGCGTCTTATTGTTTTTATTATTACCACTTTTTCATCATGGAAATATGCCTATATAATTTTGACCCCCTTAAACCCCAATTTTATAGTAAAACTGGGGTTTACAGGGGTATATATTATTTTTCTCATTTCTGCTCAAAACATAGATTGTGGGTATTCGTTAGAACCGCCTCGTCGAGGCGGTTCTAACGAATACCCACAATCTATGTTTCGAGCAGAAATATGAAAAATATTAGAATTTTTTATATGAAAATTTTCAGTTTTTGGTGGTTAAATTTCCTGTGTATTTGAATAGGCATGTTTTCGTAATGATAGGATTTCCTGTATTTAGTGCAAACAATGTAGACATTGATCTGGGTCTACACTGTTTGCCTATGTCTCGTTTTATGGGACGCTGGCCTAAATGGGTTAATGTTACCATTTACAATAAAACGCCAACATCACGAAAACATGCCTATATAATTTTGACCCCCTTAAACCCCAATTTTATGTAGTAAAACTGGGGTTTACAGGGGTATACATTATTTTTTTCATTTTTGCTCAAAACATAGATTGTGGTTACTCGTTAGAACCGCCTCGTCGAGGCGGTTCTAACGAGTACCCACAATCTATGTTTTGAGCAGAAATATGAAAAATATCGGAGTTTTTTTTATCTGAAAATTGTCAGTTTTTGGAGGTGAAATTTTCTATTTATTTGAATAGGAGTGTTTTCGTAATGAAGAAAAAACCGTCTTTCCGAAGAATGACGAAATCATATATAGTAATTTATTGTTTGGTATTTTACTTACCTTTTAACATTATTTAAGTCATATTAAGACAATGGAAGAGTGATAATAAAAGGCTCTGTGCAATAACACACCGTAAAGTCATGTAAAGTAACCGTAAAGTAAGTCATGGTGACCTACTTAAGTTGAATCCCACCTCTGAAGGGATTCGAACGCGAAACCTCGTGATCCGAAATCGGAAGCGCTAACCACTCGGCAACCTGGACGCTTCTACCGTATTTAAAGCCTCCATATTCCTAAAAAGACATTTTTTTTTTGCCAAGAAAATTTTAATAAATTGATATATAGTATTAATGCGATCATACAATGTGGCATCTGCCAGCCTGTAAAATTTCAGTTTGTCTCTCGTTTTTGAACTGGATCAAAAATGATTTTTTTTTATCGTATTCTGAATTTATGTTGGCAAAATTAATTAGAGAAACTATAAAAAAAATCCTTTCATTTCAAGGACAAGAGACTGACTGAAATTTTACAGGGTAATACCATATATCAATTTATCAAGCCTTTCTTGGATTGTACTTTTGAGGAATATGGAGCCTTGTAATAGAATGGAGAGGAATGTGAAATATGATCTTACCATCAACGGTTTCATCTCTTTAGCATAGTAACGTCATCGTGGACACCAGTAGCATCTAGGATTTGCTCTCCGGAGGTCCGAGGTAAAGTTCCAACTCTCATATGCGTGCAGGATGGTGCATATAACCAGGAAACGTATCAGCTTGATTTTTTTACGGGAGTCTGAATTTCTCACTATCCCATGTCACGTCTGGTTTGTTAGTGTCGCAGGGATACTGAAAGAATAAAATGATAATTTTCTGAAAATTAAGTCCCTTTTTTTTCTAAATAAAACTATTAGCCGCGTCATGGGAAAAGAGCCATTTAAGCATATGCGAACAGCAAAGACTCAGGCGATGCTGTGCATCCACGCAGTCTCAATAGAACTTAAGCTGTTCGTTCACGAAAATCCAAAGATTTTTCTCGCGACGCGGATTTTATTTGACAGTTTTGTGGACGGTGACCTGGAGTGGTGGGGATGCATGAACCGATGGAAATTTATGTGGCGAGGGCTTTTATCGACCAAAATATGCGGCTAACCCCAAAAACTGCCTGTGATGTTAATCTATTGCGAAAGTAGGTCACAGTGACCTATTTTTGTTGGAGAATTATACGATAGGTGCACTGATGAAGTTTGTGACTGAGACCGACGGACGCCACGATATGAGGCTAACACAGAAACATGCATGTGATATTAATTTTCAAGAAATAGGTGAGGCCGACCTACTTTTGCTGGAGGTTTTCCAGGATGTTATGATGCCTGTACTGATTTAAGCTAGATGTGACTGAGGCTTACAGAAGCAAGGATATGAAGCTGATCCCAATGTGGTACTTTTCGAAAGTAGTGTATCAAGAAAACATACCTACACATGTATATAATTTTGACCCCCTTAAACCCCACTTTTATATAGTAAAACTGGGGTTTGCAGGGGTACAAATTATTTTTCTTATTTCTGCTCAAAACATAGATTGTGGGTACTCGTTAGAACCGCCTCGCCAAGGTGGTTCTAACGAGTATCCACAATCTATGTTTTGAGCAGAAATATGAAAATTATCAGTTTTTTTTATCTGAAAATTTTTAATTTTTGGAGGAAAACTTTTCTATATATTTGAATAGGCGTGTTTTCGTAATGGGTGTGGGTAGTATAGGATTGAATGGTGCTTTCTTATTTCTCCACAAAAACATGTTGTGAGCTTGTCAGGAGCTCTTAAGCTTGAGCCACATGAGCTCCTCCCAGTAGAAACAACAACAACAACAAAAATGCCTCATCACATATGTAACAAGCGTAGGAATATCTCCAGATAAGGTACTTTTTTTCAATGAAAAGGTACTTTTTGTTTGTTTGTGTTGAGGTTTTACGGCCAAGTCAACCCAATGGGGTCATGTCGAGCGCGGTCAATTTACCTAACCACACGTTTACTGGGCAGGCTTAGTCCTCTAAGCGGTTAACCAGTATTGTGCACATTCTTTCGCCAGAAACTGACAACTGCCCTTCTTGAATCAGCGGAAGGGAGAAAATGATCGTAGAAAATATTTCCTGATCAATCTCCAAGAAAGAATGTTGCCGATCTCGACGGGGGTTGAACCCGCGACCTCCTGGTCTCCAGTCGGACGGCGCATCCAACTGAGCTACCGAGTCCGGCTATGAAAAGGTACTGATAATTTTCCTATTTCTCCACACACACACAAAAAAAAACATGTGGGTACTCAGTAGAAGCGCCTCGCCGAGGTGCTTCTAATGAGTACCCACAACATTCTTTCGTAGAGAAATAAAAAAGAAAAAGAAAAGAAATGTACCTGATACCCCTCTTGTCTAGTGTTATGAGCTTATCAGGGGCTATTTTGTATGAGTTACATGAGTTTCCCCTAGTAGAAATAACAACAACAACAACAGCACCAGCAACAACAACAACACCAGCAACAACACCAGCAACAACAACAACACCAGCAACAACAACAACAGCACCAGCAACAACAACAACAGCACCAGCAACAACAACAATAATGCCTTATTACATATACAACAAGCGCATACGTACCTCAAAGTAAGGTATTTTTTAGATAAAAAGTTTTAATTTTCTTTATCTGTACAAAAACATATGTTGTGGTACTCATTAGAAGTGTCTCACCGAGGCGCTTCTAATGAGATCAAGATCATATGTTTTCGTGGAGAAATAAGGAAACTATTCACCTGATACACCCGCTTATCTGGAGCTATGACGGACTTACTTTGCTTTCGACGTCAAATGAAAAGGCTTTTTTGTTTGGCATTCTATTCCAAGTGCAAATACAAAATTTTATTCGTGGAAACCTATTGTCGTTTCTGTTTTCTGTGTTTTATTCTCAACTATTTATCTTAAAATTAATCCCATGGCCAAACACAGGTCTGACTTAAGTAATATCAATACTGGACTTTTTTTTTTTTTTTTTTTTTTTTGCAAAAGTTGAAGTCATTTTTACCATCGGAAAATGAGAATTTGTTGTTGTTTTTTTATTTCATTTTATTTATTTATTTATTTACTTATTTATTATCTGCTTAATAGAATAAACTTTTGTTGCATAGCTAGTTACAACTATGTATTGGATTTGCATTGATGGATGGATGGATATTTTGTTTATAGACGCTCAACCCTAAAAGGGCATATAGCGTCTAATAAGTTTTATGTTATATGAGGATTTTATTTAATGAGAAATTTAAAAATATCTAGGATTGATGTGTTTATTTTAAAGAGATAAAGTATCAATGATTTTCAGTGATTAAAAATACTGATCATATTTTATTAAAAAGTCTGATCTCTTTAAGAAAGTCGAGTATTTTCTGAGTTGGAATATCAAAAAGTTCCTTTATAGTTTTTATATTAAAATACTTTGTGCGAATGTGATTAAATTCAGCACAAGTGATAAGAAAATGTTTGACTGTGAAAGGTTCATTACAAGGAATGCAGAATGGAGCTTGTTCATTGTTTAAAATATAAGAATGAGTACTTCTAGTGTGTCCAAGTCTACATCTCGTGATTTTTGTTTGTTCTTTTCTGCTGAGATTAGAGAATGTGCATTTGCTGTTAAAATTTGGTTTGATTTCATTTAATTTATTATAAGTTTGTGTTTCCCAAACAGACTGACATTTGTTGTTAATGTATTGACAGACGTTTGATTTAAAGTCGGAGTGAGGAATTTTGAAATTGGTTATTACTAAGGATAATGCAGATTTGGCTTCTGAATCTGCTAATTCATTTCCACGAATATTGGATTTGCATTGAATCGTGACACAATTTTGTGAATTTAATAACTCTTTTCATTTAAGAGCAATGCAAAAATGATGTTCAGAAAGCTGCTGAAAATAAAGTAGATTAGCCTGTGGATTCATGTAATCTGATTAGTTGTTTGTGCTTTTGGCTTTCGGATTTTTTAAGTCCCCACATTACATTACGAAAACATACCTATATAATTTTGACCCCCTTAAACCCCACTTTTATATAGTAAAACTGGGGTTTACAGGGGTATACATTATTTTTCTTATTTCTGCTCAAAAACATAGATTGTAGGTACTCGTTAGAACCGCCTTGCTGAGGCGGTTCTAACCAGTACCCACAATCTATGTTTTGAACAGAATAAAGAAAAATATCTAAATTTTTTATTACAAAAAAAATCCTTTTTTGGTTGTAAAATTTTCAATATATTTGAATAGGCGTGTTTCCGTAATGATGTCTGTATGGATATGCAGGCTGATCTTGGTTTATTCTGGTCACATATGGGCCGCGCTATGTGAAAAAAGGGCATGGTTTATTCTGGTCACATATTGGCCGCGCTATGTGAAAACTGTTCTTAGGGCATGATTTATTCTGGTCACATATTGACCGCGCTATGTGAAACTGTTCTTAGGGCATGGTTTATTCTGGTCACATATTGGCCGCGCTATGTGAAAACTGTTCTGAGGGCATGGTTTATTCTGGTCACATATTGACCGCGCTATGTGAAACTGTTCTTAGGGCATGGTTTATTCTGGTCACATATTGGCCGCGCTATGTGAAAACTGTTCTTAGGGCATGGTTTATTCTGGTCACATATTGGCCGCGCTATGTGAAAACTGTTCTTAGGGCATGGTTTATTCTGGTCACATATTGGCCGCGCTATGTGAAAACTGTTCTTAGGGCATGGTTTATTCTGGTCACATATTGACCGCGCTATGTGAAACTGTTCTTAGGGCATGGTTTATTCTGGTCACATATTGGCCGCGCTATGTGAAAACTGTTCTTAGGGCATGGTTTATTCTGGTAACATATTGGCCGCGCTATGTGAAAACTGTTCTTACGGCATATTAGGACAGCGAAGGCACAGATCATGTTAAAAAGCACTCTTTTGCTTCACATTACGAAAACACGCCTATTCAAATATATTGAAAATTTTACAACCAAAAAAGGAAAAAAATTAAAAAAAAAAATCTGATGTTTTTCATATTCCTGCTCAAAACGTAGATTGTTGGTACTCGATAGAACCGCCTCATCGAGGCGGTTCTAACGAATACCCACAATCTATGTTTTTCAACAAAATAAGAAGAATAATGTATACCCCTGTAAACCCTAGTTTTACTATATAAAAGTGTGGTTTAAGGGGGTCAAAATTATAAAGGCGTGTTTTCGTGATGATGTGGCCCGTATGGCATAAACATATGAAAACACGCCTATTCAAATATATTGAAAATTTCACCACCAAAAACAAAGTATTCTGATAAAAATTCTGATATATTTTTCATATTTCTGCTCAAATCGTGGACTGTCTATGTTTATGAGTAGAAAAAAGAAAAAAATGCATATCCCTGTAAAGCCCGGTTTTACTATATAAAATTGAAGTTTTAAGGGGGTCAAAATAATATAGGCATGTTTTCATGATGGTCATTTTTATACAGAATGGTTCACTTGTTACAAAAGGTGTCTTCCAGACAAATGCAAAAGCAACTTTATGATACATACATGTAAATGTGTGTAAAATTGCTGGCTGAGTATCAAACGGCGGTTCTGCGGCGTCTGACCCGAGTCTGTGCTGTTTGCTCAGGCCGGTCTTTCCGATTACATTTATTTCATCAAATCTACAACCCCCACCTCTCCGCCGCACACCCCCCCCCCTCCCCCCCACCCCCAACCCCTATTATTTTCCTTGTGTTTCCAGAAAATAGGATGCAAATTGTCTCCTTCGGAAATGTCAAAGTCTATTTTCCATGAAAAATAAGAAAAAATATTTCAAAATGTGTGCTGACTTTACTTAGCATGAACTGGATAAAAGTACTATTTATTTATTTATATGCTAGAAATAGCTAGGTTGGAATGTTTTTGATGATAGCTGTATATGTAAAAGTGTCATTTGTTTAGGATGATGAGGTAAGTTGCAAAACTCCAGAAATGGTACTTTAAATCTTGTCAATTTCTGTTTGGCACCTGTTGATATCTGCTAAATTATTACCAGTATGTATTACATTTAACAGTGACATTTAAACTGGGATACGGCCAGCTGTAGCATTACGAAAACACGCCTGTTCAAATATATTGTAAATTTCACCACTAAAAAAACTGTAAGTTTTCATATAAAAATTCTGATAATTTTCATATTTCTGCTCAAAACATAGATCGTGGGTACTCGTTAGAACCGCCTCATCGAGGCGGTTCTAACAAGTACCCACAGTCTTATGTTTTTGAGCAGAAATAAGAAAAATAATGATTACCACTGTAAATCCCAGTTTGACTATATAAAAGTGGGGTTTAAAGGGGGTCAAAATTATATAGGTATGTTTTAGTGATGGCTGTGTAAAGAATGCTAGCTGGGAATCTGATCAGACTGTGTGGCTGCATTGCTTCAGTTGTGTTTCTATGGATATCTAGTTTTGCAATGACCAACAGTTACTAAAGTAGGAATGTCAAGGTACGTACATGCATATTTTGTAAGTTCTTCTGGCAGCCAGTATGAAGTGTCAGTGAATGTGTATTTGTGTGTATGTGAATCTAAATAAGCTATGAATATCAGTATCTGATATTTTGTTTCACGGTTTATGATTAACAAATAAAATAAAAAAAACACACACACACACACAAAACATAAAATTCCATCTACTTTCAAAATTATATCAGCTGAAAGGAAGGCCTTGCTTCCCTTTCAGTTGATATAATTTTGAAAGTAGATGGAATTTTATGTTTTGTGTGTGTGTGTGTGTGTGTGTGTTTGTTGTTGTTTTTTTATTTCATTTAAAATTACTAGATACACCTTTTTCCTGTTTACTACACGTTGCAGTAGGCAACCAGAGTTAACTCCCATTGATCAGTCATGTCCCTTCACAAAAAAAAAAACAAAAAAAAAAAAAAAAAAACATTTTCCTTTTTAATTTTTAATCGAAATTGGACCAGTGTTCCAAAACTTTTCATTTTGGTTTAGGCAGAAAAAAAAACCCATGATCATATTTTAACCTTTCTCAAAAATGACATTCACAAGAAAATAATGCACTTGTAAGAGAACGATTTTTTTAGAAATTTAATACCAGCACAGCCCAATACCAGGAGATATTTTTGTATGTCATTTATTTTGATAATACATATCATCTATTAAAATATCATTTCTTTGGACATTTAGCTGTTCTTCTAATAGTATGTAAATTTCAAAGTTAACTTGCACAAATTGTCCAAAGAGCCTATTTTCCCAATTGCAGTCTACTTTGGCAGCCATTTCCTGTTGCCATAGCAACTATAAAATCCAAACAATTTCAATTAATTGCTTAACTCTGACTGCTCTAATAAACCAGCTAAAAACATTGTACTGTAACATTTTTTACTTCGAGTGGGGAAGGGGGACGGTGGAGGTGGGGTGGGGGGGGGGGGGAGCGGTGTAGGGGCGCACAAAATCTACGTAGTCCTTTACAGTAGACGGCATATTTTTCTTATTCACCCCCCCCCCCCCCCGCCCTCCCCCTACCCGCCAAAAAAAAAAAAAAAAAAAAAAAACAGATTTAGACTTTTCATGCAAATTGTCACCCAATGCAAGAAAAGCCAAAATCCCGTTTACTGGGAATAAAATAGAAAATATCAATTCGTCGCCTGCTTGAGTAGTCCAGAGAGTGGTAAAGGTACCCAGCTAGCATTCTTTATAAATCTATAGCGGGCCGTTATCGGCCCGTCAGCTACCCTGACGGGCCGATAACGGCCCGCTATAGATTTATAAAGAATGCTAGCTGGGGTAATGTACTTAATGTACTTGACAGTGGTAAAGGTTAATGTGTAAGTTGATGAAGACTTTTACCTGCTATGAAGAGCTATGAGGCGGCTGTTGTATTCAGTCCTCTCAAAATCTACTCGACCTTGTTAGACACATCCATTGTTGCAAATAGGGTTTCAGTCAAATCTCATTAACAGAATGGCAAACCGTGTAGATCCTGATGAGACCGTAGGGTAAACAGATCACAGTTGTTTTGTCAAAAATTGCAGAAAATTTTCTAAGTAATGCTGATGATGATGATTTGGAGTTAACAAAATACATATTTTTTTATCTATCGCCAAAAACGGTTCACATATGTATTCTTACAAAAATGACAATATGCAAATTGATTACCGCATGAATTACTATAACTCGATATATTTGCTACATTCTCCATAAATTGGACCGCATAAATTTGAGCTCCGGATGGCCCATCACATATAATTATGATGGTTTAATTTTTACTTCTCTTTCAACAGCATTCAGGTCATATCGGGACGGTGAACGGGTGATAATGAAATGGTCTGTGCAAACTCGCCGCAGTCATAAAGGAATTTCACCATTAGCGGGATTCGAACTCGAGACCTCGTAAACCGGTCAGGAGCGCTAATTATTCGTCTATGAAAGGAAACTGAGGAAAACAGGAGGCTAATGCAGTGCTCGAACCTGCAACCGTTAGCTTGTAAGCCATGCTCTATACCAGCTGTGTTAAACGGGTCAACAGAGCTGCCAAACACCACACCCCTTTCCTTCTAATTTTTAAGTGCAACGCATAAAATAGACAAAACCCGTTTCTAGACTCTCTCAGTCTCCTGCATTTACCAATCCTAACCTCGTGGGTTGGTCACCTATTTACGTTGGACTCTATAAATAAAGTTAACTGAGGAGTAAAAAGGTTCCCAATGCAGGACCCGCGAGTTGCAAGTCAGGTGCTCTACCAACCACAGGAGCTTGAATTTCGGCAATAAATGCAATTCAAAATGGCCCAAATCAGATATCATGTAAGGCTCGTCGATTTGGGTCATTTTAACATGCATTTCTGGCCGAATTGCAAGTCCCTGTGCTGCCTACCGAGGTATTTGGGCCGACAGTCCTGGCTATCACCAGAGACACAAATTATTGTGCATATCTGTGTTAGTGTAGAATTGCAGCCTCGATTCCCTGCCAGGAACTCTGACAATTACACTTTGGACAACGAAATCACTATATATATGTTGAATTCAACCGAACCTGGAACCTCGTGGTCGATCGTGCCAACCACTCAGCCACGTGGACGCTTCAGACTTTTTCAGTCCCCTGTATTCCATGAAGTATATTTCTATACATTTACTCTAATAAATAAATAAAGATACAGAAATTAAAAAAAATCTGTTGTTATGAAAAAAAAATACCTGTTATAATTGTTATAGCACTATTTTCACAACATAAAACTCAGAAATTGAGAAATTCTGAAAATGGCCGCCTTCTCGGTGAAATAAAACGTGCAAATCATGCTTTCCGTGGTCAATCTTATGACCACTTTATGCTCAATCAAGCGTTTCTACTCACAACAAATAAAAGCGTGGTTTGTGAACATTACTTAAAGTGATAATTTGGCTGCGCACGCGAAAGTCCCTCTGGACCCATTTGGACAGTGCAGGTCTGCGCATGCGCATCGGCGTAGTCAACTCAGGGCCTTTGCCATCCGATTACAAAATCATTTGTAACTAATAATTATGCCAACTAAGAGCAAATATCATCATGAGAAGATTTTGCTGATGCACAAGTGGACCTAGAGGAGGGGGGTGGGGCGGGGATAAGGTCAACGGCATGTTTTCATTTTTATAACAAATTAAAGCAAAAGAAAAAAAAAGCATCGTCTGCTACAGTCGTGAAGGAGCAGTCTGATCAGGGTCTACACTGTTTGCAGTCGTAATTGGTGCTTTAAGGGTTAAAAACATTTAGAAGAGTGAAAACATCATCATTTTTCCCTGAACCCTTAAAATGCCAAATAATGAGATTTGTAGCAGACGATCTATATAAAATGTCAAGACTTTTTTTTTCTCTCTGAAAAAAAAATAAAATAAAATAATAATTAATTAATTTGTGTCGTCTGCAGCAGTTGTAAGTGACGTCGTAAGGACCAAATAACTTTAAAAAGGGCCTATACATCATCATTTTATCTCTTAACCCTTTGAGCGCCAAATGCAATTTGTTGCATACGGCATTCTATTTTTTTTTTTTTTTTTTTTTTTTTTTTGAATTTTGGGAGACGATTCAATGCAATGTCAAAACGTATGTATTTTCTCTGAAAAAAAATATCGTCTGCTGCAGTTATGGATTAAACCTTTGTAGAAAATAGATAAATAAATAAATAGATAAATAAATAAAGCAAACCTTTCGGTGGAAAACAACAACAGTTTTGTGACCACCTGGGGTAGCGCGACAGTAATTTGTAAATAGATTTCTTACCTGTCTTCAAAACAAATAGAATTATCGGGTAATGGGCATTTAACTCCTCTTCCTGGCAAAAATTTTATGTTTTTCTTTTCTTTTTCTTAACGAAATAAGAAGAAAAAAAATCCCTGCTCTACGAGACGACCAGCACCTTCTCGGAAGCAACTTCTGTAGTCTGCAGACGACAGAAACCGAGAACCAGTCCAGCGGCGACAAACACAGAACATGCCCGCAGGACACGCCAACCAATCACACGACTTTTCAAAGATGGCCAGAGTACGATTTGAGCCGGGACACAGCATTTCCTTCAATACAGCATGTGTGCTTAGCGAAAACCAGGATCAGCCTGCTGACTATAGTATTGTCTTTCCGCCTGGAAACGCTTTGGCTACTCGGCTATCCAGAGTGCCCTGCGAAGACTCTGATCAGACTGCGCGGTTCCACAGATTGATATGAGTCTTCGCTCGCTGCACATGCAGTCTTGTAGGAATGCTGTGTCCCGGCGTAATTGGTAAAATTATAGCTTGAAAATCGGAGGATGCACGTAAAGATGGATGATTTATTTATTTATTTATTTATTAACACTGGTATCTAAGTTTCCATTTTACTACTAATTGTTTATAGCCCAAGGGTATACAAATCCATTATCAGTGTATTTATCTTAAGTTCCTGATGAAGATGATGATGATGATGATAATTAAGTGTTTTACGTCCCTGTCAATATTATTTAAGTCATGAGACGATTGAAGCGTGATAATTAAAGGCTCTGTGCGATGAAGTGCCGTACAGTCATGAGCTAATTTCCGTCTTCAGCGGGATTCGAAAGCGCGACCTGGAGGTCTGAAGTCGTGCAGTTTGGAGTTTTACGGCCCAGTCAAATCTGTTTATATCATGTCGAGCCTGTCTGTTAACCGTCCCACACTTTTCTTGGACATGCTTAGCCCTCTAAGCGGTTAATCAGTATTGTTGCACATACATTCATCTGTAATTGACAACAGTTACTGTCCTTCTTGAATCAGCAGAAAGGGGGGACACCATGATCAATCCCCATGAAACTTAGTGGCCGAGCTGGGATTTGAACTTGCGACCCTCGCTGCAGTCAGACATGCTACCGACAGCAATTGAGCCCGACTCGAAGTCGTCCAGACAGGCCAGAGCAAACAGTATACTTAAATTACCCAGTCAGCATTCTACGTAAATCTATATCGGGCCGTCATATCAGGGTAGCTGACGGGCCGATGACGGCCCGATGTAGATTTACGTAGAATGCTAGCTGGGTAGATGCAATAAAACGCCGAGTCTGATCAGGATCTCCACTGTTACCCGTTCAACCGCCAATATTTTGATATATTACAAGGTAGACAGAGGGTCTTATTCTAATTTCAGGATAAGTATGGCGAGGAGTTAAAGTGTCCGCATGTTTAAGGATTTTTCACACATTTTAGGAATAATTTAAAACAACGAGTATTTCAAAAGCTGTGCAGTTTAAAAACAACAGAAAAAAAAGGCAATCTGGCCCACCTAGTAGGCACTCTGTGTTGAAACAACATCGTTTCAAAGTTGATTCAACGTCCTAGACGTTGAATCAACATTGAAACGACGTTGTTTGAATGTTGTTTGCCCGTTTAGCCCGCTCGACCAAATAAGTTTTCCATTCGATTTATTCAGTCGAGTGTTTAACATAGTGTGTCGAGAGCATAACTGAGTAAGTCGAGCGTTAAAATGTCAATTTGATTTATTCAGTCGAGTGATTGACTTAGTATGTCGAGAGCATAACTGAGAAAGTCGGGCGTTTAGTTGTCAATTTGATTTCTTCAGTCGAGTGTCCGACTTAGTATGCCGAAGCTCGAGCGTTAAGCAGTCCATTCGGTTTATTGGGTCGTGTGGTCGCATTAGTATGTCGAGAGCATAACTTAATAAGTCGAATGATAAGTGCGTAATTTAGTTACTCGAGCGTTTGGCATATAACATGGAGCAATCGACTTGTTAGCTCACTAAACTGACTTTGCTCAGGATGGTATAGTGATTCCTTAACGTACGTCCGCCCGGCCCTATTTAATGCTTTCAGTTGATAAGCGTCTCATCAGGACCTACACTATTTGCCACTCTTCCAGCTATTTTTAGATACAACATTGGGTAGTAAATTGTTCAAATTTTAGATAAAGTGAGGTAAGGAATTAATGTGTCTGAATACTAAGGGTAAATACGATAAAGTAACATACGCAGAAATCAAATAATCAATTATTAGCAAAACTGCGATGGTAATCATTTTTGTGGAAATTATCGATATCCGATTAATTGTGCCAGCCTTAGCACAGTATACAATTAAAATCTAAACGGTTTGGAAACAAAGAACACACAAAAGAAAAAAAATCGGAGACTAGGTTTTGTTCAGTCTCTTCATATGCAACAATGAAGTTTGCGAGGCTGCATACCCCCCCCCCCCCCCCCCCCCACTCCCACACACACACACGCTCTCACTCTGCACCACCCCCCACCCCACATACACACCCCGCCCCAGCACCTATTCAATTTTCAAAGTAACCGGAATGGGCTAAATGATACCATATGAAATAAAAATACCATTTTAGCTAGCCGCAAACGCAACCTGCTTCCTCTTCCATGACAAAACCCTCTGCAGCAATCAGAAGCTGATTTCTTGCATTTTCAAACTGCAAACAAATTCACATGGAGTATTCTTGGAACAAGAGCTTTTTGAGTTTGCTAACATCTAAACCAAAATGGTCGCCATGGTTGATATATCGAAAATGTTTTTATAGATGCCTACTCATGAATAGACGGGCGATTTGACTCATACTATATAACGTCAGAGCGACCTTTGCCGCTTCAGGGGAAAAGAGCCTTTATACTATATGCGAACAACAAATGTTCAAGCGAGTCTGCGCATCCCCACAGTCTCGCCAGAAACTATACTGTTCGCTCACATTAGCAGTAGACCAAGAGGAAACTTCAGTCAAATAACTAGACACGAAACCTTGTTAAGAGACTGGGTATGCGTACTGAAAATGCGTTTGGCGAAAGTGTGATGAAGTTTTAATTCTAAAAACGGCTAAATACACCGATCATTATTCCATGATGGCTGACATAGCTGCGGACCTTCTTAAAACTCTTTATTAGACATCTCCAGAAACGAAAGAAATTTTAATGTAGCATGAGGGCGGCATGTAGAGCAAACCTAGCTAAAAAGGTATTGACAGGAAAATTTCCGATCAGTACCATTTTAGCTAGTTTAGCTCTACTTGTCGTCGGGTAATACAAGAGGACTAACATGGTATCACCGTGAAATCCTGTTTACGACTTTGCTTCTGAATCGACGAACGAGTTAGTCAAAATTCAGCTCTAGCATCTTAGAGCCCCTTAGAGATAAGAAAATACTTAAAATCATTTCGATCGGAAACCAAAAATGGCCTCGAGGGTCATTTTGAAAAAAAACATAATAATAATAGAAGAAGAAAAAAAATAATATCAATTTCCTAAATCTATAGGTGACTGAGTCGACTCGGGTGTGCGTGCGTGTGTATATGCGTGCGTGCGTGCGTGCGTGCGTGCGTGCGTGTGTGCGTGCGTGTGTGTGCGTGTACCCTAAACGAAACAAAATGCAAGGATTTGGTTTTGTAGATATGACAGGAAGGAAATTTTCTCAATTATTTTAGATTTCACATCACAGCTTACCGTATCACATCTGGCAATGCAGGTGTGCGATTGGTATGCGTGAACAAGCAGAATTGTGACACGCGACAGCACTCATCAAAAACTGCACACGTTCTCATGTTGATTTCTGAGATGCATGTCAGGTTTTGATCATATAGGCCAGGTGGTCAACCGCATGCTCAATTTGAAAACAAAAACAGACGTCAAGTTGTTTTTTTTTTTGTTTTTTTGTTTTTTTTGTTTTAATTTCATTGTTTTTGAATGGAGTAACAAAACGAAAATAAATAAATAAATAAATAAATAAAACGAAGACTTGAATGAAATATTCATGTGACATGTATTAGGAGTATATTTGTTCGGGAGGACTCTAGGACTCTAGTATCTTTTTCTTGCTCACAATTATGTTCATATTAGTATAAAAAACACCCCCTTGCACTCGCTTAGAGAATGTCGTTGACTGACTGATTGAAAATTTCAAGCGACTGTATCAAATCTATGTCATGAGATATCTTTCTGCTTCTTTTATTGATGCATTTCTTTACACAGTTTGTTTGTGTTGAGGTTTTACGGCCCAGTCAACCCAATGGGGTCATGTCGAGCGCGGTCATTTTACCTAACCACACACTTACTGGGCAGGCTTAATTCTCTGAGCGGTTAACAAGTATTGTGCACATTCTTTCGCCAGAAACTGACAACTGCCCTTCTTGAATCAGCAGAAGGGAGGAAATGACCGTAGAAAATATTTCATGAACAATCTCCACCCCTCCTGGTCTGCAGTCGGACGGCGCATCCAACTGAGCCACCGAGGCTGCCATCTTTACACAGTAACTGCACACTACTAGACTAGCACACTTAACGCTAGACTATCGACTAAAACTAAAACTAAGACTAAACAGAACACTGTGCGTAATAGTGTACGCTTAGAGTCAGTACCGACGATGATCATGGTGACACAAGTAATCTTAAAACTGATTTGTTACTCTGCTTTCAGCAGTAACATCACCGCTGTCCGTAAGCTTATGATAGGCAAAGAGACAGGTAGGTCTGTATCCAGGACAAACATCAGTCCTGACAATGTATAGATTCTGAGTGTTGTACATTACCTCTTATGTAGATCCAGTTGCAGTTGGCTTTAAGAGCCCTGAAACTTTTTATCATAGCTACATATAGCTGTGATAGGTTTCTATATATTTTTTTGTAAGTAGCCATCTTTATAAATGTGTTGATGAAACATCTGTACACGAAATATGATGACAATGGATTTGAATGGGTCTAATGGTGTCAGTTGTAAACTCTATCTCTATAGGAACATGAAGATCGGGGGTTCTACCAAGGATATTTCGTCACTGCTCGAAGGTTACGATCCCTTTAATGTATAGATGCCTAAGGCATATAATGTATAACACAACCGGAATCGCAACAGTCAGTTTAAAAGGGGCCAAACAGACTTCGAACGGCATACCCTGTCATTGTGCATAGAGAACACAAAGGGATTACGCCATAGGCCCTGAAAGTCATAAACTTAACCTAATAGGTACGGGTTTTCCGCTTTGATATTTCATTGTAGTCAGATGTAATCGTAATTGTCAGACGCCAGCACTCTGCACATTGCTTGGTCGAGGTTAGTTTGGGTCAAGTCAGTGAACCTCTAGATGCAAGTGCTATCGCTATAGGATAAAATTCAGTTACTGTAGTTCGTTGGTAAACGGCATGCATGTTGTTTTGTTGTTGTTGTTTTTTTTTTGTTTTTTTTTTTCTGTTTTTGTGTGTGTGTGTGTGTGTGTGTGTGTGTGTGTGTGTGTGTGTGTGTGTGTGTGTGTCCAGTTATGTTCGATAACTTAAGTAGTTACTCCTTGACTTAGTCGGAATGACGGCTGGCTCCTCAGTATGTTTTAGAAGGATGGTGCTTGACTATCGATACCTGCGAATGGACCTGTCGTGTCCCTGCATGTGGTTTCTTTTTCTGCTTCTTCTTCTTCTTCTTCTTCTTATTATTATTATTATTATTATTATTATTATAATTTATTTTTTTTGTTGTTGTTTTTTTTTTTTTTTCTGGTTGTTGTTTTATTGATGAGGTGCAGGGCCCCGACACAGACCGAACGCTTAGAGATGTATTGAAATTAAGAACGATATTTCGCGCGAGTAAAACTAGTTTACGCGAACACCTCGCATTCTTTCAGCTGACCGTTTCAAAGCAGATCTTCTTTTGTATTTTTTATTATTTGCATTTTGGTTACATTTAGTGATTGTACCATTTCGAGTTGTCCATTACGAAAATACGCCTATTCAAATATATTGAAAATTTTACCACCAGATAAAAAATTCTGATATTTTTCATATTTCTGCTCAAAACATAGATTGTGGGTACTCGTTAGAACCGCCTCGCCGAGGCGGTTCTAACGAGTACCCACAATCTATGTTTTTGAGCAGAAATAAGAAAAATAATGTATACCCCTGTAAACCCCAGTTTTACTATATAAAAATGGGGTTTAAGGGGGTCAAAATTATATAGGCGTGTTTTCGTGATGCATTATTTGTTCCTTATCTCTTCTTCTATCGATGCGACGGGAAGGCTATATGTCTCATGGTTGTGGTCCTCCCTTGTTATCTTGATTTATATTTTAGAATCTGCTTTTATTGTAAGAGATACCTGCCACTGGCACTAAACAGGTGCCCGAGATCTATATATTGTCTACTAGTTTTCCTATAATGAAATTAGTATAAAAAGGTTAACAGAAGGCGGCCTTTGAATCCATATATGTCACGGGTAATATACAAACAAGAGGCTGTTGGTATCCGATTTTCGAGATGCCTTACACTTGAAGACATAAACGCTATTGGGAAATCAAAAGCAACGTTTGAAATAGTTGACGGCTCCGATAAAAAAGGCATTTGAGATTACCAAAACATCTACAAAATCAAAATACTAACTTTATAATATGTGAGGAAAACTAGACATGCTGTGGGGTGCATGGTAGGAGAATAAGAGCCTGCATTCCTAATGTTACTGTCTCATTCGTTTTCGCAGGGGTATAGCATTATAAATGTCTGACAAAAAATAGTACTTGGCCTTTACACACACAAACACACACACACACACATACACACACACGCGCGCGCGCACACACACACACACACACACACACACACACACACACACACACACACACACACACACACACACACACATACATACATACATACACATATATATTCGCACGCGCACACAGCGGAAATGTTTCTTCGGTATTGTTTAAATAATTTGAAAAACAAATGCACTTCTATAAATTTCTGACCAGCTCATCGCAGGGAATTTTGGTGAATTGGTCAAACTTTGAAAATGAGACATTTTAAAGCTTTATATGTTAAAGGGATCATGTCGGATTTATTAGCAAGGCATACAAAAAGCGTTTGATAAGTTTCACGAAAGATTACGGACTGTTTTGTCTGATATATTGTTAAAGGTAGGAGCTGTCTTGCGACAAAAATATGGGAAACTGATGCAGACTATCTTGCAGGAAAAACAGTAGTATCTTGTCATCACACTGCCAAACCATATAATAGTATACAAGTTAATTCTGGAGGTATTCGTTATGAATTCCAATTTTTTTTTTCCAGTTTTCAGACAGAAATGTATTTATGTTTACAGGTAAATTATGTAGTGGAAACAAAATTTTGTTTTATTGTAGTTTTATACTATACGACAGGCAGGCATATCATTTTTGTTGTATACATCACGAAAACATGCCTATATAACTTTGACCCCCTCAAACCCCACTTTTATATAGTAAAACTGGGGTTTACAGGGGTATACATTATTTTTCTTATTTGTGCTCAAAACATAGATTGTGGGTACTCGTTAGAACCGCCTCGCCGAGGCGGTTCTAACGAGTAGCCACAATCTATGTTTTGAGCACAAATATGAAAAATATCGGAGTTTTTTTTACCTGAAAATGTTCGGTTTTTGGAGGTGAAATTTTCTGTATATTTGAATAGGCGTGTTTTCGTAATGTATGCAATGTAAATGCACCTTTGCATCTGACACACCCTGAATACAGTAAAACTGATCAATCATGTATAATTCTCTACCTGGGGTATACATTAATTTACCGGGAACTCCACATATGGTGTTGTTTTTGTTAGAATATGGGTTCCAAAGCAATATTTTGAAATTCACAATATTTGTTTCTAAGCAAAGAGATTTGTGATATATGAAATAAGAACGGAAACATAAATACACGCACATAAAACAATAAGACAACTATTTTCTTGACTTATCTGAAACCCTGGTTTATTTTAGCTAACGTTACAGGTGTGTAACAATAAGCTGTGTGCTAACTGATTTTTTCTTTCTTCGAGGTCTTCTTCTTCAAATATCATGATGTCATTTATGCATAATATGACCCTGATAAATTCATTTGAGAGATGATGTTAACTCAAATTTTCCAATTACCTTAACCATTCCGTGAGCGTCTATACACAAGGGTGGAAACGTAATTTTCTTATATGCTTGAATGATTTTCGATTAGATGGCGGAGTTACTTTGAACAATTATTTCACCTCAAAACTTTCATTACAGAAATGGACTTTTATTCAAGAATTTCGTTTGGTAAGAGAAGCTACCCTCGAACGACTTCACATAAACCAAAAGAACTTCTTGACGCTGTGTGTTGTTTGGGTTTTTGTAAACACTTGTGAAGGTCGTGTGTATGAATCCGCCTCCCTTAGTTTTTAACGGATAGTCTTAAGTCTTAGTTTTCAGTCGATAGTCGGACGTTAACTGTACTGGTCTACTGGACTAGTACAGCTAACGCTCGACTATCGACTGAAACTAAGACTAAGCAGATCACTGTGTGTAATGGTGTTCGCCAGTAGTAAGCAGGGACGATGCAAACAATTTTAAAATGACTGGTTACGCTACTTTCAACAGCCATATTACCGCTTCCCTTCAGTTTGTAATAGACATGCAGACAGATACTGGTAGATAGGTTGCTATCAATTTACTTATATTTCGTAAATGCTATGGTTAACAGACGCCATCTGAGATTTGTACTACAAGGTTTCCCTCGTGATCGACACTTACAATTTACAGATTCTGGATTTTGCACATCATCTGCTAGACAGATTCCGTGGCAATTGGCTTTAAGGGGTCTGATGCTTTTTTTTTTTTTACAATAGCATACACATAGCCGTGAAACGGTTCGATAAAATTTGTTGTAAGCAGACACCTTTGGCAATCTGGGTCCAGTTGTTCAACACTAACGATGTCGTTAGTTAACGTATCGTTAAAACTTTGATCATTAATTATGACATATATGCTAATATTTTTGCAGAAAAAATGTGAGTAGCTACTCACATTTTTCAACAAAAGTACCTGTGAATTAGATATTGTACTTACTAGAACAGTTAACAGTTTGACCACTAACGAGCTTGTTAAGCTAACGATGCTTTGAACAACTGAGCCCTGTTTGTTAAATATCTGTACACGAGATACTAGATGTTTTACAGTGGCGAAGGATTTGAAGGGTTCATATGTGACTCAGTCTACTGGACCTGTCTTTACAGAAACGGAAAAACCGGGTGCTCGCCCAGGTTATTTCGTCACTGCTTGAAAACGATCCTGTTACATTGTAATATAATAGATACCTGAGGCATGTAATGTATAACACCAACGGCGGTGCAACAGTCACTTTACGTGGGGAAGGGGAGTGGGCAGGGGGAGGTGGGGGGTTGGGGTGGGAGCGGGGGCTTGGAGCAAATAGAGTTCGAACGGCATACCTATATCATTATCCATTTAGAACACTGCAGGATTTCGTCATAGGCCCTAAAAATCATAAAAAAAAAAAAAAAAAAAAAAAAAACCTACCAGATCTGACCTTAGGCAGTGGGTTAAAAGCGGGTTCGGGCTTTCCACTTGGATATTTCGTTGTTGTTAGATATATTTGTCCCTGGCAGTGTATGGATGCCAACATTCTGCACGTTGCCAACCAATTTTATCTCCATTTAGGTGGGTTAAGGGTCAAGTGGGTGAGCCTTGAAATGCTAGGTGTATCGCAATAGATAATTTTCAGTAGTTCGGCGGCAAACTCTGTAAATGTTTTTTAATCCAATCATGTTAAGTTCCTCTTCTATAGACGAGGGTGAATCGGGCTTCCGACTGAATAGCGGTTGCCTCCTCGATATCTTTAAGAAGGATGGTGCCCGATTATCGATGTCTGCGGTCGGACTCATCGTGGCCCTGCATGTGGTTTCTTCTTTTGTTTCACTGGTGATATAGATGGCTCGTACGCAGATCGAACACATATTTGTATCTTGGAGATGCATGAAGAGGAAGGGCGACCCAGCAGGTACATGACATAAATATAACGTCGCCTCAACGTCGATGCAACGTCATGACGTTGCATCAACATTGAGGCGACGTTATGTTTACGTCATGTGCCTGCCGGGGAGCTTTCGCGCGAGTAAAATTACATGTAGTTTACGACCCACCCCCCCCACCC
The DNA here is from genome assembly GCA_964016985.1 of Anodontia alba. Lineage (NCBI taxonomy): Eukaryota > Metazoa > Mollusca > Bivalvia > Lucinida > Lucinidae > Anodontia > Anodontia alba. The sequence goes on from OZ024838.1 coordinate 34,241,860, forward strand.
CCACCCCACCCCTTTTTTTCTGTTTCAAAGCGGTTCTTCAGTTGTAGGTTTTCTTTGTTCGTACTTTTAGTTATTTTTGATGAGTTTATCATCGTTTCTGCCTCATCCCTTCTTCTTTCGGTTCCCTGGGAAGGCTGTGGGGTTTAAGGGGGTTAATATTATATAGGCGTGTTTTCGTGATGCTACGAGATATATGCCATTGCAACTGTATAGGTATTCGAGGCCTGTATATTGCCCACCAATTCATTCAAGGAAATTAGCATAAAAATGTAAATAGAACGCGCAATTTGATTCCGTATATGTTAATGTAGGGTATAAAATATAGGCGTTCGGTCGGATTTTCGAGATACAGAAGTTTTGTTCACCTCAGAGGCGATAGAGGTAAGAAGTGAAATGGCGCTCTAATTATCATTCATGAGTTGTTTAATAAGTGCGGTCTGTATGTTTCCTTGGTACACTACATGTTGAAACGAAAATCAGCCTTGACAATTCGCTGAAACAGTTCAATGCATTCTCTCATAAGAGCTATAGAGAAATCGAACGCATTTGCGTTCGTGAATTACTAACTTATATTTAGCAACGTTTGGAAATAGTTGATGATTCCGAACAAATAATGGCATTTCTACAAGCTAAGAAATTTACAAAACAAGAAGGCTAACGTAAAGCCAACATGACTATACTAGGCATCCCGCTGGAAATTATGGTAGTAGGGCAAGATCTAGCCTAGCTACTAGGCCAATATATAAGTATGTTTGTCACTTTTTGTTTACTTATTTTATTTTTTTTTTATTTTATTTTATTTTTTTTTTTTTTTTTTCATTTTCATTCTACTTTTTGATTCAATGTTTAGCTAGTCTATGGGTGAGCTTTTCTTCTGTGGTTGTCTCTGAAATATTAGAAATCCAGACCATATTATCAATAGACTAGCCACAGAGCTGAATAAGCCAAAAAATATATATGTATATTTCTAAGCCTTGGGCAAGGCTAGGCAAGAATCTATGTTACTATTTTACTTTCTTATTCGTTTCGGCAGGGATTTAGTATTACAAATATCTGACAAAAATGATTACCGGTCCTTTTAACACACACACACACACACACACACACACACACACACACACACACGAATGGCACACATCGGAATTTTCTCTCTTCGATATTGTTAAATAATTTAGAAAGATTAACTTTATATTATTTTCTGATCTCACCTCATCGCAGGGATTTAGGGTAAATTGATGAAACTTTGTAAATGAAAAAAAAAATAAGTTTAAAATTTTAAAAAAGAAACACATTGGATGTAATATCAAGACATATAGCAATTTGTTTGATAAGATTAATAAAAGACAAAGGACCATACTGCGTGACATGTTATGAAAGGCTGGCATTTTCTTGTGACAAAGATTATAGAAAGCGGTTGCAGAATATATTCATTACGAAAACACGCCTATTCAAATATATAGAAAATTTCACTTCCAAAAACTGAAAATTTTCAGATGAAAAACTCCGATATTTTTTTATATTTCTGCTCAAAACATAGATTATGGGTACTCATTAGAACCGCCCACAATCTATGCTTTGAGCAGAAATAAGAAAAATAATGTATACCCCTGTAAACCCCAGTTTTACTATATAAAAGTGGGGTTTAAGGGGGTCAAAGTTATATAGGCATGTTTTCGTGATGGATTGCAGCAAAAAGAGCGGTACATTGTATATTGCCAGTATCGGCTGCCTGTAACTAAACTTCGCTCTTTGCAGAAGAAAGTGGTGGATACAAAAATATATGTTAAAAATTCCCCTGAATATAAGCTGGTTGCTATCATTTTGGATGTTGCCAAGTTTAGGATGTACAAGCCTGTTCAAACAGTTTCTCCAAAAGAGACTCCCACTCGTGATTTTCTGAAACTTGACTTCAGAAACAAGGGTCGACGCCGTTAACATTAGCAATATCCTGAACCATAAGAAAGTGACTTCAACCATCCCAGCTTACTTCAACAACCAGAGCCCACCTATCATCTCCTACAGTTATTCGTCTCCCATTGCACCTAAAATTTTCAATTACAAAAACGTGCTGCAAGGGCTAAATACTGAGAACATTACTCGAAACCCCTCAGCGTGTTCCTGTAAAGCATTGGAGTTCTGCTATAATCCAGGCGGTCACATCATAACAGGTGACCTCAATATAATCAGGATTAGCAAACTCAGGGACATTCTTTCCAAAGGCCATAAATATAGCGAACCCAGGTCTTGTAATTGGAAACAGAATTCCAAATTAATTTTGGATTCTGTTGAAGAGTATGCACGACGCTGGGCCAAAAAAGAGGACGTGGAGGTCGACACCCTGTCTGAATGGGTTAAATCGGTAATGTCATTGGTAAACAGACGTGTCTCAGTACTCAGCAGAACCATGTCTCGCCGACATGAATCGGTGTTTGATGATCTAGATGTTGCTGCTGAGTTAGCTGAAATCCATGAGAAATTTGTCGTTGCTCCAGCCGACAACATTATGTTTGTTTGCAAAACACTCTATATAAACTGCTTAATGGAAGAGCTTGGTATGAGTACCATGACCGGAAACCCTACATATAATCTTACAGCTATGTCCAAGGAAGAAATTCTATAAAACCACCATTCGGTAATGCTGACATTTGGAAGTTCCCTCCCAGAGGAAGATATTGACCTTCCCCAACTGTACTGGATTCATAAACTTCACAAGAATCCGTACAAGCAGACATATATTGCGGGTTCAGCTAAGTGCTCAACCAAGCCTCTTTCTCAGATTCTAACACGAATCCTAACCGCAGTTAAAGAAGGCCTTCAGAAGTATTGTGACACTGCATATGCAAGAAGTGTGTTAATCAGATGTGGATCTTGAAAAACTAAAAAGAGCTTTCAGAAAATCTAAAGGCACAATCTCTTTATTCCGTCAACAGTATAAAATCTTTCGATTTCTCTACTCTTTACATTACTATTCCTCATGATCAATTGAAATCTAAATTAAAGGAAATTATCAACCAGTGTTTCTTCCAAAAGAATGGTAAGCGTCGATTTCAGTATGTTGTCATTGGCTACAAAGACATACTTCGTTCGGGATCAATTTGACGCGCCACTAAAATACTCAGATGCAGATGTCATAAAGATGCTGGAATATCTAATCGACAATATTTTTATGGGGTTCGGCGGACGGATATTTCGGCAAACAGTCGGCATACCGATGGGTACTAACTGTGCACCGATACTTGCCGACTTGATTTTTACTCGAATGAGGCGGAGTTTGTACATAGCCTCCTCAAAGCAGGCAGGAAAAACCTCGAACAACAATTCAATTTCACCTATAGATATATAGATGATGTATTGTCTCTGACAAACACAAAATTTGCAAAGTATTTAGAATTCATCTATCCACGTGAACTTGAAATAAAGGAAACAACGGAGACTGCAGCCTCCTCCTCATACCTGGATTGTTACGTATCTCTACATTGACAATGGAAAGCTTACTACTAGGCTTTACGACAAACGGGATGACTTCAATTTTCCCATTGTTAACTTTCCATTCCTGAGCAGTAATATCCCTTCTGCACCAGCATACGGCGTTTACGTTTCACAGTTAATCCGTTTTGCCATGTTGTAATTGTTTATATGTTGTAGGGGGCGGGCTGTAACTAATGTTGTTAGAACTTGTAGCCCAACCCCATTGCTTTTTGAGGCAATAAAATATGTTTAAACTAAGTTAATCCGTTATGCCAGAACCTGTTCAAATTATTAGGACTTCGTGGAGCGTGGGAAAGTGCTCACTACAAAGTTGTTGAGCCAGGGGTAACAAAAAACCAAACTGGTAGCAACACTTAAGAAGTTCTATGGAAGACATCATGATCTGGTCAATCCCTACAATGTGGCAATTTCCAAAATTGTTTCTGATGTTTTTACCAGTGACCCGCCATAAGTAGACTTCCCAAATCCCGGACATACGCTTCTACCGATATTTCCTTCGTTCAGGCCTATGGGCATGGTGGGCGAAGCTTGCTTACCAAGTAATGCTTACTATCCGCGGATACCTGATTACATCCTTTATTCTGGGGTCCATGTCTGTTGGTCTGAACATCCTGATTCGTCATTCGTTTATGGATTTATGAGTTTGGATTACGGCTTAGGTACCATGACCGCAACTACATATTGCAGACAGAATGTTGTCGCCACACTGCCAAAATTATGTCACAGTATACATATTATTTCCGGATGTAGGAGTTATAAATTTAAAATTTTGTTGTTTTCACATTTTCTCAACAGACAGCAAAGAAAACCTATATTTTCATATTTTTCTTACAGCAATGTTTACTTGTTTACAGGCAATTTTTGTAGCTTAAACAAATTATCGCTTTAATGTATTTTTACAGTATGTGATAGGCACATGTGTCGAACATGCAATGTGAGGGCACCTTCCCTGGATACACATCACATCTGACACACCCTGTATACAGTAAAACTCATTAATTTACATGGAGCTCCACAAGCTGTTTTTGTTGGGGTGTGAATTCCGAAGATTTCTTCTGAGTTCCAAAATCACTGTTTTTGAGCAAAATGTTCTGAGGTAGATGTAATTCGAACAAACAACGTAATGTACTTTTACGCGAGAACAAGAAAATGAGACAATATTTACACGGCTTATCAAAAATACTGGCTTAAATCGTTTACTGTTACAGGTGTGTCTAAAAAGATGTATGCAAATGATTAATAGTTTGTTGTTGTTTTTTCATTACGAAAACACGCCTATTCATATATATAGAAAATTTCACCTCCAAAAAACTGAAAATTTTCAGATAAAAATCTCTGCTATTTTTCATATTTCTGCTCAAAACATAGATTGTGGGTACTCGTTAGAACCGCCTCGCCGAGGCGGTTCTAACGAGTACCCACAATCTATGTTTTGAGCAGAAATAAGAAAAACAATGTATACCCCTGTAAACCCCAATTTTACTAGATAAAAGTGGGGTTTAAGGGGGTCAAAATTATATAGGCATGTTTTCGTAATGCAAAAATACTGGCTTATATCGTTTACTGTTACAGGTGTGTTTAAAAAGATGTATGCAAATGATTAATAGTTTGTTTGTTTGTTGTTGTTTTTTTTTGTTTTTTTTTTCCTTTTCTTTGAGTTCTCTTTCTCCGAGTATCATGACGCCATTCTTGTATGATATGACGCTTGTAAATATTCACATCTTCCCAAAAGCACCTGTTCATACATGGGTGGGAGATGATGTTGAAACATGTTTTTAAATTTGCTAATTCATTCCAAGAGCAGCTATAGGTGGAAATGGAACTTTTTATATGCTTGGCTAATTGTCGGTTCAGTAGCGGAGTTAGTTTGCACAGTTATTTCTCATCAAAACTTTTATTATTGCATAAAAAGCAGTGTCGCATGTCATTAACAGCCGTGCATTAACCTACGAAAAGCCATGTATTAACAAAGCAATTCACGCACTGTTAATGCACGGCTACGCAACTTTCAATATGATTGTACCGGGGCCACAGATTTGCTGCCGTTACGAGATGTGTACTGCCCGGCCCTAGAACGAGCATAGTCCGTGGAAATTGCGTTCGCGGGACATAGGTGAAAGGCGAAACAAAATAGCGCAAGAAATAACGCGAAATGTAGCAAATGTTTTCAGTTTTTATGCAATAATAGCGATCGAACATGGTTTTTCAATGCATGAACGTTCGCCAGGTCCCTAAGGAGGTGTCGAAAACCGAGGCCGGAGAACCGCGGCCTCCGGCCTCGGTTTTTAACACCTCCCTCGAGACCTGTCGAATGTTAATGCATGAAAAACCACGTTTGATCCCTATAATAATGAATTCGACGCTGATTGAAAAAATTCGCCACTTAAGACAGGCTGCCCTCAAACCACTTCACATAAAAAAAAACCTCTTGACGCTGTGTGTCTTTCTGTTTCTGTAAACATTCGTGCAACGAATCCGCCACCCTTAGTTTTCAGCGGATAGCTGTTGGTCTTAGTGTTTAGTCGATAGTCAGGCGTTAGCTGTACTGGACTACTAACAGCACAAAGAGAGAAATTCCAAGACTTGTGACCGAAAACAAAAATGCTTAAAACATTCTAAAAGCATTTTTTTTAATTAGTTACTTTCACATAGTCTGAGTTAAAAGCTAGAAGGTATGTATCAGTGGATCTAGCAGATGGTTTTCTAACCAAAGGCTGAGCAGTAAATGAGTTTACTATAGAAAGCCCTTTTAGCAATAACTTTTTTGTTTTTCTGATCTTTCGAAACAACACTAAAATACAAATGACACAGAAAAGTGTGAATGCATAGATTACAATAGTGTTCGATGTATAGCTACTGAAAGGCACATTTTCGTCTCTTGGTAGACGGGGTGTTAGCTGATGAAGAAACAACTATGCTGTGCTTGTATTAGGAGAGAGAGAAAGGAAAAGAATTTGGCTAGCATTTGAAAGCATACCGATGAAGGTTTTCGAGGGAAAGGTTTCAGTCAGGCAGGCAAAATATTAGTGCTTCTGCTTGTTGTGCTTTGCGGACTCATTGACTCAATTGCTCCCTCAGTACTTTGATTCATCACGAAAACATACCTATACAATTTTGACCCCCTTAAACCTCACTTTTATATAGTAAAACTGGGGTTTACAGGGGTACACATTACTTTTCTTATTTCTGCTCAATTTTTTCATCTGATTTTTTTTTTTTTTTTTTTTTTTTCATTTTTTGTGGTAAATTTTTTCAGTGTATTTGAATAGGCATGTTTTCGTAATGAGTGGTGGTGGTGATGTCCTCCTGGGGTCTGTTGGTTTTAACATATTTTATTTCATTAATAGTACATGTGATATACACATGAATATTTCAAATAAAGGAGGGATTAGAATGAAATCACGAATGCTTATAGAGTTCTTATCCCAAGGTCTGTTGGTAGTGACCTTAGTTGACCAGTTAGTCTGAAAATAAAGAAGAAGAAAAAACAAAACAAGGTCTTGAGGGGTTAGAGATCTGATTGTATCAGTTCATGATGTTTCTTTTTGTTTTTTTTTTTTGTTTTTTTTTGGCAAAAACATCATGATTAGTGTTTTGTTTTATGTTTTATGTTTATCCGCTTAGGGTGTAGTCTTAAACTTTTTTGCCTTCGAGTATTTTGATAAAATTTTACCCATGAGTTATACTCCCAACAACAACAGCTATACCTAATAAACCGGATAATATATTGTTGTAATTCGAACAGTGCTAAGGGAAACAGTGCCAGTGGCAGGTATCAATGAAAGCATATTCTAAAATATAATATAAGAAACAAATGTCATCAGTTTGTCGTCTGCTGAATCAGTAGCCCGGAGAGTGCTAAAAGTTAATAGTAAAGTAAGTGCGTGAATTGCTCATATAATCCCATGTGCATACAACAGTTGTTAAGATTGGGGCAAAAATGTTACTAGAGAAAACAATGTAGACCCAGATCAGACGCCCGCCTCTGGATATCCTGTGTGGGATTATTATATGGTGATTCAATTATCCTGTAGTGATAGCGATGAAGGGTATTGAATAACAGTTTCTGATCCCACAATTTAAAGTTCCTAAATTCAGAATTTAAGTCCAAAATGAATAAAATATTAAAGTAATCCAGTACAGAATAATTTCCAGTGAAAGTATACAAAGATGCCCAGATGAAAATCTTTTCTCCTTATATAATATCAAAGAAGGTTCTAGAAAAAGAATTTACTACAAGCATCTCTTATTTTCCAGTTCCAATCAAGAAACTTCTAAATCTTCCATGACATGCCAAAAATAACTCAGTCCAGAGTCAAGGACGTAAACATCATGTTATTGTAAACATGCTGTTCTAGAAAGTTATTTTTGGAAACGTAGTAAATGAAGCTATTTATGGAAACATGCTTAAGATAAATGAACACCTATATATATATATATATATATATATATATATATATATATATATATATATATATATATATATATATATATATATATATATATATATATATATATATATATATATATATATATTGTTAAGTTGTGTGCTGTTAAATCTAAAAACGGCAATAATTTGTGTTACTTCTTCTACATTTGTCAGAAGCCAATAAGAGGTTTTGCACTGTCGTATATGCGAAAAGATAATATCCAGCCCACTGTGCCCTATTGCGCAGTCTGTTCATTACTATTGCTATTGGCGGTATCAATTATTTAAAATCAATATACATGTATTATGTAAGATAAGGATGAGCAGACTAGCATCATATGTACAGTACTGGTAAGACTACGAGAAAAGATTACCCCCAAGACATGGTAAAACTCGAAGTGGATTACAGTGCACTATGCAGTCTTAATTTCTTAACAAGTTGTGCTGCACTATGTAGTCTTAATTTCTTAACACGGCGTGCTGCACTATGTAGTCTTAATTTCTTAACACGTTGTGCTGCACTATGTAGTCTTAATTTCTTAACACGGTGTGCACTCCATGTCTTCCTATAATTGAATGGTCTGTCAAACTTCCAGTTCAGATAAATAAAGAACATTGCATGTGTCGGTGCTTTCTAGAATGAATGAATGAATGAATGAATGAATGAATGAAATTATTAATAACGAAAATGACAAAAAAGTTATTAATTAATTAAAATCGATAAGTATTTCTTTTACAATTGATTCAAAATAAATTGTATAGATTATTCAATATGGTTTTGAAATGAAGATCAATAGTTTAACCTAAGGAAACAAAATTAATTAATAAATTAAAAAAAAAATGTTATATTTAGTGAACGATAATTCAGTACGATTTCAAAATGAAGACCAATAGTTAAATTAATCTAAGAAAACAAATTAGTTAATTAATTATGGTTTTATTTAGTTAAAGATAATTCAGTACAATTTTTAATGAAAACTGATCATTTTATCTGAAGAAAACAAATAAGTTAATTAATTATGGTTGTATTTAGTTAAAGATAATTCAGTACAATTTTTAATGAAAACTGGTCATTTTATCTGAAGAAAACAAATTAGAAAATGTAATTCGAATAGACAGAAATGAATGAATCAATGAATAAAAAATCATGATTTTATGATAATCATTAACTGAAGAAAGAAAGAAAGACAGAAAAAAACAACATATGGGACAATTAATACAAAGGAAAGGCCTATGTCAATCACTCCTTAACATCAAAGTCCGTTAACAAGTTAGGTTATCAATACATCACGAAAACATGCCTATAAACCCCACTTTTATACAGTAAACTGGGTTTACAGGGGTATACATTATTTTTCTTATTTCTGCTTAAAAACATAGAATGTGGGTACTCGTTAGAACCGCATCGTCGAGGCGCTTCTAACGAGTACCCACATTCTATGTTTTGAGCAGAAATATGAACAATATTAGAATTTTTTTATCTGTAAATTTTCAGTTTTTGGAGGTGAAAGTTTCAATATATTTGAATAGGCGTGTTTTCGTAATGGACATTTGTTTGTACAGTGATTAAAGATACCTACTCTTTAAGGTGATCTAGGTACCAAATTACTCATCAGTACTATTATCACAGATTAAAGAAACACAATGAAGAAATTTGGCATGAAATGTCTTATCCTATTTTCTGGCTAAAATATGCCAATCACTAATTTAGCGTCTGCTGAATTAGCCCAGTAATTGGTAAAGGTTAAGAGGTCCAATACCTCACCCTATCTCCACCAAAGAAAAAAAAAAGGAAAAAAAAAAAAAAAAAAAAAGGTTTGACATTTCATGCAAAGTGTCTGTTGGAGACAAATTGCGTGAAATGTCAAATCATGTTTTAAGATAAGACAAATATCTCCAAGTTATCGTCTGGTGAATTAGCCCAAAAAATGATAAAAGTTAAGGGTTAAACTATTTTACCATCCCCACCCCTACATACACCCCCCCCCTCAAAAAAAGGGGGATGGGGTTGACAGTCCCTGCAAACTGACAATTTGCGTGACATGGGAAAATAAGAATATCATCAGTGTGTTATTGATGCATGAATGTTGCATTACAATTATGTTTCAGTTATCCAGTCAAACTTAAGAAAAAAACTAAGACAAACTGTCAGAAAAAAAAAATAATTATTGATACTGCATAAATTGTGCTATTTCAGTTTTGATCTTATCTCTTTTCATTGGTCTGTTAGATTAAAGAATTGCGCATCTCAGGAAGAGGACAGTTGGTCAGATTATATATATATATATATATATATATATATATATATATATATATATATATATATATATATATATATATATATATATATATATATATATCCTTGCGTTGCTATTTTCTTTGCAGATATTTTGTCGTTTTGATTTGTATTTCTTCGTTGTACACTCTAATTTCACAAATATTATGCTTGTGTTTTCCAAAAGGTACGATAACCTACATGTATAGAAACATGCAATTTGAAATGTCTCCTTCGTGAGCCAGTACTAACATTTAGTCTATTACTTGTATATTTCCATTCTTATCCTGACAAGTTTGTATATGCCACTGGACTGTTGTATGAACAAGAATTCGAAATAATATATGCTTAAAGGGGAACGCAACATTAAAAGGTATTATGCTTTAAAGTAAAGAACTTTAAAAACAATGAATTTTGACACAAATTTGATCAAAGTCGGTGGAAAATTAAGTAAGTTATAGACAATTAAATATTTTAACATTGGTGAAAATGGGCTCCGCCATTTTTGAATATTTAATGAGGTTTCATTAAACTTAAAATTCGTTTCATAAAGGTAGTTATTCTCATAAACTTGGTTTCATTAGGGGGAAAGGATTGCTTGTTACTAGAATTGAAAGATTATAAAAATGTGTAGCAAAATGTTCTTAAAACCCCATTATAATTTGGTTTTGCATATTTAATTTGGGCTGTGTGACGTCACAAAGCCTATAATATGGCGGCGTCCATGACAGCCATTTTAAATATAATCAAACCACCATAACGTCCTTATTTCTAGGCCGATTTTGAAAATTCTTGCATCAAAATAAATGGCTTGTTAAGCACTTTACTCACAGATATACTTATAACTTTTGTTGCGTTCCCCTTTAAACTAAAGACATGCACTGCCACTTAAGTATAGGCAGGTTTCTAGTGTCAAAAATGAACACTTTTCTGCATGGCGTTGCCCAAAAATTATAAGATGTGTTCTTTTCAGTGTGTTGTTGTATTACTGTTATTGTGCGGTGCTGCTACCGGACTGTGGTCTGACTGCTGGGATAACTGGGACAACCTGTTCGTGTTTGAATCCAAGTGTCTAAGAATGGTAACGTAACATTTAATTGTTAATGTTTATTCTACCCGTCCATCCATCTATCGATCAAGTGCTTCGTAAAGACGCTTGAAGTTGTGTACCAGCTCGTACGATCTGAGAGTGATAAAAAGGCTCTTGGTTATGTATCATCTCATACGCTCTGTAAGTGATCAGAAAGCTCTTGGTTATCAAGGATCGCTTCGTAAAGACGCTTGAAGTTGTGTACCATCTCGTACGTTTTGTAGCTCTTGGTTATCAAGATACAGTCAAACTGCAGTGGCTCGAACACCTTTTGGACCATGGAAATTTGTTCGAGACATGGTAGTTCGAGCCACTGAGAGTTAATCATAGCACCAGTTCAGGAAGCAAATAGCGATAATTTCGGGAAAGCTTTTCGATTTCCTTCACAATAATTGTATGTTAAGTGTACTCATTAGAGTCACCTTGATGAGGCGACTCTAATGAGTACACACAACATACAATTACATGATAAAATAAGAACATTACCCTAAATATTTGTTTTCTTAAGCTGTCGGAAGAATTTCGTAGGGACTCAAAAATGAGTTCGAATTAGCCATGGTAAACGAGCCGTCGGTGTTCGAGCTATCGGAGTTCGACTGTAATACACATCCCATCTTCCCCTTGTACGTACAGTCGAACCTCAATCGCTCGAACATCTTTTGGACCACGGAAATTCGTTCTAGACATGGGTAGTTCGAGCCAGTGAGAGTCAATCATAGCACAAGTTCAGGAAGCAAACAGCGAAAATTTCGAGAAATCTTTTCGATTTTCTACACAATGATTGTATGTTGAGTGTACTCATTAGAATCGCCTCGATGAGGCGATTCTAATGAGTACACACAACATACAATTTCACGATAAAATAAGAAAATTTCCCTAAATATTTGTTTTCTTGAGCTATCGGAAGAACTTCATAGGGACTCAAAAACGAGTTCGAATTAGCCATGGTAAACGAGCCATCGGTGTTCGAGCTATCGAGGTTTGACTGTATATACTTGTACTGCAATAGTTCGAACACCGATGGCTCGTTTACCATTGTCCATTCGAACTCGTTTTTGAGTAACTACGAAATTCTTCCTATAGCTCAAGGAAACAAATATTTTGGGATTTTTTTTTTCTTATTTTATCATGACATTATAAGTTGTGTCTATTCATTAGAATCGCTTCGATGATCGAAAAGGTGTACAAATTGTTGCCGCTTCCTGACCTCCCAAAGTGAATCGAACTACCTATGTCTCGAACAAAATTCCATGGTCCCAAAGATGTTCGAGCCTTTAAGTTCGACTGTATAGCGAAAACGAGGTATGCAGGGGTCTTCATTAGTACCCGAACTGTTAGGCAAATTTTCAGAGCAAAATTTGTTTGTTATGTCTATGAAATTGATATTTCTATCTAATTTTTGCACTGAATACATGTGTAATATTTTATTTACCCGCCAAAACGTGTGTTCTTGGTACTCGTAAAGGCGCTTTTTATAAGTATCAATATATGTTGTGAAATAACGAGAAAAACATCGATACATTTTTTTTTACTCGTCCAAACCTGCAAACCAAAACATATACCTTTGCAAACAGTGTAGACCCAGATGAGACGGCTCATCGGGATCTATGCAATGTTTGCCATTCTGCTTTGGATTTTAGACTGAAGCCCCTGCTTGCATCTGTGAAACCCTTATTTGCATCAATGGACATGTTCAAATGTACGCATCTTAAGTCAAACATTCAAATATAAATCTCAGAACTGCATTTCTTACATATGCTATCTTCTCGATTGTAACGGGTTTTTTTTTTATTGCTTTTTTTTTTATCTACCAGACTCTACTATTAATTGGTGAGTACTTACTTATATCTTACACATAGATTTGTGTAGACAGAATGCATCAAAAGACAAACATGTCTCTTTTCAAATTTGTTTTTAAAGCTAATGTATGTACGAATTTAATTTGCATGATGTCATTGTATGGAACAGTATTTAGGCAAAAAATTCGATTATTGCGATCTCAATTTCTATTGTTGAAACTGCGTTTTGCATTATGAACCTTTCCTTATTCGGAGTTTTGTATCCTGATATGTAGCATGCACACTCTGGTTTGCAACTTTTGTCTTTAAATTAGCATTTGAACGTTCAATTATGCATTATGTGATTCCGATTTTCCTGTGGATAGGCGGGGCACCAGCTATTTAGGAGTCGGTATTGATCGGTATTACCCGTGAAATTGCTCGAAATTTTCCGGCGACAAGCGTTCATTTGAGTTTGTTTTACGCAGCACATTACGCAACGACAGTTCACAGATAGGTCAACAGCATATCTGTAGTAGCTCCAGATAACATGATTATTCACCAAAATCTGCCTTTTCCATGCTCAGAGTTTTCCTGAAACATTTGCTGTGGTGCACATTAGAATCACCTCGGCGAGATATAATAATCATTATAATGACATCACCGAGGCAATTATATTCCGAGTATAGTACAGTCGACTCTCGTTATCTCGAATTCCAAGGGACTCTCTAAAATACTTCGAGATATCCGTACTTCGACATATCAGATTTGCAGAATTGAGGAAAAAATAATTCGATTAACCACATTTAACAAACTGATAGGTTATTGGACTTTTGAAGTTAGAGAAGAGATATATTGAAAATATTGTGGAAAAGAGGAGAAATTGCTCCTTAGGAGCAATTTCTCCTCTTTTCTACAATATTTTCCACCTGTTGTTAGGTTTTCATGTATAGGCAGGGACCAGATTTTCACTTCGAGATAAGCGGTTATTCGAGATAAGCGAGGTCGAGATAACGAGAGTCAACTGTATATTTACATCTCGAGATCTACATGCGGAAAAAGTAGAAAATCTTACCTGGAGTCAGCATATGACGAGAGCGCACCGCTGTGGAGGCTATTTGAATAAAATGTCATCCTTTGTGATCACTGAGAAATGTCGTTTTCAATACAAATAAGAAGAAGAATCTCTTTGCGTAACCAAACTAGTACATTTACCATCTTCACGATCTTAGCCGTTTTTTGTTTTTTGTTTGTTTTTTTTTTTTTTTTTTTTTTTTTTTTTGCTTGAAGAAACGTTATCACCTCGTGGGGAGCGGCGGGGTAGCAAGCTCTTGGTACCGATGCTTGAAAATGATTTTTACAACACACTGTTTAGGGTAGCTGTTTTTTTTTTTTTCAGCAAACTTGTGGGAACCCATTTTGGGAGTATTCTATATACCCGGAAAGAGATGGACAGCGTAGCGTACCTCTGATTTATTTTATATTTATTTTTTCATTTCTTTGTTTATATTTTTGCCAAGCTGGTTCCACAAAAGATATTATAAGCCAGTTTTTCCCTTCTTATCCTGCAGCTTATGGAAATTTGGCCAAATTTCCATAAGCTGCTGGATAAGAAGGGTTACCACTATGTCCTAATCTGTCTTTGTCTGACATAATTACAAATGCAAGAAATATTTTACTTGACAATTTTATAAAGTGTAACAGTTTCATTATTGCGATATAGTGCCCAAATCTGCTCTATGAACTGAAACAGCACGTATTGGCACATCGTCACTAACGTTGCCGTTGCTGTGATGCTATTGTGGTAATATCTGTATTTTTCTGACATACTTACAAATGCAATATATATTTCACTTGACAATTTGTAAAGTAATACAGTTTCATAATTATGACTTTGTGCAAAAGTCTATAAATAGAATATTTTTTAGACAACTGTACTATTAAATCAGATACCCCATCCACTTTTCAATGGAATGCGATGGGAAAAAAATACTCACCCGAGCAGCTCGTTTTTAATATATATATATATTACGGAAACGTTTCCCCGCCACCCTTGTTTTATCAATATATCGTCAGTTTTGTCCGTTTTAATATTTTCTACTGAAACAAGTATCGCATTTCAAAGTTGTGATATATATATATATATATATATATATATATATATATATATATATCTGGTATTTCCCACAATTCCCACAATGGTTGCGACCATAGAGGAACTGTGAAACAAGAGGACCGTGATGGTTTTATATCGCTCATACGAGCTAACAGATTTTGCATACGACATATTAAAATTACACCCAAGTAGATTGCTGCAAGAGTTTTTGTATAAATTTCATGTTTAGGAGTGACATGATTGTCCGATAAAATGGAGTATCAATACCGTGTATGGCAATCAGTGCCTCATTTTTTATCCGATCTTTGAACAACTTTCAAAGAAGACCACCCAAGGATCAGTACATCCAAATTTGGTAAAAAAATTATACAATAAAGACATTGTGATAAGACGGGCGGACCGGCTGACAAAAACGGATGGTGACCGATCACAAAAACTCAGGCGAGATGACAAATAACCGCTAGGAGGGAGCAATTTTTGCCGTTAGGGCTCTAATTTGAATAATCTTGATAAAGGTTTACTAGGTGAAGCTACCTACTAAATATCAAAGGCCCGGGCCTTCAAGTTTACACACAAGAAGAATTTTAAAGTGTTTCTTTATATGAGGCTATGTAAAACAAGTGACCCTGGGTGGGGATATTTCCGACCCCAGGGCTATAATTTGAACAGTCATCACGAAAACACGCCTATATAGTTTTTACCCCCTTATACCCCACTTTTATATAGTAAAACTGGGGTTTACAAGGGTATACATTATTTTTCTTATTTCTGCTCAGAAACATAGATTGTGGTACTCGTTAGAACCGCCTCGTCGAGGCGGTTCTAACTAGTACCCACAATCTATGTTTTGAGCAGAAATATGAAAAATATCAGACATTTTTATCTGAAAATTTTCATTATTTTGGTGGGAAAATTTTCAGTATATTTGAATAGGCATGTTTTCGTAATGCATGGTAGAGGTCTAACAGATGACACTACATGTCAAATATAGAAGGTCTAAGTCTTCTAGTTTCACACAAGAAGATATTTTTATCCAGTTTTCCCTAATGAGTCTGTGTAAAACAAGGGACCCCTTTTGCATGGTCGTTGTTGATCCCAGGACTATAATCTGAACAACCTCGTGAAGGCCTATTAGATGAATGTAAATACCTAATATCAAAGGTCTGTGCCTTCTAGTTTCAAACAAGAAAATTTTTACACATTTTTTTTCTTATATAGGTCTATGTAAAATAAAAGAGCCACTAAGCAGGGTCATTTTTGACCCCGGGGGTTTAATTGAATAATCTTGGTAGAGGTTCATTAGATAAAGCTACCAAATATCAAAGATCTTCAAAGGCCTGACCCTTCTAGTTTTAAAAAGGATGATGTGTTAAGATTTTTCCTATATGAGTCTATGTGAAACAAGCGAAACCCGGACATATTTGAACAATCTTGGTAGAGGTCTACAAGATGAAGCTACATACCAAATATCAAAGTCCTGAGCCTTCTACTGTCACACGTTTGTTTTAAGTTTTTCGTTATATTAGTATGTAAAACAAGTGACCCCAGGGCTATAATTTGAACAGGCTTGGTAAGGACGATTACAACTGCAATATCCGAGATACGAACAAGGAAAAGCTGCAAATAGAAAGACCGCCTTGTCAAGGACCGAACATCTATTTGGAATTTGGAGCTGCATCAGAATAAAGAGTGAAGTCCCTCCCAATATGTTTTCTACTGACCGTTCCACTTTTGCAGATCTGCTTTTGTTTGTGCGTCGGTTATTGCAAATATGACGCCTGTTTCTTCTTCTTCTCTTCTTCTTTCTGTGCTTCGTGACTGTGGAATTTCTTGGGTATCTTCACTAATAGTTTTATTATTTTTCCATTACTGTGCTCACTTAAAGAATCCCTCAAGTCATAGCGATTTAAGGTTTCATTGCTCCCAAGGGAGAATCCTTTCAAGAGCTTAATCAAACTATATCTGGTGCACGTACAAAAAAAAAACACTGTTTTCTCGAACATTGATCTGAAATAACTGATGTTTGGATGTGAAACAAACAGATCATCATCTTTTAAACTATACGAATTATATTTTCAGTTCAGATGTATAAACACCGCATAATGACTTAAATCTATTTTAAAAAAAAGTATATATCGCCAGCTTTACATGTGATATATGTTTCAAATATATATATATATACTTACATAAAATTGGTTAGTTATCTTTAATATCAAAATAAAACGACCCAAATTCACTTTATATTTGTAAAACAAGGGTGGCGGTATGTATGTATATATATATATATATATATATATATATATATATATATATATATATATATATATATATATATATTTATATATATATATATATTATATATATATTATATATATATATATATATATATATATATAGTAAAGAAGGACTTTGAGATTGGAGGGCGCTAACAGCTGTTGAAATTATAAAATTTCTCTTGAGTGACGAGTTTGGCCGCCCTGTCAGTTTCAGTTATCACGACACTAATTAAAAGTCCGTGTGAAATTATAATGCAGCAAAATCAAATATTTACGCCTCTCCTTTAATCACAGTCTGGTGCCTATGTGGAATTATTATTTGAGATGTATACATATACAGTCAAACCTCGTTATCTCGAACTCGCTTATTTCGAATTACCGCTTATCTCGAAGTGAAAATCTGGTCCCCTGTTTTAACATGAAACTATGACAATAGGTAACAAAATAATGTGGAAAAGAGGAGAAATTGCTCCTAAGGAGCAATTTTCCCTCTTTTTCCACATTATTTTATATATATATATCTAACTTCAGGAGTCAAATTACATATTCATTTGTAAAATGTGGTTGCTCAATTTATTGTTTTACTCACTCTCTCAACTCTGATATGTCGAGGTACGGATATCTCGAAGTATTTCAGTGAGTCCCTTGGAATTCGAGATAACGAGAGTCGATTTGTATATATATATATATATATATATATATATATTATATATATATATATATATATAATATATATATATATATATTATATATATATATATATATATATATATATATTTCATATATATATATATATATATATATATATATATATATATATATATATATATATATATATATATATATCACTTTCTCCTCCGTGTTACCGATACGCTTGCAGAATTCATACGGTTACTGCCGTGAACAGACGACCTTTTACGAGAAAGTACGAATGAGCGACCACAGCGCCACAGAACGAGTATAATCGGAGCTACAAGTTGCAAAATCGAAAGACGAAGTGCAGAAACCAAGGCAAATTCCAAAATGAAACTATCAATATGCATATCATAAGGTATTGCTGCAAAATTATACCTGATTCAAGCATAATGAAAGATACAAACTGCAAAAGCGAGAGACATCATAATAAATTGCAATTAAAATGTTGTATAATAGAGATTTTACCTAAATACTGTTCCATATCATTGCGTTTGCTCTTGGTCTATGCCAGGTACTTATGAACTGTTTTATTAGACGACCATTAACTACTTAACGCAGTGACGTCGTAACAACGTTATGTGGCGTTGTATAAACGCCGTATCATCACGAAAACACGCCTATATAATTTTGACCCCCTTAAACCCCACTTTTGTATAGTAAAACTGGGGTTTACAGGGGTATACATTATTTTTCATATTTCTGCTCAAAAACATAGAATGTTGGTACTCGTTAGATCCGCCTCGCCGAGGCGGTTCTAACGAGTACCAACAATCTATGTTTTGAGCAGAAACTTGAAAAATATCAGAGATTTTATCTGAAAATTTTCAGTTTTTGGAGGTGAAATTTTCTATATTCGGGGGTTAGGGTTTGTATAGGCGTGTTTTCGTAATGTGCCCGCTTGGTGGCAATAATTCTAAATAAGTCAATTACAGTCAAACCTCGATGGCTCGAACCTCTTTGGGACCATAAAGATTTGTTCGAGACATGTGTGGTTCGAGCCACTGAGGGTTAATTATGGTGCCAAGTCAGGAAGCAAATGGCGATAATATAGGGATTGTTTTTCGATTTTCTACACAATAATTGTATGTTGAGGCGATTCTAATGAGTACACACAACATACAATATCACGATAAAATAAGAAAATTTCCTTAAATATTTGTTTTCTTGAGATATCGGAAGATTTTCGTAGGGACTCAAAAATGAGTTCGAATTAGCCATGGCATACGAGCCATCGGTGTTCGATCCATTGAGGTTTTACTGTATTTAACCAGAATATAAACTTTTTTTTCTGAATTCCCCACGAAAAAAATATCATATGGATACTCAACAGAAGCGCCTCGCAGATGCCCCTCTGATGTATACTTACAACATATGGTGGAAAAAAAGTCAAACAATAACTGTAATCGGATTTGATGGTGGTATATAGTGTTTTGTTAATTTACGATGTGACATGTTCAAAGTGTTCACGAATGGCAAAGGTCGAGATCAGAGTGCATATCTTGCATATCTTGCACATCTGATCATTGGTTCGCTGTTCGAAGGCCGCGCATAAACTTATATATTTTGTCTTTTAACAGTGCACAGAGGAAGGCAAAGGCTGTCTGGAGGTTGAAGACATGTGGCCTTTCAGATGGGAATGTGGTAAGCAAATTTAAGGTATAATCAGTTGCATATGCGTAACGTTCATTACAAAAGTTTAGGCATATGCGTAGCACTCATTACAAGGGTTTAGGCATATGCGTAGCGCTCATTACATAGGTTTAGACATATGCGTAGCGCTCATTACAAAGATTTAGGCATATGCGTAGCGCTCATTTTAAAGGTTTAGGCATATGCGTAGCGCTCACTACATAGATTTAGGCATATGCGTAGCGCTCATTACACAGGTTTAGGCATATGCGTAGCGATCATTACAAAGGTTTAGGCATATGCGTAGCGCTCATTACACAGGTTTAGGCATATGCGTAGCGCTCATTACAAAGGTTTAGGCATATGCGTAGCGCTCATTACAAAGGTTTAGGCATATGCGTAACGCTCATTACATAGGTCTAGACATATGCGTAGCGCTCATTACAAAGGTTTAGGCATATGCGTAGCGCTCATTACAAAGTTTTATGCATATGCGTAGTGCTCATTACAAAGATTTAGGCATATGCGTAGTGCTTATTCCAATGGTTTAGGCATGTGCGTAACGCTCATTACAAAGGTTTAGGCATATGCGTAATGCTCATTACATAGGTTTAGACATATGCGTATCGCTCATTACATAGGTTTAGTCTTACTCTTTGATACTTTGTGGTTTATTCTACGAGGCGATTTGTTGTATGTCTTTCCGTGTGTCATTTTGTTCTTGTGTTTTTCAGTCTTTTTAGTGTTGCGATTACCTCGCTTGGGGAAGAGAGAGCTAATCTTAGTGCTTTTCGTACGTTTGTTTGGTTTGTGCTTGTTTTGGATTAGTTTGGATATGCGTAGCGCTCATTACAAAGGTTTAAGCATATGCGTAGCGCTCATTACAAAGGTTTAGGCACATGCGTAGCGCTCATTACATGGGTTTAGGCATATGCGTAGCGCTCATTACAAAGATTTAGGCATATGCGTAACGCATGTGCGTAACATGCGTAAGAAAAATAGTTGCAATAAAGAGACATCGACAAACTTAAGATTTTTTTCCATAAGGACTGTTCTTAAAGGAAAAGAATTTATCTCTTCTAAAATAGTGGCTACTCTTCAAGAAAATAAGTCGACTCTCGTTATCTCGAATTCCAAAGGACCCTCTGAAATACTTCGAAATATCCGTATCTCAACATATCAGATTTGTAGAATTGAGGAAAAAAGATAAATCAAACAACCACAAATGAATATTTAATTCGGCTCCTGAAAATAGAGATATACTGAAAGTATTGTGGACAAGAGGAAAAATTGCTCCACAGGAGCAATTTCTCCTCTTTTCCACAATATTTTTTTACCCGTTGTTAGATTTTCATGTGTAGGCAGGGACTAGATTTTCACTTCAAGATAAGCGGTTATTCGAGATAAGCGTGGTCGAGATAACTAGAGTCAACTGTAATTTGCTCCCAGAGGGAAAAACGTCATTCCGTTTAGAGTAGCCTCTATTTTGAAAGTAAAACTATCAAGGATTTTCTAGATTTTTTCCAGGTTTGCGTAAAAATAATTCTTTTCTGGCTGCGCCTTTAACTCTTTGACTGCCACAGGCGGCAATAATAGGCTTTATCTTACTTTTCATAAAAAATATGGTTAGTTTGCAAATGTGATACTAACATGGCATTCGAGCTCATATCAAGCTTGATGAGCGCAAAAGGTGTGATAATGGTCACGTGGGTGGTACGGCTTTTTTTGCACAGGCAAAAGACCCATAACACCAGGTCAAGTGGGTGATAGGGCTTTTTTGCCAGGGCAAAAAACCTATATCACCACATTCGGAGCACTCGGCGCTCTAGCACATTCGGAGCACTCGGCGGTCTATTCGGAGCACTCGGCGCTCTAGCTGTACACTAATATGACTCCGCATACCATATCAAATAGGCAAACGTTAAAGAGAAAATGTATGATAAATAGATTACGATATGACAATTTTCATATCAAACCCCATATCAACCCACGACCCATATCAGCCCTCGGGCCTTCGGCCCTCGGGATATGGGTGTCTCGGATTGATATGGGGTATAAAATGAAAATTGTCATATAATAATCTCTATTTAGCAAACAGAGTAAATCCAGATGGGATGATTCATGATCTGCATTGTTTGACATTCAGTCTTTCAACTTCACGTATAAACTTCTTTGCAATCGGGGGTGGTCGGGTATGGCGAAGGTGTCGTGTATCTTACGTCACTGGGGCATCCAATTGATATCGTGGGGGGGGGGGGGCGGGGGGTATTTTCATTTTTCTTCTGTTTCTTTACTTTCATTCCTGTTCCTCTTTCTTTCCTGTCCCTCTCTTTCCTGTCTCCTCTTCTGTCAGTCCTATCTCTTTTCTCCCTTTCGCTGGCAGACGAGACAAAATGACCCACAAGGGTTGCCGTGTCGTTAAACACAAACACAATTAAATCTTTCCAATCGATAGTTTGTTAAACGAAAAAAAAAAGAAAAAAAAAGCAGACAACATACGGAATCTGAAATTTTGCGCCGAAAATGTGAAGTCGGATACCATCCAAACGTTTATCAAATAGATCGCATCAAGGGAAAACGTGCCTTCGAGCATGCGCGAAATGCGTACATTCAGATCATTCTGCGCATGCGCAAAGTATCACCCGGACCTTTGTTCTCTATTCGTACTTTCAAATAATTATGTTAGGAGAGAGTTGATACCACGATCAGACTGCGTATACGTGTAACTACGCCTTGCTGGCGTCATTACGCCTCTTGTTGGCGTCATTACGCCTCTTGTTGGCAATATTACGCCTTTATGTCGCATTATAGCGCCTTTTTCGTGTTATAACGCCTATCTTTTGCCGTTTTTGAGTAATTACGCCTTGTTTCGCGTAATAATAACTCTACAAACTATTATGAAGCAATCTTTAGTATGGGAAAAGTGAAAATATTCGTGTTTTCTTTTTTAAACCAATGACTAAAACAAAACGTTTTGTGTATACATAGTTACGACAAAAGTTTTTACATTAAATCATAACAACAGTAGCAAGTTTACTTTGTCTTGGCAGATTTTGAAACTTAAAGGATGATATCATAAGGGTGCATTAATATGGTAAAATGTTTGTTAACGATTAGCCTGCCGGGTAAAGATTTCGGAGGGCGATAATCTGATTTATTGTTCTTATTTTATCATTACGAGAACATGCCTATTCAAATATATAGAAAACAAAAAATAACTCAAAGAATTGAAAAATTTCGGATAAAAAACGCTAATATTTTTCTTATTTCTGCTCAAAACATAGATTGTGGGTACTCGTTAGAACCGCCTCCGCGAGGCGGTTCTAACGAGTACCCATAATCTATGTTTTTGAGCAGGAATAAGAAAAATAATGTATACCCCTGTAAACCCCATTTTTACTATATACAAGTGGGGTTTAAGTGGGTAAACATTATATAGGCATGTTTTCGTGATGTCACAGAAAAGAAAACAGAAAACAAAGAAAAAAAAAAAAAAAAAAAAAAAAAAAAAAACGTTTTGACATTTAATGCAAATTTTCTGCTAAGAGGACAATTTGTATGAAAAGTCACACCTGTTTTCTAGAAAAAATAAGAGAGATATTCTGAAAATTTTAGCCAGCATACTCAGTGTTTAATGAGTTGTGTTACGAGAAAATGGCTCTTATTACATATGTTGGCAAAGACGATTCAGATGAGCCTATGCATCCACACAGTCTGATCAAGGCTCAACTTATAAAATAATTTAATATTGTAGAATGTAATAGTCTCATACCTTTGACTATATGAGATAGGCTTTTTTCACATGTGAGAAACTTCTATCTGACATGACATGGGAAGAATCCACTTAAAATTGAGAGAAAAAAGACTCCATCATGAGCCAGTCCATATACATGCCCAGCTAGCATTCTACGTAAATCTACATCGGGCCGTCATCGGCCCGTCAGCTACCCTGACGGGCCGATGACGGCCCGATATAGATTTACGTAGAATGCTGACTGGGTGTAGGCTAGGTCAATCTCATGTTCGGGGTAAGAATATCAACCGGGGACTCGGCAAGCTTCGTCCATGGCTGCAATTCCTGCATCTCGGGTGAGATTTCCCTGTACTGCATCGACACACATGATGGATTATTTTATTTAAGCAATAGAACAGCTCTAGTAGTGATTTGTTAAGTAATAAATCATTGTTTGGAGGTCAGTTGTAAGGTAGATAAAATCACGAGCGCGGAGCGCAAGTGATTCATCTTCTTACATGTGATTATTACTCAACAAATCACGCATTAGAGCTGATCTGTTTCGATTCTAACACATAGAAAACGACGAAAACGTAATCGCATCCTTCACATTCTTTTAACTTTCCGCCATCGAATAAAGAAATCCCGCCAACATTTTTTACTGTAACTCTGACGTTAACATGCATTCTTATATTGTGGACGACGTTACACGAATACTGATGTCAGCAAAGTGTCAAAATGATGTCGGAATGGCGCCAGGTAGCGTCGCGCGCTTCCGCCCAGTGATTTGTTGCAGAATAAATCACTG
The DNA here is from genome assembly GCA_964016985.1 of Anodontia alba. Lineage (NCBI taxonomy): Eukaryota > Metazoa > Mollusca > Bivalvia > Lucinida > Lucinidae > Anodontia > Anodontia alba. The sequence goes on from OZ024838.1 coordinate 34,266,179, forward strand.
AATTTAACCATTGGCTATATAGGCGAGGGGTATTAGAATGAAACTTAAAAAGCCGAGACTGAACAGATGCATGGCTGACCATCACGAAAACATGCCTATATAATATTGACCCCCTTAAACCCCACTTTTATATAGTAAAACTGGGGATTACAGGGGTATACATTATTTTTCGTATTTCTGTTCAAAACATAGATTGTGGGTACTCGTTTGAACCGCCTCGCCGAGGCGGTTCTAACGAGTACCTATAATCTATGTTTTGAGCAGAAATATGAAAAATATTAGAGTTTTTTTTATCTGAAAAGTTTAGGTTTCTGGAGGTAAAAGTTTCTATATATTTGAATAGGCATGTTTTCGTAATGGTAGGCCTTCACTGTAAACAGATCATACAACGGCAATTTGTCACTGCTCAGATATGCCCATAACAGTATAAAGAACTGAAGTTAAGAAAGAGTCATGCAGCTTAGCTTATCTTCTATTTTTACAGATCATCACGAAAACATACCTATATAATTTTGACCCCCTTAAACCCCTCTTATATATAGTACGACTGGGGTTTATACGGGTATGCATTATTTTTCTTATTTCTGCTCAAGAACATAGATACCCTCTCGGCGAGGCGGTTCTAACTAATGTTTTGAGCAGAAATATGAACGAAAGGCCCATGGGCCACGATTTGCTCACCTAATAAAAACAGCTATCGCATATCTGCAAATGCCATGCAACTTTGTTGAATATTACGACAGCAACTAGGACAAAAATTTGACCGTATCGTTAAAAGGTCATAGGTCATCCTGGTACCATCATATTATATTTTGACGGTAGCTAAACAGTTTTACTTCTTCAATCATACATTGTAAGTTTCAGCCATTAGTCTTTAATGCATATTGAGAAAATGATTTCGACATTTCCCCGTACACTAGTATGGGGCGCAAATATGACCTTGCTGTAAAAAGTTCAAAGGTCAACCTAAGAACATCATTTGAATAAATTTGGTATACATTACGAAAACACTCCTATTGCAATAAATAGACAATACTTTGATTGTAACTATAAAGTGTTACTACTTTAATGATACATTGTAAATTTCGGCCATAAGTCTTTAATACATTTTGAAAATATGACCTTTCAACATTTTCCCCATACAAATCCTCGGGGCGCAAATATGACCTTGCCGTGAAGAGGTCAACCTACGATCACCATTTGAACAGATTTGTTAGACCGTGGTAGACACCTATGCTATATACCAAGATTCAGCCTCAAAGCTTTCTTGGTTTAAACGTTTTACCACATATGGGTATGGCGGCCATCTTGTTCAATAGAACCATTCAAACAAATCATTACGAAAACATGCCTATTCAAATATACTGAAAATTTCGCCACCAAAAAATGAAAATTTTCATTTGAAAAATTCTGATATTTTTCTTGTTTCTGCTCAAAGACATAGGTTGTGGGTACTCGTTAGAACCGCCTCGTCGAGGCGGTTCTAACTGTTTATCTGTTTCCTCTTCCTCATGCTGTCTGGGAAGGGCTGCGGCTTGTGATTGTGGCTCTCCCTGGACCTTTCTCTTACCTGTTTTTATACATACATATAGCCCAGGGGCAAGGGCAGATAACGCACAGGGGACATCTTTTGTTTATTTTAACTAAAAAGTTTAACTGCTTTAATCATCCATTGTAAGTTTCAGCCATATGTCTTTAATAGATTTTGTGAATATGATTGTCAACATTTTCCGCCTACAAGTGCATGAGGCTGCAAATTTAACCTTGCCGTAAAAAGTCAAAGGTCAACCTACGATCATCAATTGAACAAACTTGGTAGACCTTGAGTCCTTGATACTATATACCAGGATTCAGCCTTAAAGATTTCTCAGTTCTGGAGAAGAGGATTTTTAAATGTTTTTAACATATATAGGCATGGCGGCCATCTTATTTATCGGACCGTGCCCATTTGAACAAATTTTCAATACCCATTAACAGAAGGCCCACATGAAATTTGAAGAAAATCATCCCAGGGGTTTCAGAGGAGAAGTCTTTCAAATGTGTTTGCGGACGGACGTACGACAGACAATATATATGCACAAAGATACAAACATGTATATATACATTGCAGAAAATCCATGCGGAAGGACAATAGCTGTGGGAGATAAAGTTGTGCGTGGCCCAACTTGGCGATGGGGAAGACAGGTATGTATAAGTTGGTGAAAACATGGAGATTAAGACAAAATCTTCCCTCTGATGGAGAGGAAAAAATATATAAATATATATGTGAAGATACCCAGGAAATATCACAGTCATGAGGCAAATCCTTCCCGAAATACAAAAAAAATGGGATATGGAGACAAAAAAAAACAATAACAACAAAAAACAAACAAACCAAAAAAAAAAAAAAAAAAAAAAAAAAAAACAGACAAAATGCCAGCGCAAATTTTTTTGTTCATTACTTAGAGATATGGGACATGGATATACTAAAGTTTAATGAATTTTCAACGTATCAGGTTAAATCGAACAACAATGTGATTCTTTAGCTTTCACTGCCACAGGCGATAATAATAGGCTTCTACAAACAGCATAGATCCAGATAAGACGGCTATTATGAGCCGTCTCATCTGGATTTACGCTGTTTGACATTCAGCTTTACGTATAAATTCTTTTCAAGCGATAGTTTGTTAAAAAAGAAAAGCAGACGACAAATGTCGTCCGAAATTTGGCACCGAAAGAGTTAATGTTTGCTTTTATTGAGCTTTATGAAATTTCTTGATTGAAATGAAAAGAAAATAGACAATAATCTGCATATAACACAGTTTGTTTTAAGATTTCTAATATTTGCCGGGATCGTCAAAACCGACAATACCGGCAAATACAAAACGTGCTTAGTGAGCTAATCGAATAGACTACCATATGTAAAACTCCAAAGCTATATTGAGAGACCGGCGCGGGAATCGCGCCGGTCAAAGAGAACCAACCAAACACCAAATATGAACCACCAATGCACACATAAAGAACTTGCAACACACGAAAGACACGAAACTTGGAAAAAAAGGGGAACATTTGACTATTAAATACACCAAGAATTATTGATACAGTATAACAGATTGATTGACGTTAAGAACAATTTGAAATCAGTTAAAAAATAACAAAAAAAAGAACAAAAAAAAAAAAAAAAAAAAACAATGCGAGCATTCCCTTAATAATGAAAATCCTTATATATTATTTCAGAGCATGCTGGTATAGATAACCATTACGAAAACACGCCTATTCAAATATACTGAAAATTTTACCACCAAAAAATGAAAATTGTCAGATAAAATTTTTTGATAGTTTTCATATTTCTGCTCAAAACACAGATTGTGGGTACTCGTTAGAACAGCCTCGACGAGGCGGTTCTAACGAGTACCCACAATCTATGTTTTTGAGTAGAAATAAGTAAAATAATGTATACTCCTGTAAACCCCAGTTTTACTATATAAAAGTGGGGTTTAAGGGGGTCAAAATTATATAGGTATGTTTTCGTGATGATAGATTTACTAATGTAATGCAATACAAATGACCTGCGCATTCACTGATCGAAGTCTTCGCAGGGCACTCTGTGGATAGGCAAAGCCACGCGGTGCCTTTTGAGCGGACAGCGAAGACTCTAATCAGTCTGCGCTAATGCACAGGCTAATCTGAGTCTTTGCTGGGCGCACGTGCAAATTTGAAGGAAATGCTGTTTCCCGCCTGAAGTGCTATTTTGAGTCAAATATTTACCTGAGCCATGTCAAGTGAAAAAGTGTCTTCGAACATGCGTAAAATGCGCAGATTCAGATCATCCTGAGCATGCGCAAATTACCATTCGGGCCTTTGCTCTGCATTCATACATTCTGGAGTATGGAATAAATCTGTTAGCGGACTGTGAATGCCCTGATCTGACTGCTCAGATTCAGTCTTAAGTTTCTGTTTTGGGTCAGTACTGGAGAGCTTTGAGCCACAACGTGAGAAATCGTACCTTCTGACATGTGCGTCAAAACGAAGACTTAAATCAACCGGCGCATCCGTGTAATCTGATCAGACTGATTGCTTTCCGCATGAAAGTCTTTGCTTCATTTACTGTCTAAAAGCACCAAGTGAATGCGAAGGCTTCTCTGAATAGCGCTAGGCTCACATGACCGAACGTACGTTTTTGTGTGTGTGTGTGTTTTTGTTTTTTTTTTTATCTTGCGGCTTCTTTATTTTAGGATAGCTGTTCCGGAAGTTCAGCATGCTCAGCTGTTGATGGCGAGAGCACAGGCACAGCACTATATATAACTGATGAAGTTGACTGTGGAGAAGGGTGTACTGTGTGGTATGTAAGGTGGGACTGCGATTATACTAATCGTTACGCAAAAGGAGGACGTCATTGTGAAATTTTCAAAGTTTAAGGTCCAGGTAATGTTGACCAGTTTTTGCCATACAAATTACGTTAACCATTCAACCCAGCAGACCAAAACAAATACCTGTATAAACAGTCTAGATCCAAATGAGACGGTCTCATCAGGATCTACACTATTTGCCATTGCGTGTTTTGATTTTAGACTGTTTTTCCTATTTGCACCAGTTGGTGTGTCCAGATTCAAGGATGGAAGAGTCCACATCAGAAACCCAGGATTGAAAGAGTTAACATATCTATGTAAAATCCCAATTTCTGATCCATCTGATAACTAAAACTTTTAATAGATTGCAATCATTTGTTATCATTTCAGAAAAACATGCGAGGCACTTCTAATGAGAACCCATAAAATGAGTGTTTTGTGCAGAAAAAGTAAAAATGTACAGTAAAATTCTGCGCCTTTGGACTGTCCAAAAGTGGTCTTTAAGACTTTTAATAGATTGTAATCATTTGTTATCATTTCAGAAAAACATGCGAGGCACTTCTAATGAGAACCCATAAAATGAGTGTTTTGTGCAGAAAAAGTAAAAATGTACAGTAAAATTCTGCGCCTTTGGACTGTCCAAAAGTGGTCTTTAAGACCATTTTTGGGCAGTTCCAAAGGTAGTCTCTAAAGAAGTGGACAGTCATTAGAAAATGAAGGAAGAAATAACAGAGTCTCGCAAGTATGATTCTTAATAGAGAAACTGCCTTAATTCTGGGTGGTCGTAAGAGCGTAATTTTACTCTATTGTAGTTTTTGGTGATAGCCTCTCACTGGAATTATGTGAGTTATGATGTTCACATGATACAATATGGTAAATAAAACAGCTTTTGGTCATTAAACACTAACAATATTGGTGCCTCTGGAAAGGTCCTTCGTATTGTGTCATTACGAAAACATACCTATTCAAGTATACTGAAAATTTTACCACCAAAAAAATGAAAATTTTCAGATAAAAAAATCTGATATTTTTCATATTTCTGCTCAAAACATAGATTGTGGGTACTCGTTAGAACCGCCTCGGCGAGGCGGTTCTAACGAGTACCCGCAATCTATGTTTTTGAGCAGAAATAAGAAAAATAATGTATACCCCTATAAACCCCAGTTTTCCTATATAAAAGTGGGGTTTAAGGGGGTCAAATCTATATAGGCGTGTTTTCGTGATGTCATTTTCTGGGTAGCTTCACAAATTTTGGCATTTTATGCGAGTTTTCTGTACGTCAACCCTTCTTTCTCGGAAAATGATGACAAAAAATGCAAGGATAGAATGTCTTCTCTTACAACTTTAAAAGGCACCTATGCGTTAGACGATTCGATTTCGTTACCGTTAACATGAATATTTCAATGTCTTGTTAATAGCCGTTTCATGCAAATGAAGGCGTAGGACCTGAACGCTCTGGTCACTTCGACGTTAACATAATCAAATATTATCTATAAAGATTGCTCTTGGAAACACGAGAAAACATTAAAAAAAAAAAAAAAAACAATGTCGGAGACTCGATTTTATTGAGGTCCTTTATATGGCAGCATTGTAGTTTACCATTACGAAAACATGCCTATTCAAATATACTGAAAATTTTAACAACAAAAAATATGAATTTTCAGATAGAAATTCTATTATTTTTCATATTTCTGCTCAAAACCTAGATTGTGGGTACTCGTTAGAACCGCCTCACGGAGGCGGTTCTAACGGGTACCCACAATCTATGTTTTAGTAGTTGCGGTCATGGTACCAAAGCCGTAATTCAAAAGCATAAATCCATAAACGAATGACGAATCAGAATGTTCAGACCAACAGACATGGACCCCAGAACAAAGGGTGTAATCAGGCGTCCGCGGATAGTAAGCATTACTTGGTAAGCAAGCTTCGCCCACCATGCCCATGGGCCTGAACGAAGGAAATATCGGTAGAAGCGTATGTCCGGGATTTGGGAAGTCTACTTATGGCGCGTCACTGGCAAAAACATCAGAAACAATTCTGGAAACTGCCACATTGTAGGGATTGACTAGATCATGATGTCTTAGAGCAGAAATAAGAAAAAATGTATACCCCTGTAAACCCCAGTTTTACTATATAAAAATGGGGTTTACGGGGGTCAACATTATATAGGCCTGTTTTCGTGATGCAGGACTGCACAGGCCTTTAAATCGTCGTGTAACACACACACACACACACACACACACACACACACACACACACACACACACACACACACACACACACACACACACACACACACACACACACGTGTTTTCGTTCCCCGGCGTTTCTAACCTTTAAAACGCTGTTTTAAAAACTAAAATTGTGAAATCTACCAAAGTTTGGCAGGACGTCACTGCATTACGACGTCATCAAAAGCAACGTAATGTAACGGTAATATAAGAAGGCATCCGAGTAAGTGTGCAATATCGAGTAAGTGTGCCGATATCGTGTGATATCGGCACGCTAGCTCCTCGGCTTTTATCGCACATTTTATTCATTTAATATTTATAGCTATATAATAATATCACTTATGGGAATATGGTAAAACATTACAAAGTACAATTATCGATCTTCTTGCTGGTTTAGCATTTCCCTCTCATTTCCATTCTGCTCCCATGCCCATTACGCACCCATTCTCATTTCAATCTGTCCCCGTTCCCCATTCCACAATTCTTGTCCACATAATCATGCGATCGAAATATTCCTCGATCCCGTCGGAAGTCACGTGATGGCATGACTGGATCGATCACGTGATAAGGTAGGTTACTGTATCCGTACCAGACAGTTGTGCATTGCTTTGCTGGCAGAACTGAGTCTTTATTATTACCATAAACAGTCAACCCTCTTTATACCGACACTCGATACGAAGGTAAAATTCGTTATGACGATAATCCGAAGAGAAGACAGTTGATGAGAAAACATACAAGAACATTTTTAATACTTCAAGAAGCATGTGTTGTTGATACTAGTTCTATGGCAAAATCAGAATGAAGCATACAGTCAAACCTATGTTAAGCAAGCACCAAAGGGAAAGTCAAAATGTGGTTGCTTAAGACAGGTGCTTGCTTAATACAGGTAAATTTACACTTATATGGCCTTTATTGGATCTGAAAAGCTGGCCTTTAAATACAGGTGAATGCTTAATACAGGTGGCCTTTAAGACAGGGTTGACTGTATATCATTTTGCTGCTTTTAAGGATTCTATACAAGAATAATTCATTTTCATTGCGGTATCTTTTGGAACAGATGTTGTCGTTGTAACGAGGGTTCACTGTGCCCCGATGATTGCGTTTTGTATAATACAAGATCATTAACTCATTAGCTTAATAGGTAAATGTATTGTGTACCCTCATGTTCTCCATTAATAAATTTATGTTGTAATTAGAGCTATCGCTGGACATTGTAGCTCGCCTGAATCGCGACTTGCCTCTTAAAACTTAAACCCAACACATTGAAATAAGTTTTTCAAAGTCTGTGACCTTGACGTCAAGGTCATTCATGTGGGTGCGAATGGTACAGCACAAAAAATAAGAACAGTATCTACATGTACTATCTGGGCCAGTACGGACTACTTCCATCCAGAGATTCAGGAGATAAAGGTTATTAAAAACTAAGTATTTTTTTTTTTTTATCCAACGCCGATGCGACACCGACGCAAACGCCATGGCTACTACTGTAACACTGCCTGTACTTTCATACGGGCTAAAACAAGGATTTATAGCGGTCTTCATTATTAGATGCGTTTTCATTTAACGGAATATTCATTACGAAAACAAGCCTATTCAAATATACTGGAAAATTTACCAGCAAAAGATGAAAATTTTCAGATAAAATTCTAATATTTTTTCTTATGTCTGCTCAAAAACATAGGTTGTGAGTACTCGTTAGAACCGCCTCGGTGAGGCGGTTCGAACGAGTACCCACAATCTATGTTTTGAACAGAAATATGAAAAATAATGTATACCCAAGTAAACCCCAGTTTTACTATATAAAAGTGGGGTTTAAGGGGGTCAACATTATATAGGCATGTTTTCGTGATGTAGACGCATTTTCATGTAACGGAATATCGAAGAAATATTAGATACATTTTCATAAAACGGAATAACTAATAGATATTAGATAAATTTTCATTGAACGGAATAACGAATAAATATTAGACGCATTTTCATATAACAGAATATCGAAGAAATATTAGATACATTTTCATATAACGGCATAACGAATAGATATTAGATGAATTTTCATTTAACGGAAAAATGAATAAATATTAGATACATTTTCATATAACGGCATAACGAATAATTATAAGAAGCATTTTCATATAAGGCAATAACAAATAATATTAGATGCATATCGTTATAATGGAATAACGAATAAACGAAGGCAGCAAAAGCATTGCGTTCCCTTCGACTTCAGTTTTGTTCTTTTTTTTTTTCACGAATAATGAGTACTTATGACATATCAGAAAGAAATATTAACATTAAAAAAAAATTAAAATAAAATAAAAAAAATAAAAATAACGTTCAGCAACTGGATATCAGGAGACGACGGCTTGAAATAATTGTCTTACTTTTCCAGAAAATAGGCATATAGGCAATGACATTTCATGCAAATTGTCACCTACAGGGAAAATTTGTATGGAATGACAAACCTTACTTTGGGGTATAGCCAAGAAAATGAGAACGAAAAACAATTTTTCATCCGCTGAATTATGTGTTCATTGATGCGCAAAGCAAAAAAGGGGCCTTATGAAATTGGCGAACTATGTAGGCCCTGTTCGGCGCCTTTGTTGCACGTAGGTTCTGGTCAGGGCTTTTCTTGCCCGCTTATAGAATCAACGGATACTGTAGTGTATGGCGACGAACAGTGAATGAGCAGAGCAGGCTGTACGGATGCACAAGCTGATCTGAGCCTTCATTGTCCGCAAATGTTATAAGGCCTTTACCTGACGTCGTGCTTCATTTTGTATTTGTCGTCGTGTCTGTTTATTTACTTTATATTTCAGGTCGATTGCCGATGCTACATATTACAGAAAGATAATTGACACCAACTATTATGTGCAAGAAAACCTTGTTTTGATGCAATTTTCAAGACGAACATTTCATTTGATATCTTTAAAAGTGCCTTTTTTTAGCATAAGTCCAAATTCTCTGAAAAATGTTTCCACCTCAATGTCCTATTATTTGCTTAGGGAATGTAATTAATTTTCTTTGGACAAACAGCCTAGTAACTTAGGGGATTGAACACATTTCAAAGCGGGCAAACAACATTAAAACAACGTCGTTTCAACGTCTTGACGTTGAATCAACACAGAATCGACGTTGTTTCATCGTTGTGTGCCTGCTGGTTTAGTAGATGTTCTGCCATCTTTTAGAACGGAGACAAGTTTTTAAACATCCTGTTTGCTTTCCTGTACACAACTCTAAATGAAGTAGTTTCCCTTTAAAGAACTCTCCTTTTTCGAAGGAAAGTAAACAATTTTGAAAGAGTTGTCTCCCTGTAAGTGTATCCATTCCTCTTAAATAATCCTGCATCGGCAAAATCATACAAAAATATTTCAAATATACTCAGAGGCAAATAAAAGTATATAGATTTTACTTTTAAATTCCAGCTCGTGTAAAATACATTTCGTTAATTTTATTTCATGATCAGTTTTATCAAACGTTTGGCTTTTCAAAACACAAAAAAAACTTGACGTTCTTTTTTGTTGTCATAACCTATGGAGTTATGAGCTCTTAGTTATAACAATATTTCAAGTCATAACTCACTTCGTATTAAAGACAAATGGGTTGTTTGCATTTCACGAATTTCTTCTACAAATATCTGTGAATAAAAGCATAATAATGTTTAATGCGAAATTCCCATCAAACGGCACATACCTTATTTGAATTTCTACTGGTCCCTTATTATCTCCCTTTGAACACAAAATATAGGGAAATAAAATAGTCTACATCTTAGTTGGTGTTGTTCGTTTTCAATAGAAATTTTCAAAAACGTAGTGCTCTTCTTGGCATCTGTGTGCCCAAATTCAGATAAAATATCATAAAACCGTTTATTGAAAAGAAAATTTCCAATAAATATCCTATAGAAACTCAATGCATTCTACCCGGAAAAAAAAAAATAAATTTAAACAAAAAAAAAAAAAAAAAAAAAAAAATACAGCATTGCCTTGATATAGAAATTTGACACTGTATTTCGCGATACGGTAGAAGGTGAAACATGTTTTAACAAGTTTTATTTGTAACTTTATATCGTAATATCCATTGACCAAAATGCACTTTACGAAAACACGCCTATTCAAATATATTGAGAATTTTACCACCAAAAATTGAAAACTTTCAAGTGAAAAAAAATCTGGTAGTTTTCATATTTGTGCTCAAAACATATATTGAGAGTACTTGTTAGAACCGCCTCGGCGAGGCGGTTCTAACGAGTACCAACAATCTATGTGCCGAGGCGGTTCTAACAAGTACCCTCAATCTATGTTTTGGAGCAGAAATTAGGAAAGTAATGTATACCCCTGGAAACCCCAGTTTTACTGTACAAAAGTGGGGTTTAAGGGGGACAGACCTATATAGGCGTGTTTTCGTGATGGTATGTAAAGGGAAGCTTTACATGCGCAAATATTGATTCAGACCCCTTATTCGTTTCACACAATGTCAATTCATTGTTTTTTGATAGAATCTCCTATAAATAGTTATAAATTATTTGTAAATAATTGTTCTTAACCTTGACACAAAAAATCTACGTGGATATGCAAAAATCTGACGAGAAATAAAACGTGTACGTGTAGACATGTACTTGTTTGGCTTCTGAGTACAGTCGAACCTCAATAGCTCGAACACCGATGGCTCGTTTACCATGGCTTAGTCGAACTCGTTTTTCAGTCCAAACGAAATTCTTCCGATAGCTCGCGGAAAACAAATACAGTCGACTCTCGTTATCTCGAATTCCAAGGGACTCTCTGAAATACTTCGAGATATCCGTAGTTCGACATATCAGGTTTGCAGAATTGAGGAAAAAATAATTTGATTAACAATATTTAACAAACTGATAGGTAATTGGACTTTTGAAGTTAGAGATATATTGAAAATATTGTGGAAAAGAGGAGAAATTGCTCCTTGGGAGCAATTTCTCCTCTTTTCTACAATATTTTCCATCTGTTGTTAGGTTTTCATGTATAGGCAGGGACCAGATTTTCACTTCGAGATAAGCGGTTATTCGAGATAAGCGAGGTCGAGATAACGAGAGTCAACTGTATTTAGGGAACTGTTCTTATTTTATCATGACATTGTATGTTGTGTGTAGTCATTAGAATCACCTCATTGAGGCGATTTTACTGAGTACACTCAACATACTATTATAGTGTAGAAGATGAAAAGATTTTCCATAAATTATCACTGTTTGCTTCCTGGGCTTGCGCCATGTTTAACGCTCAGTGACTCGAACTACCCATGTTTCGAACAAATTTCTATGGTCCCAAAGATGGTCGACTAGATATATATCTTTAAATAAAGTGAACATAAAATGTGTAAGTTGTTTTATCAGTGTTTCTTTATTAGCTGTAGATTTCTAGGAGGATCAGCTCTGTTCTGCCATGTTTTTTCAGGAGTCTTGTTTGTGACTTTTAGTTTCTTTTCTTGCAAGTCAAGTCCTTTATAAATGGCGTTTTATCTAAAAGGAAAGACTAGGCTCTCCAGGGGAGCATTTTTGTTCCTTTTAGATTTAAATTGTATGTATTCCTTCTCCTCAATCTCTGCGTGTCCATGTCTAAATCTCTAGATGGTACCTATATGTGGTAAAGTAATGTCGCACCGTAGTAATAGTTATACCGTGGTATAGTAGTATTGTACCGTAGTAAAGTAATGCGTACCCCCAACAAAACAAACCGTTGAAATATCGTCGTTTCAGTGTTAATACGGCGTTGAGTTAACGTTGTGCATCTGCTTGGCAGGCAGTACGGACAGAATATCAAATAACACCAACCAGCAACTATTCTATAGGCGATAACTATTCTAGAGAAAATACATTTTATTGTCTTTTGACAATGTGATTTAATTCCAGCTATGCCAACATTAGGTAATACTTTTCCAAAACACAAAACAGTGAAATATTCAAATATTCAGCGTGGAGCGCTGTGGTGCAGTGGTAAAGCGTCGGACTCGAGATCGATAGGTACCGGGTTCGATCCCCACTAACAGCAAGTGTTGTTTCCTTTAGCAAGAGACTTTATCCACATTGCTTAGTACTGGTTTCTACCCAGGAAAAAAGAGGGCCACATGGAAGATTAGTACTAGATTACTAAATGTGTTACCCTCTATAAATAAGGTCGATTATTATTATTATTATTATTATTATTATTGCACTAGTGGATATAATAACAAGCAAAAGAAAGAAAAGCGGAAGTGCACCACAGACAAGAACCGTATTAATTACTGGATATAAACAACGCCTAAAATATAGATAAAAATTGTACCTTCGGACAAGTGCACCTAGCAGATTCAGATCAGCCTGTGCATTTGAGCATTCTGATCGGAATATTCACTGCGCACTTTTTGGATAGGCAGGGATGCAAAGTTTCTTCATGCGGACAACGAAGATTCTGATCAAGCTGCACGAATCCGCAGGCTAGTTTGAGTCTTTATTGGCACACATGTCGGAAAGCACGTTTCTCATTACGAAAACATGCCTATTCAAATATACTGAAAATTTTACCACTTAAAAATGAAAATTTTCAGATAAAAAAAAAATTAATATTTTTTATATTTCTGCTCAAAACATAGATTGTGGGTACTCGTTAGAACCGCCTCACTGCTTTTATTAGCTCACCTGAGGACGAAGTGCTAATAGTGAGCTATTGTGGTCAGTCAATGTCCGTCGTCCGTCGTGCGTCGTCCGTCTTCCGTCGTGCGGCGTCAACAATTGCTTAAAAAGCCTACTCTTCCTACACCCCTGGGCCAATTGACTTGATACTTGGTAAGAAGCATCGGGGTGACTTGTAGATCAAACGTAGCTAAAATCGTGCCGATCGAAAATCCAAGATGGCCGCCATGGCCGCCATCTTGAAAATCTATTTTTCTCTTCTTCTCCTGAACCGAAAGGCCAATTGACTCCAAACTTGCTAGGAAGCATAAGGGTGACTTGTAGATCAAAAATAGCTAAAATCGTTCCGATTGGAAATCCAAGATGGCCGCCCTGGCAGCCATCTTGAAAAACTATTTTTCGCTTCTTCTCCTGAACCGAAAGGCCAACTGACTCCAAACTCGCTAAGAAGCATCAGGGTGACTTGTAGATCAAAAGTAGCTAAAATCGTGCTGATCGAAAATCCAAGATGGCCGCCATGGCCGCCATCTTGAAAATCAATTTTTCGCATCTTCTCCTGAACCCAAAAGCCAATTGGCTCAAAATTTTGTAGGAAGCATTGGGGTGACTTATAGATCAAAAATAGCTAAAATTGTGCCGATCAGAAATCCAAGATGGCCGCCATGGCCGCCATCTTGAAAATCTATTTTTCGCTTCTTCTCCTGAACCGAAAGGCCAATTAACTCCAAACTTGCTAGGAGGCATCAGGGTGACTTGTAGATCAAAAATAGCTAAAATCGTGCCAATCGGAGATCCTGGATGGGCGCCATGGCAGCCCTCTTGAAAATCTATTTTTCTCTTCTTCTCTTGAACCGAAAGGCCAGTTGACTCGAAACGTGATAGGAAGCTTTTGGATGACTTGTAGATCAAAAATAGCTAAAATCATGCCGATCGTAATTCCAAGAAGGCCACCATGGCGGCTATCTTGAAAATCTATATTTCGCTTCTTCTCCTAAACCCAAAAGTCAATTGACTCGAAACTTAGTAGGAAGCATTTGGGTGACTTGTAGTTCAAAAATAGCTAAAATCGTTCTGATCCAAAATCCCAGATGGCCACCATGGCCGCGATCTCGAAAATCTATATTTAGCTTCTTCTCCTGCACGGAAAGGCCAATTGACTCCAAACTTATTAGGAGACATTGGGGTGACTTGTAGATGAAAAATAGCTTAACTCGTGCCAATCGGATATCCAAGATGGCCGCCATGGCAGCCACCTTGAAAATCTATTTTCCGCTTCTTCTTTTGAACCGAAAGGCCAATTGACTCGAAACTTGGTAGGAAGCATTGGGGTGACTCGTAGATCAAAAACAGCTAAAATCTTGCCGATCGTGAATCCAAGCTGGCCGCCATTTGGAGTTTGTTCAAATGATCGCGCTCCATTGACTGGCATGCCATGTATATTCTTCTTCAAAATTAAGAACTGCTTAAATGATGATCTTTTCATTAGTTGGGATTACAGAATTGGAAAAATGTTGCATAACATCTGCATATCTGCAGTAGCTATGTCACTCAGGTGAGCGACCCATGGTCGTGGGCCTCTTGTTTTCAGTTTTATAAGTTATTCGCCGAAGTGCACACATCGATAAAATCCACAAAAATAAAATTCTTTCCTACAATATCATTAGTAAGATGACTTGATGTACTGGATAGGTTTCCACCTCATTGTACACAGTAGTAACCTTTGCAACTTCCTGTTTGCTTTTCTGCACATCCGCCTACACCGAAAAAAAAAAATAAAAAAATAAAGGTCTAATCTGAAGGGATAGAATTTGCTCCCACAGAGAACAAATTATTTCCTTCAGAGTAGACCGCTTTTCAGAAGGGAATCGATCTTTTTGACACCGTTACTTCCTTGAAAGTTTACTCATTCCTCTAACATAACAGCACACGACGATTACAATAAGAAAACTGTCATAGTATATTTGGGTCGATCGTTTTCAAATGAGCCAAAATAAACATACACCAAAACTGCCTTAAAGTTGTTGTCCACGTGATGTTCATTGACCAATGAAATAAAACCATGCGTTTGTACGAAATAGACGTGCTTTTCTTGGTACTGTGACGTCAGAGTCCTGTGAAAAATGGGTTACCTGTAAAACCTGACTTGGACATTAGGAAACAGTGCAAACCTAGATCAGACGCCGCTGAACGCGGCGTCTGATCGGGGTCTGCACTGTTTGCTTAAATTAGAGGAAGCCAATGGTTAAATGAAACAGTTTTAAGTCCCCAATCAGGCCCATTTTCCCAGTAAACACTCAGAGACAATCGACCCACCAGTCCGGTCAGTCCTTTGATCATATACAGTCGACTCTCGTTATCTTTAATTCCAAGTGACCCTCTGAAATACTTCGAGATATCCCTATCTCGACAAATCAGATTTGCAGAATTGAGAAAAAAAAGATAAATCAAACAACCACATTTCGCAAATGAATATGTAATTCGACTCCTGAAAATAGAGATATACTGAAAATATATTGGAAAAGAGGTGAATTTCTCCTCTTTCCCACAATATTTTTACCTTTTGTTAGCTTTTCATGTTTAGGCAGGGACAAGATTTTCACTTCGAGATAAGAGGTTATTCGAGATAACCATAATTGTAGTTTTGACCGCTGAATTGTTGAGAACATCACGAAAACATGCCTATATAATTTTGACCCCCTTAAACCCCACTTTTATATAGTAAAACTGGGGTTTACAGGGGTATACATTATTTTTCTTATTTCTGTTCAAAACATAGATTGTGGGTACTCGCTAGAACCGCCTCGCCGAGGCGGTTCTAACGAGTACCCACAATCTATGTTTTGAGCAGAAATATGAAAAATATTGGAGTTTTTTATCTGAAAATTTTAGGTTTTTTGGAGGTAAAATTTTCTATATATTTGAATAGGCGTGTTTTCGTAATGATAACGGAAATGGGTACACTTTCAAGGGAGATAAGTTTCATTTTTTCATCCCTTCTACAAAGGGGTATGCCCGAAAGAAAGGAATTTTCTCCCTTTGGGAGCAAATTCTTTCCTTTCACGATAGACCCCTTTCAGACAGGACCATATGTGCAGGAAAAGCAAACAGGTAATCACAATCAACCATGTCAATCCTCACCCATAAACAAACAAATGTAAAACAAAACAAATGAGTATAAAACAAATTCAAATACAAAACAAATAAAATTAAATAGATTCAAGTAACAAGCAATACAAATACAAAATAAAAAAAAAATAAATAAAAAAATAAAAATTCAAACATAAACAAATCTTAACATAAAACAAATGGAAAAGGTAAAAATTTCTATGGGAAGCCATTGAAGAGGCTCACCACAATGCCAACAAGAAAACAATATCGAAAGCAAAGGTAGCAGATGGAGAACACGTGACCACAGCGCTATAATTACAAAATCTTGGATACGCATGAGAGTACAATGATGCTTAAGGACCGATTCAGAGGCCAGGCTGTGAAGAATTAGCCATACTCAGATGATAGTTACGAGGAGTATTTGTTGATAATTCTAGAATAGTTTTTCTTTTTTTGTAGTTTGTTTACAATCGAGCCACAGTACACAAACGCCAAACATTACGAAAACACGCCTATTCAAATATATAGAAAATTTCACCTCCAAAAACTGAAAATTTTTAGATTAAAAAAAACTCTGATATTTTTTTCATATTTCTGCTCAAAACATAGATTGTGGGTACTCGTTAGAACCGCCTCGTCGAGGCGGTTCTAACGAGTACACACAATCTATGATTTGATCAGAAATAAGAAAAATAATGTATACCCCTGTTAACCCCAGTTTTACTATATAAAAGTGGGGTTTAAGGGGGTCAAAATTATATAGGCATGTTTTCGTGATGTATACATTATTTTTCTTATTTTTGCTCAAAACATAGATTGTGGGTACTCGTTAGAACCGCCTCGGCGAGGCAGTTCTAACGAGTACCCACAATCTATGTTTTGATCAAAAGTATGAAAAATATCAGAGTATTTTTATCTGAAATTTTTCAATTTTTGGAGGTGAAATTTTCTATATATTTGAATAGGCGTGTTTTCGTAATGAGTTGCCATGAAGTAGTAAATATATGAGTACTTGGAACGGATAAGTAGTATAAACCACTGTTTTACTCGATCAAAAGCTCGCACTTAGTTTTTATACAGATCAAAATTACGAATACAAAAGCCGAACCTTGATAGCTCGAACATCGATGGCTCGTTTACCATGGCTGATTCGAACTCGTTATTGAGTCCCTACGAAATTCATCTGAGAGCTCAAGAAAACAAAATTTACTATTTAGGGATTTTTTCTTACTTAACATGAAATTGTACATTGTGTAAACTTATTAGAATCGCCTTATCGAGGCGATTCTAATGAGTACACTCAACATACCATATAGAAGATCGAAAAGACTTCCTTAATTTGCTTCCTGACCTGGCATTATGATTAACCCTCAATGGCTCGAACTACCCATGTCTCAAACAAGTTTTTTGGGCCTAAAGATGTTCGAGCCAATGAAGCTCAACCATATGTGTTTGGCCTGAGTAGTTTCCTCTACCTCACCAAGGGTGCGTTCGGAAGTGCAAAGAAATAGCGCCTGTTTTTGACCTGGACCTCTGTACCCATGCTACCTAATGGCGAGCGCAAACAGGAGCGTGGATTTAGGGCAAAAACGCTCGCAAGTAAATAAGTCAACTCAGGAACTGATACAATCAGATCCAAATCAAGCATCAAAGGGAGCAACAGACAAATACAATTAAACATCCAGAAAGGAAAAGATGGCAAATAGAATTGACAATTTTTTTTTCCAAAACGATGGCAACTCTGTTACCCAAACTTAACGGACAATCTTTAACTTACATAATTGTTAAAAGAAGAACGCATTTGTTACATTTGATCGCTGCCCAGGGAACATCGCAAACACTAAACCTCACAACAGCAACGAAACAAACTAAAGGGTTCAATGACAATATGAAGTTAGAACAAAAGAAAAAAATTAAAATTCGGCTCGAGCACAAACAGCAATAAACAGGCACAAGCTTTCTTAAACAGAATGAGCGACTAAGGAAGGAAATGTCGTGCAGCTAACCCTTTCACCCCTAAGTTTATAAAGTGGTCTCTTCCATCTTTGAATTTGGACAAACACATTATTGCAAATAAGCAAATCACTCAAAATGTAAAACAGACCGACAAACAGTATAGATCCTGATGAGACGGCTTGTTAAAAGCCGTCTCATCAGGATCTACACTGTTTGCAAAGCCTTATTCCGGTCTGTAGAGATGAAAGCCACAGTGCATTTTAGGCCTTATATCGGTTAACCTAAAACCGAAACTGGATCTAATCTCTCCGTGGAAGCGAATCGGAAACATTGAATCCAAACGGACAGATTTTGATATACAAAATAAGAGGTATGCAGCAAAATGCAAATTTCCGAAACGAATTGAATGAAAGGCGACATAGCGCAATGGTGTAGTTTGTTCTTTCTTTCTTTCGTTTTTCTTTCTTTCTTTCTTTACTGTACTGTAATCGGTTTTATATATAACTGAAAAAATGTTAATTGTATTGTCTACGCCCGTCGACAATCTTGATATTTGCTATTGATCCAGAAGCACTTTATAAAAGGTCATGGACTGGTCCAATGCTTACTCACAGACTATGGATGCATATTGCATTTTTTTTTCCAGTTTTGCATTTCTAATTATGGTTTTATCGTAAAGCCTTATTAAATATTCAAATATAGCTGTGCCCTTAAAACGTATTTTTGATATCTTAAACTCTTGATAATTCATTTCAATTTCTTCCGATTTAGATGAGAAAAAAATGCATCGAAATTCATATTTTGTCAAGTTTTCGATCTTAGTGCATTCTTCAACAACCTTGTTTTTATTCTCTTTAAAAACCTGAAATGCGATTATGTTGTATGACAGAAGGGTGGATGCTAACTTTAATAAATATTCCTATTTTATCCGATTTTATCTAGTTATTTATCTTATTTCAATTATCATATGTTTTGTTTTCTTTCTTTCTTTCTTTTCTTTTTTATGTTTGTTTATTTTTATCAGACTGAATTAAAATTATCTTCATATTTTTAAGTTGATAACTTTTTCTATTTTCCGTCTCAAAAGGGCCCATTTCGAATATATACAATACATTCCAATATATAGATCGCTTTGAGTTTTCTCCGCTTTTTCCATAAAAACGTGTGAAGTTTGTCACCCCAAAAAGACACTTCTGCAACAGACATTTCTTTTTATTATTATTAATATTTACTGACTGAACAACCGTTTGTAAACATTTAATATCGAAATATTTTCTGATATTCCATTTTCTGCATTTTTTAATTTATTTATTTATTTATTTTATTTTATTTTATTTTATTTATTTATTTTTTTATTTATTTTGAGAAAAATTCTATCTTCCCTCGCAAATACCAATTTCCAATATATCGAGGGTTGAGCGCAAGACTGACGTAAGTCAGATGGTTGTTTTTCCCCAAACCTAATCTCCTCACCATGAAGGCGTTATGAAGATTACAACATTTCTTTCTGTAAACAATGAAAATTTAGGTGCCATTGCTCGTATGAGCAATGGCACCTAAATTTGCATTGTTTACAAAGGGGTCCAAGTTGCCCCTAAACAAGAGTTTCAAAAATATGTTTGAGTTACCATAGTCTTGCACTCAGCCATCGATATGTATTGCTTTGAAAAGTAAACAAGTGAACTGGTACAATTAGATGCGCGCCAAGCATAACAACTACAATTCATCACGAAAACAGGCCTTTATACTTTTTACCCCCTTAATACCCCACTTTCATATAGTAAAACTGGGATTTACAGGTGTATGCATTACTTTTTCTCATTTTTGCTGAAAAACCTAGATTGTGGGTACTCGTTAGAACCGCCTCGTCGAAGGTTTTTCAGCAAATATGAGAAAAATATCAGATGTTTATTATCTGAAAATTTTCATTTTTGTGATAAAGTTTTCGGTATATTTGAATAGGCATGTTTTCGTAATGTAAACAGCCACACAAAAGAACAGATGGAAAGCAGAATTTGCAATAAAACTGAAGGCAATGATCAGGAATCTATACAATTACTTAATGCCTTCCATCCAAGACACCAAAGGGAAATAAGGACACACTTAAAGCAACGGTACCACAATTAAGACACCAAAGGGAAAGAAGGACACACTTAAAACAACGGCACCACAATTAAGACATCAAAGGGAAAGAAGGAAACACTTAAAGCAACAGCATCACAATTAAGACACCAAAGGGAAAGAAGGACTCTCTTAAAACAACGGCACCACAATTAAGACACCAAAGGGAAAGAAGGACATACTTAAAGCAACGGCACCACAATTAAGACACCAAAGGGAAATAAGGACACACTTAAAGCAACTGTACCACAATTAAGACACCAAAAGGAAAGAAGGACACACTTAAAACAACGGCACCACAATTAAGACATCAAAGGGAAAGAAGGAAACACTTAAAGTAACAGCTTCACAATTAAGACACCAAAGGGAAAGAAGGACTCTCTTAAAACAACGGCACCACAATTAAGACACCAAAGGGAAAGAAGGACACACTTAAAGCAACGGCACCACAATTAAGACACCAAAGAGAAGGACGGACACACTTACAGCAATGGCACCACAATTAAGACACCACATGGAAAGAAGGACACACATAAATCAACGGCACCACAATCAAAACACTACAAGCAGAAACCCAAAATGTTGGCAAAACGGCTACCGAAAAAAAAAAAAAGAACAAACACCAGGACATACATGCAAAAACATTCAATGGCAAAGCATAGTAAACCACAGCAGAAGCACCGCATTTGAACAGCCAGTAAAAACCTTATTAAGCGAGGGGTGGGGGGGGGGGGGGAGGGGGGCTTTAAACGATTTTATGTGGCTGCAACCCTCGCCAATAGTTCTGTGAATACACAAGATATGTTTTTACCACCATGCATTACGAAAACACGCCTATTCAAATACACTGAAAATTTTACTACCGAAAAATGGCAATTTTTCAGATAAAAAATTCTGATATTTTTTTATATTTCTGCTCAAAACATGGATTGTGGGTACTCGTTAGAACCGCCTCGTCGAGTCGGTTCTAACGAGTACCCACAATCTATGTTTTTGAGCAGAAATAAGAAAAATAATGTATACCCCTGTAACCTCCAGTTTTACTATATAAAAGTGGGGTTTGAGGTCATGTTTTCGTGATGGGAAGCTGAGGTCGAGGTTTGAGATCCGTAAGACTAGCATAAGCCCCCCAATCCACTCCACAAATAATTACTACACCGTTCCAAGGAGGTACCTTCATTGTGGTATTTTTGTCACATGTTGTGTAATCTTTCACTTACAAATTTTGAGTTGTTCTGTTTCTTTTAACGATTATGTAAGTTAAAGATATACTCTATGTCCGTGACGTAGACCTCAAGGTCACTCATGTGCATTACGAAAACATGCCTATTCAAATATATTGAAAATTTTACCACCAAAAAATGAAAATTTTCAGATAATTTTTTTTGATAGAATTCATATTTCTGCTCAAAACATAGATTGTGGATACTCATTAGAACCTATGTTTTGAGCAGAAATAAGAAAAATAATGTATACCCCTATAAACCCCAGTTTTTCTATATAAAAGCGGGATTTAAGGGGGTCAAAATTATATAGGCATGTTTTCGTGATGGGGTCGGAATGGTACAGCATAAAGCTTCTGACCAGTATCTACTGTCCTTTCGACATCTCTCGGAAAGACGTTTTTTGCTTGGCGTTTTATCTTAAATGAAATTTTTTTTTCTGATTGACTATATCTTATCAGAAACCATTTGTCTTTTCTGTTTCTGTGTTTTGTTCTCAAATATGTACCCTAAAATTAAATTTATGGCCAAAAATTGGTCTGACATATGCAATTGCTATAGTAAAGTGATTTTTTGGAATTTTTGTCCTACTAAATATTTTTTACTTTTCTTTGCTGCATTTGAATTATTGATGTTTCACAACAATATTGTGAAAATTTCAGAAAAAATTGAACAAGTGAAACTTGTTGAAAACCTGCCTCCAAATTACCTACCCTACAAATTTCAGCATAATTTTCATTCATTTTTACTATGGGAAAAAGTGAAAATATTGGATTTTTTAAAAACCACTGACTAGAATAAAACTTTTAGCGCATAGGTAGTTACGACAAATGGTTTTGCATTAAATCATGACAAAAGTTTGCAAATTTACTTCTTCTGTTTAAAGCGCCGAGCAAAAAATGACTTTCTGTGAGATGTCGAAAGCACAGTAACATCAGAGTAAGTATGAGCTACTTCCGTCCAGAGGCTAAAAAGAGATAACTCTTTAAAAACTCTAACCAAAAATTTAAAACAATGTCGACGCCGAAACCGAGGCCGACGCTGAAGTGTCTGATACAGGTCTACCTGTACCGTTGTACAGGTGAACTTATGAGTCGCAACGTGATAAAAACTTACATTTTGACATGTATGCCAAACAATGATTCAAATCAGCTAGAGCTGTCAGTTCAGAGTCTTCGTTTTCTGCATGGAAAAACAGTGCATGAAGAAACGTTGCATCCTTGGCTATCCAAAGGTTGGGGATGCGAGGGCTGATCGGAATCTTCACTGGACTTACGTGTATAAATGGTAAGTTTTCTGACCTTGCGGCTCAGTTATATATTCCTCTGCAATCACTTTTTTTTTGTAAAAGATTTTTCGTAATATCAAGCATTCCGTTCTCTTTAAATATACAACTTCCTCCTCTTGAAACACACAACACGGTCTTGTCAGCTGTAATATAGAACAGAAACGGAGCAGTGACTAGCATACAATAACCCAACTACAAACACAACCTGCATGTTTACGTCTACATGTCAGATGCACGACCCTCAGAAAAGATTGTAAGGTCGATTTTCGAAAGGTGTCCTATAACCGACTTATCCGTCCATGGGAAGTTTGCGAACTTGTCGGTGGACAGTAAGAGAACACGGTCATAACTCTGGAACCATTTGGAATAATTCTACAGATATTTCCTTCGTTCAGGCCTATCGGCATGGTGGGCGAAGCTTGCTTACCAAGTAATGCTTACTATCCGCGGACGCCTGATTACACCCTTTATTCTGGGGTCCATGTCTGTTTGGTCTGAACATTCTGGTTCGTCATTCGTTTACGGATTTATGAGTTTCGATTATGTCTTAGGTACCAAGTCTGTAACTACTTGATAATGCTTCGTATACAAATTGATACCAACAAGAGCTAGCCAATCGGCTTGCCTTATGCCACTTTCCTTTGAACAAGCAACGCCCAACCCCATCCCCCCCCCCCCCCCCACACACACACCCAAAAAAAAAAAAAAAAAAAAAAAGGGGTGAAAATATAAAAGTCGTGGAAGGCTTTCAAACGCATGGGATTTCTTTATAGCATTTTGTATATACATTTACATTGACAAGAGCAACCCGGAATAATTATAAAATGACACTTTCTTTTTATTGGCCAAGGCAACGTCGAGACCAAACATGTAAAAAAAATAGAAATCATCGCAGGTCTATAACCGTACAAGATATTTTGATGTTATCTGAGTTGAGCACGAAACAAATATAACGTCGATGCCTTGTTTTTAACGAATTCTCAAAAAGATTCGATTACGGTTTTTATAGTCCTTACCCGCATTTTAGTAAAATCTGTAAAAGTTACCCTTAGAAACATCGAACACATAAACGAAAGAAAATTGGAGTGCCGGTTTCATTGAGACCCTTAAAATGCAGCAGTTTAGTTTGCAGGGCCTCATCTCCCCTCCTTTTGATGCCTTGGAAGGGCTGTGCTTCGTGATTGTGGCATTTTCTCTTTATCGTCGCTTATATTTTCCTGTATACTTTCCTGTACACCAAATCCCTTCTCTAAAAGGAAAGAATTAGGCTCCAAAGGAGAAGGAAGACAAAGCATGTTTCATAAAGTTACCTCCCTCCTTTGAAATATATGCATTTCCCTTAAGAAAACTGTAGGCACTATTATGGACAACTTAAGACAACTTGGTAAAACTCTTTAACACTTAAAACGCCTAGAAAACCTGCATCGTCCGTTTATATCGTCTGCTGACTATTCATGCATTTTTTTTCCAAACAAAGGTAAGAGAAAAGTCCAGGGAGTGCCATAATTACAAACCGCAGCCCTTTCCAGACCCCAAGATGAAGAGGAAACTGACAAATCTAAACAAGCACAAACCGAACAAACGTACGAAAAGCACTAAGATTAGCTCTCTCTTCCCCAAGCGAGGTAATCGCAATACTAAAAGGACTGAAAAACACAAGAACAAAATGACACACGGAAAGACATACAACAAATCGCCTCGTATTTTTGCATACAGGCAATCAGTGTGGACCCTGATCAGATTGATCCTAGAGGAGCAGTCTGATCTGGGTCCACACTTTTTGCAAAAATGACTTTTAAATTCACAAGCAGATGACAAAACAGACGACAATTGTTGTGATTGGCAGTCTAAGGGTTTAAAAAGGGTCTAAATTAAACAAAACATATCTGCTACCCATGAGATAGTTTTTCTCACTTTAAAAGGAGACCATTTTCCGAAGGAACTTTTCTTTCCGCCAATGCCATAACCAAATAATTTGCTTTTAGGAAGTTCATGATAGTGTTTGTCAGAAGGTTTTTTGGCACACGCCCTCATGCACTACTTGAAATTAAATGATTTGGTTATGACATTGGTGGAAAGACACTATGGTGGACAGATTCCTTTCTTTGTTTTATAACACTATGAGCTGTTGTAAATGATGAAACATCGAAGAGGACACCATTCTTTTTCTGGTGTCCCACAAGGTACTGTTCTTGGTCCATTGTTGTTCTCTCTGTACATTA
The DNA here is from genome assembly GCA_964016985.1 of Anodontia alba. Taxonomy (NCBI): domain Eukaryota; kingdom Metazoa; phylum Mollusca; class Bivalvia; order Lucinida; family Lucinidae; genus Anodontia; species Anodontia alba. The sequence continues at coordinate 34,291,290 of OZ024838.1, forward strand.
ATGATATTTCCACAGACAATGCCTCAGTAATAAGACTTTTCGCAGATTACTGTGTTTGCCATCGTCAAATTAGAGATACAGACAACTCATTGAAACTGCATAAGGATATAGATTGATCAGGATGATGGACAAGAAATGACGTATCAGATTCCAGCGGGTTCATACAGATAACTTGGAAGAGAACAATTAACTTGAGGTTTCTTATACTTTAGAGGGAACGGTCTGTGAAAATGTGGATTCCATTAAATACCTAAGAGTAACAAGCACACATGATTTGAGATGGAACAGGCATATAAGCAACGTGTTCTAAGGCAAATAGAATACTTGGTTTCCTGAGACGAAATCTTTATCAATGTGCCTCTGGATGTAAAAGAGGCAGCATATAAAGGACTTCTTCGCCTGCTTTTGGAATATGGCAGTTATCTTTGGGATCCCAAAGGAGAGGTTCTTCAAAAAGAAACAGAAAAAAAAGTTAAGAATAAGGTTGCTAGGTTTATAACTATAAATAACTGTTTTGAAACTGGAAGTATGACTAGAATACTGGAAAAACAAAACCCATATGTGAGTCTTTCAAGAATAGTAGGAAAGACAGTAGACTAATCCTTTCGTACAAAGGTCGAAAGGGTGCTGACAGCATTCCAACATATGACATCATCCAATTAGGCGCAGCAAAAAAAAATAAATAAATAAATAAAAAAAACAAAAAAAAAAAAACAATCGCTACTCATTAAATTTTCAGACCCCCACTGCAAGAACTGACATTTTAAAGAGCTCGGTCTTCCCTCAACAATTATAGATTGGAATGCCCTTCAGATTTGATTATTTCTTCCTCTGAAGGTGCAGAGGATGGTGTGGCTAGGTTAAACTTTTTAGTGAGAGCTAGGGACTAATTTCCCAAATCACAGGTCCTGTTGACTGAATGTCATTAGACGCATTGTCAGTATATTTCGGATTCTGATTCAGAGCGTAACAGCAAACACAAAACGGAAATATGGAAATATTTAAGTCTCGCAGTTATAAATTATTAATAATTGCGAACTCTTTCTTGCTAAATGCGTGCTGAGCATGATTTATTTTTCGCTAATAAATATATAAATGCCAACAAAAATTGGAATTTCATATTTATCAGCGGAGAAATTTTCATGTTCAGCTATATTTAGCAAGAAAAAAAAATGCAATCGTTAGTAATTTGAGATTATTGGCCAAAAAAAAATTTCAAAATTCATGCTTAGCTGACATAATGAAAACACACCTTTTCTAATATATAGAACATTTCACCTCCAAAAGCTGAAATATTTAAGATAACAAGAGGCTCATGGGCTACTAGTCACTCACCTGCATATTTGCAAATACAATGCAACAGTCTTCCAGTATTGCCACGACAACTAGGACATAAATTTGACCATTCCATAAAACGGTCAAAGGTCATCCTAGTCTCATCATCTTAACAAATTTGCTAGACCGTGAGTCACCGATGCTGTATACCATGATTTAGCCTCAAATCTTTCTTAGTACTAGAGAAGAACATGTTTAGACTTTTTACTATATATGGGCATGGCAGCCATCTTGTTAAATGATGAAGAACCATTTGAGCAAAGTTTTAACATCCCTTCGGCAGAAGGCCCCATGTGAAATCTGGTCAAAATTGGTCAAGTGGTTTTAGGATGAAGACATTTAAAGATTTCAAGGTTTTATAATTGTATATAGCAGAGAGGCAAGGGCCGATAACTCTCAGGGGCAAAATTTTGATCCTAACTAAAAAATTACTATTTTAATCATATGTTTTAAGTTTCAGCCATTACTCTTAAATAGATATTGAAAAACGTGATTTTTCAATCTTTCCCCCCATACAAATCTATAGAGACGCAAATTTGACCTTGCCGTAAAAAGGTCAAATATCAACTTATGATCATCATTTGAACAACTTTTGTAGAGCTTGAGTCCTCAATGCTGTATACCAATATTCAGCTCCGAAGCTCTCTCGGTTCTGGAGAAGAAGACTTTCAATAGTTTTTACCTTATACGGACATGACGACCATCTTCTTTTATTGTGCGGAACCATTTAAACAAATTGGCAATACCCTTTCGACACGTGAAAGATGGTGAAAATTGCTCAAGAGTGTCAGAGAAGAAATTTAAAAATTACACAATTTTATACATGCATATATCCCAGTGGCAAGGACAGATAACCCTCAAGGGACGAAATTTTGATTATAACTATAATGTTTTACTATCTTAATCATACATTGTAAGTTTCAGCCATAAGTCTTTCATACATCCTGAGAAAATGACTTTTCAATATTTTCCTCTTACAAATGCATTGGGGTGCAAATTTGACCTTACCGTAAAAAGGTCAAAGGTCCACTTACAGTCAACAGTTGAACAAACTTGGTAGACCTTGAGTCCTCAATTTACCAAGATTCAGCCGCAAAGCTTTCTTGGTTCTGGAGAAGAAGATTTTTAAGTGTTTTTTACCATATATGAGCATGGCGACCATCCTGTTCAATTGCGCTAAACCATTTGAACAAAGTGGCAATACACTTTTGACAGAAGGTCCCATGTGAAATCTGGTATAAATTGCTCAATTGGTTTAAGAGGAGGAAACACTTAAAGTTACACAATCTTGTACATGTATATAGCACGGGGACAAGGGCAGATAACCCTCTGGGGACAAACTTTTGATTAAAACTAAAAATGTTTTACTACTTTAATCATACATTGTAAGTTTCAGCCATTAGTCTTTCATACATCCTGAGAAATGATTTTCAACATTTTCCCTGCATAAATGTACAGGGACGCAAATTTGACCTTGCCGTAAAAGGGTCAAAGGTCAACATATGATCATCATTTGAACAAATTTTGTAAAGCTTGAGTCCTCAATGCTATATACCAAGATTCACCCGCAAAGCTTTCTTGGTTCTGAAGATGAAGATTTTTAAGTGTTTTTACTATATTTGGGCATGGCGGCCATCTTGTTGGATGGTGCAAAACAATTTGAATAAATTGGCAATATCCTTTCGACAGAAGGTCCAATGTGAAATCTGGTGAAAATTACTCGGGCGGTTTAAGAGAAGAAAACATTTAAAAATTAGACAATTTTATAGTTGTATATTGCCCAGGGGAAGGGCAGATAACCTCAGGGGACAAAATTTTGATTATAAATAAAATGTTTGACTACTTTAATCACACATTATAAGTTTCAGTCATAAGTCTTTAATACAGTTTGAGAAAATGTCTTTTCAACATTTTCCCCATACAAATGCATGGGGACACAAATTTGATCTTTCCGTATAAAAGTCAAAGTTCGATCAAGGTCATCATTTGAACAAACTTGGTAGACCTTGATTCCATGAAGCTATATACCAGATTCAGCCTTGAAGCTTTCTTGGTTCTGGAGAAGAACATTTTTAAGTGTTTTAACCATATATGGGCATGGCGGCCATCTTGACTAACGGACTCTGACCGTTGGAACAAATTTTCAATATACCGTTAACAAAAGGCTCCACATGAAGTTTGAAGAAAATTGACCGAGGGATTACAGAGGAGATGTCGTTCAAATATGTGGACGGACGAACGGACGACGACGGAAGACGGACGGCAAGTGATCACAATAGCTCATCCTGAGCCTTGCTCAGGTGAGCTAAAAAACTGATAGTTTTTTTGTTTTTTTTTTTTTTCATATTTCTGCTCAAAACATAAATTGTGGGTACTCGTTAGAACCGCCTCGCCGAGGCGGTTCTAACGAGTACCCACAATCTATGTTTTTGGACAGAAATAAGGAAAATAATATATCCACCTGTAAACCCCAGTTTTACCATATGAATGTGGAATTTAAGAGGGTCATAATTATTCGAGATGGGCATGTTTTTGTTATGTCTTTTCTTTTGTTCTCCGCGTGCCTTTTTTTATTTGTTTTCCCTTCCTCTTGGTACCATTGATAGGCTGTACTTTATAATTGAGGCTAGTTTTTGCACGTTTTCTATGCTATACTCTGTACCTGATAAAGGTGAATGACTTTACACAAGCAAACCGGGATGTACGAGTAATTTCAACAGAAATACCGCTGTGAAACGGTCAACACCACATCGGACCCCGAGATTTAAAATAGTTGAGATTTTCATACTTATTACCAAAGACATTACATGCTCAGCTAGGTTTTCCAAGAAGTTATTTGCAGCTGTTGGTAATTTGAGTTTTATTCGCAGGAAAGATTTCATGCTCAGATGCGTTGAACATGAACAATGTTTTATAACCGCGAGGCCTGTTTAGAGGAAACCGATAGTAATTAAACTTAGTTTAACTGCGCCAAGCCTCGCCTTTAATCCTAATACATTTTTAGCTATCCATATGGAACAATAGAGAAGATGTCCAGGAATAGCAACAATCACAGATCATAGCCTGCCTAGGGCACCAATTGGATACTACAGAATGTATGAATAGAGAGCAAAGGCTGGATGATACTTTGCGCATGCGTAGAATACTCTGAACTGCGTATTTTGCGCATTATTTGAAGGCACAGTTTCCTTTGACGCGGCCCAAATAGTGTTGGGAATCGGCAAGAAACTCACAGTCGATCATCGGTTGTGTAAATCCGACTATCATCGATTAATAATCGACTTGCACAAAATATATTCACTCTTAATTTATGCTCTTCCAGATACTTATTTATTGCTCCAGAGTAATAAGAGGGGTATTCAGATAATATTTTTCTTTTTTGCTCGATGAAAACATATGTTGTGGTACTCATTAGAAGCGCCAACAACATATGTTTTCATGATAAAATAAGAAAAAATATCAGTACTTTTTGGTTGACTGTTTTAGGCTATTTTATCAAGTTTTTTTTCCCGTTTATTGACCACAAATCTTGAATGTACCAAATAGACAGCCATGAATTTCATTTCTTTATAACTTGCCTTTAAGAAGAAAACGAGAGAAAAGCATGTACCTAAAAATAGAATTTTCCGATTAGTCGACTATAAAAAATCTTTCCGATCATCAGTCACAAGAGGCAAAAGCGACTGATGATCGATTATAATCGATCATCAGTGGCAACACTAGGTCCAAGTAAAGTCCTTTGTAACACTGACGAAACATCTACCGAAAGTACCCTGATCAATGAACACGGCGGACAGATGCCAACGTTATACTAACCTTTAGTTATTTTCATCTTTAACTTCATGACACTGGCAAAGACCATCAGCTGTACAACTCCCATGGTAATTTCCAAAATTTCGGCAAATTTTATCGCAATAAAGTGGTTTGTCAGGGCACCCAAATTGTGTATAAGTTCCACTTCCCCTTGGGACACACATGCAGTTACTCTCAACGCACTTGCCGTATAAATAACCCTTCTGTTGACACCACTCACCACAAATGGCAGAGGGCTGGGGACATCCTAGAACTGCACTGGTACCCGGCACACCTTAAATATAGAAATCAGGGTCTAGTTGTTCAAAACTAACGATGTCGTTAGTTAATGTATCGTTAAAACTCTGACCATATATGGCATATACGCTAATATTTTGCTAAAAAAATGTGAGTAGCTTTTGCATTTGCAAAAGCTACTCACATTTTTGTTCAGCAAAAATACCTGTGAATTAGATATTTTGCTTACTAGAACAGTTAACATTTTGACCACTTACGAGCTCGTTAAGCTAACGATGCTTTGAAAAACTGGGCCCAGAGAATTACAATTCATATAGCATTATGTTAACAAGTCTTTGTAATGTGTACAGCCTTAAAATATGGGTCTCGCCATGCGAAAGCATGTCGTCTGGCATACGCGATCAGTCAAGTTCCAAATCAGCCCGCGCGTTTGAGCAGTCTCATTAAATGTCTTCCCTGTTCACAGACAGAATAATCTGATATTACAGTGTTACGAGCCAGGTGTAACGAGAAAGAAATGAAAGTGAAACCAGCAACAAGCTTTAAAATATTAACAATATTTATTCACAAAAAAATAAGACAGATTCAAAACAAAAGAATGTAAGTAAACAGTACCTTTCAAGTTTATGTCACAAAGTCCCTCAGAAATAATCCACAAGAATTTATTAAACAAATCCTTTGAATAACAGTTTCTGATCCCACAATTTAAAGTTCCTGAATTCAGAATTTAAGTCCAGAATGAATTAAATAGTAAAGTAATCCAGTATAGAATAATTTCCGATGAAAGTATACAAAGATGCCCACATAAAATCTTTTCTCCTTATATAATATCAAAGAACATTCTAGAAAAATAATTAACTAGAGGCATCACACATTTTCCAGGTTCAGTCAATAAACTTCTGAATTTTCTATGACATGTCAAAAATAACTCTGTCCGAAATCAAGGACATAAACAGCATGTTATTGTAAACCTGTTCCAGAAAGTTATTTATGGAAACATAGTAAATAAAGTTATTAATGGAAACATAGTAAATAAAGTTATTTATGGAAACATTGTAAATAAAGTTATTAATGGAAACATTGTAAATAAAGTTATTAATGGAAACATAGTAAATAAAGTTATTAATGGAAACATTGTAAATAAAGTTATTAATGGAAACATAGTAAATAAAGTTATTAATGGAAACATAGTAAATAAAGTTATTAATGGAAACATAGTAAATAAAGTTATTAACGGAAACATAGTAAATTAAAGTTATTAATGGAAACTTTGTAAATAAAGTTATTAATGGAAACATAGTAAATAAAGTTAATAATAGAAACATAGTGGAAACATAGTAAATAAAGTTATTAATGGAAACATAGTAAATAAAGTTATTAATGGAAACATTGTAAATAAAGTTATTAATGGAAACATAGTAAATTAATGGAAACATAGTAAATAAAGTTATTAATGGAAACATTGTAAATAAAGTTATTAATGGAAACATAGTAAATAAATTTATTAATGGAAACATAGTAAATAAAGTTATTAATGGAAACATAGTAAATAAAGTTATTAATGGAAACATAGTAAACATGATCTTTAAAATAATTGAACATCTTATATATAACAGCAGACAGTTACGAGTGTAGGACAAAGGCCCAGATGAAACGTTGAGCATGCGCAGGACAATCGTAATCAGTGCATTTTGAGCATGTCCGAAGGCACTTTCGCAACCCACATATAGTGAAAACTGGGGTAACATTGTCTTTTTAAAACCACAGTCCAGGCCATGAGATTATAAAACTTTATTCACAGTCCAGGCCATGAGATTATAAAACTTTATTCATGCTCAACTCAGCTCAGCATGAAATTTTGTCTGATAATAAATATGAAAATGCATATATATATATATATATATGTAATAGAGAAAATTTTGACGCTCAGCTTTTTTTTTTTTTTTTTTTCAGCGAGAAAGACTTTGAAATTATTGGTAATTTGAGATTTGTTAGCAGGACAAAGTTCATTGTATTTTTATAAAGTAAAACTGGGGTTTATAGTGGTATACATTATTTTTCTTATTTCTGCTCAAAAACATAGATTGTGGGCCAAGGCGGTTCTAACAAATATCCACAATCTATGTTTTGAGCAGAAATGTGAAAAATATCAGAATTTTTGTCTGAAAACTTTCAGTTTTCGGTGGTGAAATTTTCAATATATTTGAATAGGTGTGGTTTCGTAATGAACAATATTGAGGACTTGTGGCAATCACCACAGACACTGGCAACAAAGCTAAAATAATTCACTAGTTGAACTATGTATGGTTATATACAAAAATACCAAATCGTATCGTGATACATTGAGTATAAATACTGGACATGCCACATACGCCCGTTTTCACTCTGGATGTAGAGAAACATGGTGGTGATTCATGTTTTTAGTGCTCAAGGTTTCCGTTTTACCATTCTATATTTGTACTAGCCATCAACCTTGTTATTTTAGGTTGAACCGTTTCTCCGGAATCTGCACTGTTTTTTATTTTTCACTGAGACCCCTTTTCGGAACAATAGTTCTGACCAGATTCAAAGAGGTAAAAAGTCCACTTCAGAAACCCAGACATGAAAGGGGTAAGAGAATTTCTGGAAGTCTATGCGATGAAATATTTAAGTCATGTATTGCATTTTATGATATAGATAGTTACGTCATTGACATATCCAGAACTGACTTTTTATGCCCATCCAGGAAGAATCTAAAAGAATGCTAAATAAACACGCTGTGACGACAAAGAGAATCAGTACAAAATCACCTTACATGCTGTGATAATAAATTTAAAGTAATCAGTATAAATCCAAATTAACATTTTGCAGAAAATCAGTACCATCACGAAAACAGGCTTATATAATTTTTATCCCCCCCCCCCCCCCACCTCCTTAAACCCCACTTTTATATTGTAAAACTGGGGTTTACAGGGATATACATTATTTTTCTTATTTCTGCTCAAAAGCATAGATTGTGGGTACTCGTTAGAGCTGTCTCGTCGAGGCATACCCCTAATCTATGTTTAAAGCAGAAATATGAAAATATCAGAATTTGTATCTGTAAATTTTCAGTGTTTGGTGGTAAATTTTCAGTAAATTTGAATACCATGTTTTCGTTATGAAAATCAATTCACATGCTGCGACAGTACCGAAACTTAGTGCAAAATCAGCTTACATACTGCTACAATAAAAATTATCAGTTTTCATGTTGTGACAATAAAGAGAATAAGTACAACATCAACTTACCGGCTTTGATAATAAACAGATTCAATACAAATTTAACTGAGTCCTGATTCTGGCATATTTCTTTTTACATGTTATGTCAATCAAGAGAATCAGTGCAAGATCAGCTAACATACTGTGACAATAAAAATAGTCAATTCAAAGTGAACAGGCTGTGACAATAAAGAGAAACAGTACAAATTCAACCTTCATGCTTTGACAATCAAAAGAGTCAGTACAAACAAATGCTTTGATAATGAAGAGAATTAATACAAAATCAACTTAAGTGCAGTGACAATAAAGAGAAGCAGTACAAAATCAACTTACATGCTGGGGCGATAAACAGAATTAGTACAAAATCAACTTACTTCGTCATGATTGTGGGAATTTTCTATGTATCTTAAAGTATTATTTTACATGCTGTGATAATAAAGAGAATCCTGCAAATTCAACTTATATGCTGTAACAATAAAGAAAATCAGTTCAAAGTCAACTCGGATGCTGTGACAAAAATGAGAAGCAGTGCAAAATCAATTTACATGCAACGACAATAAAAAGAACCGGTTCAAAATCAACTTTGATGCAGTGACAATAAAGAGAATCGGTAACAAATTGTGAAAATAAAGAGAAGCCATACAAAATCAACTTACATGTTAAAAAATGTATTACAAAATCAACTTAAATGCTACGACAATTATGAAAATTAGTGCAAAATCAACTTACATGCTGTGAGAAGAAAAAGAATCAGTTCAAAGCTGTAAATCATTTTTGCGGGCCGTACTGGAATACTAGTGACAAGTTTTATATCAAGTAATAATGCATATATGGGCGACAGGGATATTTCCATATGATGCACGACATGAGAAAATGGCTTCCATGTAGTATGAGAACAGTAAAGTCCAAATCAGCAAATGCAGTCGTGCAGTCTGATCCGGGCATTTTCTTTTGGATCTTATATACTTTAGTAGCCATTGACTCTGTAAGCGGGCAACGGAGAACCTGTTCAGCCTGCGCATTTGCGCAGGCTGATCAGGGCCTGCGTTGTCCGCAAATTGTATAACAACTCCTTTCGTGTGTTGCGCATCATATCAAATAGCTACTACAAATACCACATATTTTTATGAACCTAGTTTGAAAAGAAATAGGCACATGTATATTTTCAAGTCAAGGACGGAAACTGTGCCAAATGATATAAATATCGGGGTGCCCAAGAAAGAACAAGTAAATAGTAATAAGCTCCTAAATACCAAGTGTATTGCAGCATCAGTTAGCTTTGTAAACGCTTTGGCAGCGTAACTGGTATAGACCAAGAACGCTGCAGTGCTAGGCGATGTCGCCACATTGGCCAGAGCTTGCATGGTATGGGTTAGACTCCAGACAAAACCACTTATTTTTTTTCTGATGATTATTTCTATTTTATTGATGAAAAGGACGAGAGTCGCTGCCATAATTTGAGAGAGTAAAAACAATCAAGCAAATAAAAAAAAAAAAAAAAAAAAAAAAAAAAGAGCTAAATATCAGGTGTATTGCAGCATGAGTTTGCTTAATAAGCGCCATTTAAACTATTTTTTTTTTTTTTTTTTTGGGGGGGGGGGGGGGTTGTCTCGGTTGCGTAACTGGTAAGGAACACGAACACTGCATTGTCGCTGCATAGGTCAGATCTTGGATGGCGAGAGTTCGACACTAAGCAAAACCGTTTAGAAAAGAGAACGAATAAAACAAACGAATTGGAACGAGCATAATCCGTGCAAATAGCGTTCGCGCGACATCGAGGAAAAGGCGAAAAAACAATAGTGTAAGAAATAACGTGAAATGTAGCAAATGATTTCAATTTTTGTGCAATAATAGCGATCGAACATAGTTTTTCAATGGTTTTCAACACCTCTCTCAGAACCTGGCGAATGTCAATGCATGAAAAACCATGTTTGATCCCAATATTTGTGACTGGAGTTGCATCAGAATTAACAGCCCCTTAAACCCCACTTTTATATAGTAAATATGGGGTTCACAGGGGTACACATTATTTTTTCGTATTTCTGCTCAAAAACTTAGTTTGTTGGTACTCGTAAGAACCACCTCGCCAAGGCGGTTCTGACAGTACCAACAAACTATGCTTTGAGCAGAAATATGAAAAATATCAGAGTTTTTTATCTGAAAATTTTCAGTTTTCGGAGGTACAATTTTCTACATATTTGAATTGGTGTGTTTTCATAATGAGGGTGAGGTTACCCGCGCGGGTAAAACTGGTATAAGCTCCTAGTATAGTTTTCCTATTGACCGTTCCATTATTGCAATTCTTGTTTGTTTGTGCGTCTGTGGTTTCATATGTTTGTTTTGTCATGAGTTGTTCCTCATATCTCATTTTTTTATGTGATTCGTGGTTGTAGCATTTCTCTGGATATCTTCACTTACACTGTTCGATGCGAAACAATGGTGGTAATCTACCAAGTATGTTCCATCTCTTTAAACAGCAAGCTCTGTATGTGCAGAAGGAAATACAGTGAAATTCCCCTGTTAAGACCACCTCTGGTACTGCCCATTACGAAAACACGCCTATTCAAATATATAGAAAATTTCACCTCCAAAAACCGAAAATTTTCAGGTAAAAACCTCTGATATTTTTCATATTTCTGTTCAAAACATAGATTGTGGGTACTCGTTAGAACCGCCTCGGTGAGGCGGTTCTAACGAGTACCCACAATCTATGTTTTTGAGCAGAAATAAGAAAAATATTGTATACACCTGTTTTACTATATAAAAGTGGGGTTTAAGGGGGTCAACATTATATAGGCGTGTTTTCGTAATGTCTTATTAATAGGCTGATCTTAATATTGACATTACGAAAACGCGCCTATTCAAATATATTGGACATGTCACCGCCAAATACTAAAAGTTTTAGTTGAAACAATATTTATTCATTTTAAGAAATAACAAGTACATGTTTATACGAACAAAAATGTGAGAGAGGATCTGAATAGAAGCCTTTGGCTTATCTAGTTCATTTCCTCGTAATATTTAGAAATATACAACTATTATCTTTTACAACATGGCAAATTCCTTATTGTTCAAACCAGTAATTGAAAGTATGAAACAAGAAAGGTTGTTTTGTTTAGAGAGAGAGAGAGAGAGAGAGAGAGAGAGAGAGAGAGAGAGAGAGAGAGAGAGAGAGTTCGTGTTTCCTTCATGCCCAGGACCTAAGAGGTTTTGAGATAAAAATTCTGATATTTGTTTTCAAATTTCTGCTCCAAACATATGCATTGTGGGTACTCGTTAGAACCGCCTCGCCGCCGAGGCGGTTCTATCTAGTACCCACAATCTATGTTTTTGAGCAGAAATAAGAAATAATAATTTAGTCCTCTGTAAACCCCAATTATACTAAATAAAAGTGGGGTTTAAGGGGATCAAAATTATATAGGTATGTTTCGTGATGATGTAGATTAAAACTTATTTAGGGCTGGTAACAAAGCTTGTCTTTAATAGCGAAGTGGTCTTATTGTCGGATGATTTTAATAGCGGAATTTTTCTGTATCGTTTTTTTTTTTTTTTTTTTTCTTCTTCTTCTTTATTTGAGCCGCAACATCACGAAAATACGCCTATGTAATTTTGACCCCCTTAAACCCCACTTTTATATAGTAAAACTGGGGTTTACAGGGGTATACATTATTTTTCTTATTTCTGATCAAAATATAGATTGTGGGTACTCGTTAGAACCGCCTCGCCACCCACAATCTATGTTTTGAGCAGAAATATGAAAAAAATATCGTTTTTTTTATCTACAAATTTTCAGTTTTTGGAGGTGAAATTTTCTATATATTTGAATAGGCGTGTTTTCGTAATGAGGTCATTGAACGTGCCCTCGGACATGTACGCCCTGAGAACGTTGTGATTAGGCTGCGCACTCGGGCGGTCTAATCAGCATCTTTACTCCATTACGAAAACACTCCTATTCAAATATATAGAAAATTTTATGTCCAAAAACTGAAAATTTTCTGATAAAAAAAAATCAGATATTTTTCATAATTCTGCTCAAAACATAGATTGTGGGTACTCGTTAGAACCTCCTCGATGAGGCGGTTCTAACGAGTACCCACAATCTATGTTTTGAGCAGAAATAAGAAAAATAATGTATACCCCTGTAAACCCCAGTTTTACTATATAAAAGTGGAGTTTAAGGGGGTCAAAATTATATAGGTATGTTTTCGTGATGTCGGCGCATTTTGGATGTCTAATGACTGAAAGTGTCATCATGCGGACAACGAAGTTTCCGACCTGACTGCGCGGATGCGCAGGCTGATTTACGTCACCATTGGGCGCACATCTAAGAAGGTATGTTTTCTAACGTTACGGCTTATTTTATGCGTGACAGTCGAAAACGGTCCTGACTTCACATGTCAGAAGGTACGTTTCTCCCGTTGCGGCTTATTTGATTATCAAGTAGACGGCATCATTTTCACTAAAGTGTTATCAAATACGATTTCGTCTTATGAGCCTCGCTATTTGAAAACGGGCCTTCGGGCATTTGCGAACAGTAAAGCGACTGCGCAGGCTGATCTGGCCTTAAATGTCCGTTAACAGAAGCAACCATTAGGAAAACACGCCTATTCAAATATATAGAAAATTTCACCTCCAGAAACTGAGAATTTTCGGATAAAAAAAACAACATATTTTTCATATTTCTGCTCAAAATCTAGATTGTGGATACTCGTTAGAACCGCCTTGGCGAGGCGGTGCTAACGAGTACCCACAATGTATGTTTTCTATGTTTTTGAGCAGAAATAAGAAAAATAATTTATACCCCTGTAAACCCCAGTTTTACTATATAAAAATGGGGTTTAAGGGGGTCAAAAATTACACAGGCTTGTTTTCGTGATGGGATGCTGCAGATTATATGAAAAAGGCCAGGATGATAATTTTACGCATGCACAAGATAATCTGAATCTGAGCATTTCGCGCATGATTGAAGGCGTTTTTTGTTTTTTTGTTGTTTTTTTTTTTCGCTTGACGCGGCCCGTATAGAATTGACCAAGTTTACATATAAGTCTGGTAATGTGAAAAGGTTCCTCAAAAGGGTATTCGTATGAGAATTAGAGCCCATTTCAGGTGTCCCAGTTCCAGTCTTATATTGTAGCCGACACATTATGCGCTTTACAGTTACTTACAGCAGAGATTCGTTATCTCAAAACTCCAAGGGACCAGATTTTTTGGTTTGACATAACAGTAGTTTGAGACAAAAGTCACTCTTCAACTTAAGTCAAACGTAAAAAAATATTTATTTTTTTACGTTTGACTTAAGTTGAAGAGTGACTTTTATATCGATGTAACACGCTTATTCAAATATATAGAAATTTTTGCACCCAAAAACTGAAAATTTTCAGATAGAAAAGAGAAAAAAAAATAAATAAAAAAAAAAAAGCAAAAAAAATATAAGAACATTTTTTTACCCCTATAAGCCCCAGTTTTACTATATAAGGGGGTTTAAGGGGGTCAAATTATATAATCGTGTTTTCGTGATGTTTTAGGGGTTACCATCGAATGAGCTTTTGAACTGACCAATCAGCAAATCGATTACAAAATTTAAAAAGTAAAATTATGTCCGATTCACTGTGTGTTATACGAGTATTTAACAATCGGCAAGCTTTTAACCGATTCAGAAACAAATTGGCGACGATATTGACTACAGAAAATGTGACGATGCTGAAAAAGTGTGTTTTATTTAATTTTATTTATTTAATTCTATTTTTATTTTATTATTATTATACTTTTTTTTTGTGGATACTATCTTTTTTATCGGCGGGTTTTCTTTTATTCAGACGAAAAAAAAAACAGTCTACGGACAGAGAATAACAGAGAATTTTATTAACAGGAAATTAAAATCGCAGTTGAACGGCGAAAATATATCGTACTTCCTAACGTTGCTATTTTGTAAACCAAATCGAAATCGGTACGCATAACGAAAATTCAGCAATTCAAATATATTGAAAATTACCCCACCAAACACTGAAAGCTATCAGAAAAAAAAAATCTGATATTTTCATATTTCTGCTCAAAACATAAGTTGTAGGCACTCGGTTCTAACGAGTACGTATATTCTATGTTTTTGAACGGAAATGTATACCCCTTTAAACCTCGGTTTCACTATATAGTGGGTTTGAGGAGGTAAAAATATATAGATATGTTTTCGTGTGCGTTTTATTATATGTTTTATTCCAGGTTATTCGATACTGACCTTTAATTGGTTTTCCCTAGACCTTGTGGATTGCATCTGGTTTTAATCAAATTGCACAGGTGAACACCTGTTCTCGTTGCGTATTTTTTTTTTTTTTTTTTTTTTTTTTTTTTTTTTTTGACATTCGGAATTCTATAAGATGCGAAGTGACAAAATACCATAACTTGTATGACATATCATTTAGCTCTAGCTGCCAGTGTCAAGAGCCCTCATTCTCGTTTTGTCACAGTAAAACCTCAGGGTGGGGGAGTGGGTGGCTTCCTGTATATGGCACAGTACGGATATGCGTGTCGAATGTCCCCTTCTTTTTAGCGCTGCCTGTTATATGATAAGCCCCCTTTTTTCAACAAAGTATCTGATTGACCCGATTTTTCTTGATTCGTATGTGAAAGGCCCCACTTTTCTGACATCCCGGTACATGTGTATATTTTTCGCTCAGAGAGTTTTCGAGGCTGCTTGTTCTCTTGGTATTAAATAAATTCACTGCGATTCACTGCGATATTTGTCTCACTACCTGCAATAAATGGGTATAAAATTTCAAAGGCAGTATATGAATAGATCAACATTTTGGACGATTAAGTATATGATTGGGTCAGTTACAGGTTTCAAAATACTGGCTCGCACACCCGCAGAAATTACGCCCCAAGATACCCTTTCCTTCCGCCACCCCCTACGAGAATGAAACGTATAATCCAATTAACACGTTTTTCAATGATGTTTCACGGATAACTTTAGGGAACCGAGCAAATATTTTGAATTGTTACTACAGGATTCCAACATGGTTTTTCATGCATTAACATTCGCCAGGTCCCGTGGGAGGTGTCGAAAACCGAGGCCGAAGGCGAATGTTCGATCGCTTTTATTGCATAAAAACTGAAAACATTTGCTACATTTTGCGTTATTTCTTGCACTATTTTGTTTCGTCTATTCACCGATGTCTCGCGAACGTTATTTCCACGGACTATGCTCGTTCTAGGGCCGGGCAGTACACATCTTGTAAAGGCAGCACAACTGTGGCCCCGGTACGATCATATTGAAAGTTGCGTAGCCGTGCATTAACAGCGCGTGAATTGCTTTGTTAATACACGGCTTTTCGCCGGTTAATGCACGGCTTTTAATAACGTGCGACACTGTTTTTTATGCAATGATATAGGAATCACACATGAATTTTCATGCATTAACATTTGCCGGGTCCCGAGGAAGCTGTTTGAACACGAGGCCAACTAGGCCGAGTGTTCAAATATCTTCCGAGGGACCCGGCAAATGTTATTGCAATGAAATAACCATGGATGATCGTTATTCTTACTATTCCAACGGCAAACTGTGACGAAAACGCCCCAAAACTCCATAAAGACTCTTCCAATGCGACCGTAAACCAAGATGACGGCTAGTTTAGAACGTTGCAAAGACAATCTGACGTCATCATAAAATTTTACAATGCTACGTTCAGGGCGACAACGTTACGTCGCTCAACATAATGTGAACAAAGCAAGCTCCTCTTGTGATTTCAAGAGATCAAAACCCATGTTCAAACAGCATGTGAATTTCATGATTTGAACATGGGTTTTGTTGTTTGAACACGACTTCTGGCCCATTTAAGCATAACTTCAAACAGCTATGTTCATAGAATTTTATGCAATATAACACTTTGTTGCATAAAAAGCAGTGTCGCACGTTATTAACAGCCGTGCATTAACCGGCGAAAGGCCGTGTATTAACAAGGCAATTCACGCTCTGTTAATGCACGGCTACGCAACTTTCAATATGATATATGCCTGGCCCTAGAACGAGCATAGTCCGTGCAAATTGCGTTCGTGAGACATCGGTGGAAAAGCGAAACAAATAGTCCAAGAAATAAAGCGAAATGTAGCAAATGTTTTCAGTTTTATGCAATAATAGCGATCGAACATGATTTGTCAATGCATTAACATTCGCCAGGTCCCTTGGGAGGTGTTGAAAACCGCGGCCTCCGGCCTCGGTTTTCAACACCTCCCACGGGACCTGGCGAATGTTAATGCATGAAAAACCATGTTTTATATTAAACTAGGGTGAAGAGTTGGTACTTGAAAATCGATTTTACCCCGTCACCACACACACGATTCTTTTATTACTGGTCGTTCTAAGGCAGTGGTTCTAGTGTTGTTTGTTCTTTGCGTGGTATTCTGGCTTCTCGCTGTGGAGATTTTTGCGTGTTTTATTGTTGAATTATTTTATTGTTCGTTGTCTTATTTTTGAATTATTTAATTGTTCGTTGTCTTATTGTTGAATTCTATGGATCCTGTCTACTGTCCTTTCGACATCTCTCGGAAATACGTATTTTGTTTGTTTCATTTTAAATCTTATCAGAAACCATTTTTCTTCTCTATTTCTGTCTTATGTTCTCAAATTTTTATAGCAAAAATTAAATTTACGGCCAAGAATTGGTCTGACCTATGCAATTTCTATAGTGAAGTGTTTTTTTTTTGTTGTTTTTTTTTGGTTTTTTTTTGGTTTTTTTTTTTGTTTTGTTTTTTTGTTGTTGTTTTTTTTTTGTTGTTGTTTTTTTTTTTTTTTTTTTTTCTTTTGTTTTGTTTTTTTATTGTTTTTTTATTGTTTTTTTTTTTTGGTATTTTTGTATCAATTTTTTTTTTTTTTTTTTTTTTTTTATTTTTCTTTGCTGAATTTTAATTACTGATGTTTCACAACAACATTGTGAAATTTCAGAAAAAAATGAACAAGCGAAACTTGTTGAAAATCTGCCTCCAACTTACCTATCTTACAGATTTCTGCATAATTTGCATTCGTTTTTACCATGGGAAAAAATAAAAATATTTGATTTAAAAAGAAACAAAAAAAAAACAAAAAAAAACAACAAAAAAAAAAAAAAACAACAATGACTAGAATAAAACTTTTTGTGCATAGTTATGACAAACGGCTTTTATTAAATCATGTCAAAAGATTGCAAATTTACTTCTTCTGCGTAAAGCGCCAAGCCAAAAAACGATAAAAGTGATGTTTTACCACATATGCCTAGTGGACTATTCTACCTTAAGCTTTGGACAGGTCCATATCCTATATAAGGGGTGCTTGGTTAGTTTTTACTACTACCATGTTTTTAAGAAATTTCTAAACTTATCACAAACATTGTACACCCTGATCAGACGCCGCTTTTCGCGGTGACTGATCCGGGTCTACATTGTTTGCTGATGTCCTTTTTATGGGACGCTAGCTTTAAATGGGTTAAGGGGGTCAAATTTATATAGGCATGTTTTAGTGATGGAAAGCTGGTTGCTTTCGTTTTCTCTTGTTTCTGGCTTGTGTATCATATGTTTTCATTGCCAAAGGTAGGCTATATTCTATATTTGCAACTCTTTCGGGATATCTATTCTAGTTGTAGAGAGGGACCCGATCGAAATCAGTATATATCTACTGAGGCAAAAGAAGAAATTAAATACATCTGGAATAAAATAGCCACAACTTGATATTTCATTACAGATTGTTTTGGAAGTAACTTGAGCTACGTCTGATCATAAGATGAACGGCGAATGCCCAGATCAACTTGCTAATGCGTGTGGTCTAGCCAGACTGTTCGCTGTCCGCTGCCAAAATAATTGTAAAGCGCCGAAAATGACGTCATTGGCTGTAAAGATATTGATCAGATTGATGGAATTATTGCAGCTGGGCGGTATTTGACTTGTCACAAAAGTCCTGAAGTACGTTTCATCGTGACGCGGTTCCCGTGTAAAACGAGCCTTCGATATTGTGATATCGTGTCACGAGAAAACAAATATGATATGCGCACAACGAAGGCGCTGATCAGACTGCGCATGTGCGCAGTCAGATCATGGCCTCCGATGTCCGGTTATATTATTTCTGGAGGTAACTGTAAATTATGTCGATACACAGCAGTCCCTGATCAGATAGTGCAGCTTCGCTGTCAGACCCTGATTTGCACTGGTCGCATACACCCCGAAGGCCTTTTTTCTCATGGCGCGGCTTAGCGGTCTCCGGTGCCGCGTGAAAAAGGACATTACCACCTCTGTGGACAACGAATGCTCAGATCAGTCTGTGCATCGACTTAGTCTCAGTAGTCTTTTTTCATTTCGTCGATATACAGTCGATCCTCAATACCTCGAACCTCTTTGGGACCATGGAAATTTGTTCGAGATATGGATAGTTCGAGCCACTAATGGTAATTCATGGCGCCAGGTCAGGAAGCAAATGGCGATAATTTAGGATAAATTTTCGATTTTTTTACACAATAATGTTATGTTGAGTGTACCCATTAGAATGACCTCGATGAGGCGATTCTAATGACTACACACATCATACAATGTCATGATGTAATAAAAACATTATCTTAATTATTTGTTTTTCTTGGGGTATCGGAAGAATTTCGTATGGACTCAAAAACTAGTTCGAATTAGCCATGGTAAACGAACCATCGGTGTTCGAGCTATTGGGATGTGAAAAGATGGGTCTGACCAGAATGTGTGAATGCGGTGGCTGCGAAAGTGGTGGCTGCGAAAGCGGTGGCTGCGAATGCTGTGGGTGTAAGTTGCCTACATATTGTATAGAGGTTCTTTTCACGAATTTGGATAATCTGTTACGGTTTGGCGTATCAAATAATGTTGTTTCACATATCAAGTATCGTTCAAAGTCAAATGTGCAGATGGCCTACTTCTCACTCGATCGAGGTGACATGCGCGAATGTGATTCGGCTTTTTCCGTGTATAATAAATAATAAAGCCACATCTTCGGTTTCTTTCGCGTTCATTCGATATCATGAGTTCTTCATTACGGTGGGTATCAATCCGTGATTAAAGAAGACGGAGAGTGTGCAGAAAATGGTTCAGCGTGTTTTTGTCCTGATTCTGTTCGTAGCCACGGTCTGTAAGTTGACTTCTCTCTCTCTCTCTCTCTCTCTCTCTCTCTCTCTCTCTCTCTCTCTCTCTCTCTCTCTCTCTCTCATAACAAACGAACCGGGACAGATTAATTCCCATTACGAAAACACGCCTATTGAAATACATGTATATTGAAAATTTTACAACCGAAAAAAAGATAATTTTCATATTAAAAAGAATCTGATATTTTTCATATTCCTGCTCAAAACATAGATTGTGGGTATAGGGCGGTCCTAACGAGTACCCACAATCTGTTTTTTTTTTTTTTTTTTTTTTTTTTTTTTTTTTGTTTTTTAGCAACGTAAGAAAATTAATGTTTACCCCTGTAAACTCAAGTTTTACTGTTCACATTACGAAAACACGCCTATTCAAATATGTAGAAAATTTCACCTCTAAACCTTAAACATTTCAGATAAAAAAAAAAAACTCTTATTTTTCATATCTCTGCTCAAAACATAGATTGTGGGTACTCGTAAGAACCGCCTCGGCGAGGCGGTTCTAACGAGTACCAACAATCTATGTTTTCGAGCTTGAGCAGAACTAAGAAAAATAATGTATACCCCTGTAAACCCCAGTTTTACTATATAAAAATAGGGTTTAGGGAAGTCAAAATTATATAGGTATGTTTTCGAGATGAAAAGTGGAGTTTAAGGGTGTCAAAATTATATAGGCGTGTTTTCGTGATGCTACAAGAATTCATGTGTCCAGCGAAGACTTGGATCCGACTGCATACTGTGTGATTGTACAGTCTGATCTTAGTCTTTGCATATAACATGAAGGATTCCGAATGAGGAACAGTTTGGCTACCAAGCATATTAAGACATATTATGCACCTAACCCTTGTCCTGCTGAATAACTTAGGATACCACGCCCACTTCTAATTTTCAGCCAATGAGATTACTTAACCCAGATTGTTGATATAAATTCACATACTTAATTGCAAATAGTGCAGATCCAGATCAGTTTGCTTTTGATCTGGATCTACACTGTTTGCAAAGACAGGATGTATCCGGGCCCAGCAGGACTAGGTATAAAATGTGGTTAGAAGCGCAAACAATGAGAAACTGGTTTAAAAACAGCCAAAGTATATAGAGGATATTTATTCTTTTTCTGTGAATACCATAAATATTGTCATCGAGTGAAATGAAAACATCAGTATTTTCACGAGTGCGAAGCACGAGTGAAAATTTGAATGTTTTCATTACACGAGATGAAAATTTTTATGGTATTCACTGAAAAAGAGCTTGGACCCAATATAGTCCGAGAAAAGAGTAAATTTTCTTTTTATTTTATTGTTCACACGTCAATGCGCGTTTCTGACGTCATAAGTAAAGTAACGTCACCAAGCAAAACATGAACGTCATGGCGTCGACGCTCAGTGCTTAACATAGGAACCGCTGGAGAGACAAAAAAAAAAAGTTTCGGCGAATCAAAATAATTTTGATACCATAATGTTCCTTACATTCTAACTAAGAAAATGCATACCAACACTTGATAGTTTAGTTCAGAAACAAAGAAGTTAGAAGTGTTCAAAAATCTGAAGTGGAGGTAACATCCACTTCTGAAACAGTGAAGAAAACCGAAGTCGTCCAAAGCGAAGAGTGAAAATATAAATCGTATCATTCACTATAGTGAAATGATACGATATCAATTCACTAGAGATTGATACCACTTTTATTTTCATCAGATATACACTGATTTTACCGCTAACAATGAAATATAAAACTAACCCTAACAATGTAGACCCATGAAAAGCTGATTAAAAATTGCAATATTGACAATCACCCAGGAGACCCCTACATGTATCAACCATATTTTCACTATATTCTATGGCGAAATAAGGAGTAACACATTGCACTGACTTGTTAACGTAAGGTTTTTTGTTTTTTTTTCTATAAAGCGTTGCCGGGTACCAGTGCAGTTCTAGGATGTCCTTGGCAAGTGAAGTTCTGTGATGAGATGTGTCAGATGAGAAATTATTTACATGGAATGTGTGTTGAGAGCAAATGCAGGTGTGTTCCACGAAAAACGGAACCCAGCTCGCAGTTCGGGTGCCCTGAAGAATGGCTATACTGTAATAACGTTTGTCGGAAATTTGGAAATTTTCATGGAAGTTGCACACCAGACGGTACCTGTCAATGTCATCACATTCTAGATAAAAGTAATTAAAGGTTAGTTAATAATATTGAAATCCGTTTGCTGGACATTTTGAAATAATCACGGAAGTTGTACACCTTAATGGTCTCTGCCAGTGACTTCTTTTTATTATTATTATTATTATTATTATTATTATTATTGTTATTATTATTATTATTATTATTATTATCATTATTATTATTATTTTCAAGATAAAACTTATTAAAGGTTCCTGTAATGTGCCAAAAAAATTAAGTTTAATCGATTAACCCATCTTAGTCTGGAGACCCAAAAACATAATTGGCAAACAGTTGACGCCGCAGAGGGTCTCCACTGTTTGCAAATATTCTCTGGAAATATTTAAGCATTTGCCGGTCCGAAGATACGTTTTTATCCCCAGTCTTTAGCAATGGAGATAGTGTGAATGCCTGCGCCCGTCCGTCTGTCCTTCTCTCATACGATTTCCTCTTAAACCACTGGCCGGAATTTAACCAAACTTGCTACATTACTTTTCCGCGTGATAAGGGTGTGAGAGAGCAACATTATCTTCCGCCCGTCCGTCACGCTATCTCCTCTTAAACCACTGGGCGGATGTTACAGTAACTTGCTGCATGTCTTTCCAAGGTGATGAGGGTGTGCGGGAGCAACATTATTTTTCCGTCCGTCCATCCGTCTGTCTGTCAGGCTATCAGCAATATTAGCACCGGGCCCTGAGGTTACGAAACATTTTTTCATGCTCAACTCAGCTGAGCATGAATTTTTCTCTGTTAATAAATATGAAAATGCCAACAATAGTTGGCATTTTCATATTTATAAGCGGAGAATATTTCATGCTGAGCTATATTTAGCAAGAAAGAATTTGCAATCGTTAGTAATTTGAGATTTAATAGCAGGACAAATTTCATGTTCAGCTCAGTTGAGCATGAAAAATGTTTTACTACCACGGGCCCAGGATGCCATCGACTACGCACTCTAGTCTGACATTGAGGCCCATGCGTACTCTGGCCTTGAAATTATAAAACTTTTTTTCATGCTCAACTCAGATGAGCATGAAATTTGTCCGGCTATTAAATCTCAAATTACAAACCATTGCAAATTCCTTCTTGCTAAACATAGCTGAGCATGAACATTTCTCTGCTTATAAATATGACAATGCCAACTATTTTTGGCATTTTCATATTTATTAGCAGAGAAAAGTTCCTGCTCAGCTGAGGTGAGCATGAAAAGTTTTATAACCTCGACCCTGATAGGTGGTTGGGACTGCACGTGAGATCACTTTGTCTTAGTTTGTTCTAACCCATTTATGCAGAGTGTAGATTTTGATGAGCCGTAGATTGCTATTCTGATATGATTTTCGACTGAGAACCCTATTTGTAACAATCGTTCGGATTGGATTCAAATATAGAAGAGTCCACTTCATAAACTCAGGGATGAACGGATAAATTCCTTTTTACATTTCAGATGTCTGAACAACGTTTGTCCAGGAGAAAGCGCCGTCGACAAGAAGACACTGTCAGAGCAAAGTGATTATCAAATGCTGAATATAGGATGTTTTCAACAAGACTGCAGTTTTATTGAATTCAACACACAGATTTTGTATTGATTATCATATATATTTTATTTGTATCGTCTTAAATATTTTTTCTCAAAATAAAAACGAAAATAATATCAAGTTAAAACATTGTTCCACATAAAATCAAAATTAAATCAGATTAAACATACAGACCGTTTGGACAGGTTTTCACGGAAACATTCCGTCGTTTAAAATAGCGATGTCCGGGCGGGTGGGCGTCGGGCGTCGTCCATAGTTTACCTTTTGGTTACCTTTTTTTCAAAGTATCATGTTACCGTTATTCATCAGTGGAGAAACATAAATAAATAAATAAATAACGTCGATAATGCCGTTAGGCATTTTTCTTGTTTCATGCTCAACTCAATTAAGCATGAATCCAATATTGTTCATATTTCAATGGACGCTAATAAAATTGCCTTTATTACTTATATTTATGTTATATTCTATCCATTATTTGACGATTTAACGCAAACATCTGGTTCGAACACTTGAAATAAGAAAACAATTTCACGCAGTTTTCCTGTTAACAACGGAACAGCTTACATCCAATCGTCGCCCAATCATATTGAAGAGAACCATGGTTTATTTTGACGTCACAAAATGATCATATACGTCACATGAGACAGTGTATTTATTGAAGTATGGACTACATTGCGTTCCTAATGCTAAGTATAGGGATTTTTTTTTTTTTTTTTTTTTTTTTTTTTTTTTTTTTTTTGCAAATGCATTGACAAAGTAAATGTTTCATTATATTAAGGGAAAATAAGACTTGGCATTGAATGAGAATTTTCTGCCCTAGCCTCTTCCCAGTCAGCATTCTACCTAAATCTATATCGGGCCGTCATCGGCCCGTCAGGGTAGCTGACGGGCCGATGACGGCCCGATGTAGATTTACGTAGAATGCTAGCTGGGTTTGTCTCTAAAATGCACAATAATATCAAACTGTCGCCCGTTGTAGATGTAATTAGCACTTATGGGGCGGAACTTCTGAATTGAGACGTTACATGAAGTGAAAATAATTGTGACGTTTTGAACAGAATAGAGAGGCAGGCAATGATCAGGAACCGAACACCCTGCGTTCCAAAACACCGAAGGTAAAAAAGGATGCACTTAAAGTAACGGCACCACAATCAAAACACTACAAACAGACTACTGTGCTTTCGACATCTTTCAGAAAGTCGTTTTTTGCTCGGCGCTTTAAACAGAAGAAGTAAATTTGTAAACTTTTGTCATGATTTAATGCAAAACCATTTGTCGTAACTACCTATGCGCAAAAAGTTTTATTCTAGTCAGTGTTTTTTCAAAAAATCCAATATTTTCACTTTTTCCCATAGTAAAAATGAATGAAAATTATGCAGAAATTTGTAGGGTAGGTAACTTGGAGGAAGATTTTTAACAAGTTTCACTTGTTCAATTTTTTTTTAAATTTTCACAATATTGTTGTGAAACATCAATAATTCAAATTCAGCAAAGAAAAGTAAACAATATTTACTAAGACAAAAATTCAAAAAAAATCATTTTACTATAGAAATTGCATAGGTCAGACCAATTTCTGGCGATAAATTTAATTTTAGTGTACATATTTGAAAATAAAACACAGAAACAGAAAAGACAAATGGTTTCTGATAAGATATAGTCAATCAGAACAAAATATTTTCATTTAAGATAAAACGCCAAGCAAAAAACGTCTTTCCGAGAGATGTCGAAAGGACAGTAGTACTAATCTTCCATGTGGCCCTCTTTTTTCCTGGGTAGAAACCAGTACTAAGCAAATATATGCTATAAGCAGAAGCTGAAAGTGGGTCAACCTGAACATGGGATTTCCTTCAAAAGGAATCTACCAGCAAAGCTAAGACTACCTTGCAGGGAGCTGCATAGATTCTTCCACTACACAGGATATCATATTGATTCTTGGCAAAAATATACTGGCTTACACAAAGTTTATTACCCCAACAAAAATGCAAAAAAGGTAAGAGAAAAGTCCAGAGAGTGCCACAATCACAAACCGCAGCCCCTCCCAGACCCCAAGAGGAAGAGGAAACCGACAAACCCAAACAAGCACAAACCGAACAAACGCACGAAAAGCACCAAGACCACCCACCCCCCCGGCAAACCCCCTCCCCAAGCGAGGCAATGACAACACCAAAAGGACCGAAAAACACAATAACAAAACGACACAAGGAAAAACACACAACAAATCGCCTCGTAGAATAAACAACAAAGCAAAAAAGAGCAAGACCAAGACCGTGCAAACCTGTGAATGATGCTTTTGTCGATGTATTGTAATCCACCGTACTTACCTTAAGTATTAGGACACCGGAACTCCATACCATAGTTATTCTTAAGTTTGAACAAGAACAAATAACCACTATAGGGATCAAACATGGTTTTTCATGCAATACCATTCGCCAGGTCCCGTGGGAGGTGTTGAAAACCGAGGCCGAAGGCTTCGGTTTTCAACACCTGCCAAGGGACCTGGCGAATGTTAATGCATTGAAAAACCACGTTCGATCGTTAATTTTGCATAAAAACTGAAAACCGTTGCTACATTTCGCGTTATTTCTGGTACTATTTTGTTTCGCCTTTTAATTGATGTCTCGCACATGCAGTTTTCACGGACTATGCTCGTTCTAGGGCCAGGCAGTGCATATCTCGTACCGGCAGCAAATCTGTGGCCCCGGTCTGATCATATTGAAAGTTGCGTAGCCGTGCATTAACAGAGCGTGAATTGACTTGTGAATACATGGCTTTTCGCCGGTTAATGCACGGCTGTTAATAACATGTGATACTGCTTTTTTATGAAATAATGTATAAAAACAGAAAACAGAAATCTGATCTGATTTTCGGGAGAGCACTTGATTTATGAAACATTTAGAGCCTGTCCATGCTAGACGAGTTCTGTAAAAAGAGTAGACTACAAGTGGAGGCTCAAGTATGACACAGAGATTCATTACAGAATAAGCCAATAGATATCGGGAGATAAAAGGTCGTGAATGAGTCACGATTGTTTTTCGATATATTTAGAAGCTATGTAATGGTCTATATCAACCTTATGATGACAGAAAGTGTTTGGGGCTTTCCAGTGCATCATACATGACAGAAATTCTCAAACCGTTTAGGTCTACTAGTAATTACTATACAGACAATAATTTCATACTATCAGTGCCAATGGAACAGACTTTGTTTTCTGTATACTTCCCACCTACAGACTTCTTGTAGCTAGAAGGGAACGACAGATGAGTGCAGATTACCAGTTTTCAAGAGAAGGTGGCCAGGAGTAGGCAATTATCAGTATTAATAAATAATAATCCGAGTTGTAGCTTTTACAAGAGGTTTGATCTACGCTAAGCACACAATAAATTTTAACAGGTTAAAGGAAAAGTCAAGGAAGTACAACAATCACAAGTCAAAGCCAATCCTTGACACCAAGAGAAAGAAGACAGAGACACAAACCAAGAGGCGCAAAACAATCACACGTACAAAAAGCACACAGATCGGCTCTCTCGATCTCGCTATTTCCCTTGCGAGTTGATCGCTTTGCTAAGACTGAAAAACACAAGGACAAACGCGGCAAGACTTAATATAAATCGCCTCGTATATCAACCATAAAGCTACACATCGGGACCACCGCCTTAGAACGATTAGTAGTATAAAATACCTGGGGTTAAAGCTGATTGAAGATTGACATTAGTCAATGTGACTTCAGAGGTCAGTGTGACATATTTCATGGTTCAGTCACTGGTCTATATATTTGAGGAGACTTCTTGCTGGATTAACATGACACGTGAATATTTGCAGTCAGTCTTCAATCAGCTTTAATATTAATTGTATGCTTCGCACAGACCAAGCCTTTTTGTGAAAGCGAACACTTGTTTCTCGGAATCTGTCAATGGCAGATACACCAAACACCTCAGATCTGTTTTACAGGGAGTGCCATTAATCAAATCGAACAGTTGATGGATTATGTCAATCAGCTTTAACAATTATTATGTGCTAAACGTTGACCGAGCTTTTTGTGAAAGTTGATACTTAGTTTTAATAACGCTATTATAGCAATCCATGGTAAAAAAAAAAACAACAACAAAAAACATTGGGCTGGTCCATGACCTTTCATGAAATGCTTCCGGGGCCAAGGCAGATATCAAGATTGTCTACAGGTGTAGACAATAAATTTAATAATTTTCAGTTATATATATAAAGATTGATTACAGTACAGTACAGAAAGAAAGAAAGAAATAAAGAAAGAACAAATACTTATTGCTCTATATTGCTTTTCAAACAAAAACATTTCACTTGGTTTCGGAAATTTGCATTACGCTGCGTTCATTTCGTACATTAAAATCAGCCCGTTTGGATTCTATGTTTCCGATTTGTTTCAACTGAGGTATAAGACCCGGTTTCGGGTTAACCGACATATGGTCACCGATATAATAATGCATTGTGGATCAACAATGGATTGAGCATAGACAATAGTCATTTGCATGAAAGTCATATTGTTACATTTAATCCATAAAATATCTTATCCTAACTAACGTCTGTTTAAAACAATTCAATACCCAACAGCATGCATAGTTTATAACTTTGCTTCCCTTTTTAAATAACCTTTTAATCTCTGCAGATCGGGAAAATGCTTTGCAAACAGTGTATATCCAGATGAGACGGCTCGTTCATCAGGATCTACACTGTTTGGCATTCTGTTGTACATTTTTGACTGATTTACCTTTTTGCAAAACTGTGTTTGTCCAAATTCAAAGATGGAATAGTCCGCTTTAGAAACTCGGGGTTGAAAGGGTTAACAGCACATTTCCTTCCTCCGTCTCACAGTCAGTTTAAGAAAGCTGGTGCCTGTTTATTGCTGTTTGTGGTCGAGCCCAGCTTTTGGCTTTCTTTTGATCTAGCATCATAAGTCCATTGAAGCCTTTATAGTTTGTTTCGTTGCTGTAGTGTGATTCTGTGTTTGTGATCTTTAACTGGGCTGCGATAAAAAGTGCAAGTAAAACATGTATTTTTTTTTTTTTTTTTTTTTTTTTTTTGCTCGTTTGTGTGTTTTTGTTTCTTTTAACAATTAAGTTTGGGTAACAGAAGTGCCACCATTTTGGGAAAGGGTTTCCAACTTTGCTTGCCATCTGTTCTTTTGTGGCTGTTTAATTGCATCTGTCTGTTTTTCCCTTTGATGCTGAGTCAATTTGCCCTTGATCTCTGCGCCTGTTGGCGCTCGTCATTAGGTACAGGGATCCAGGGCAAACAGTAGCCATCTCTTTGCACTTCTCTCCAGCCCTGATGAGGTATAGGAAACTACTCGGACCGAACACATGCGGTCAAACTTAAATGGCTCGAACATCTTTAGGGCCAAAGAAACTTGTTCGAGACATGGGTAGTTCGAGCCATTGAGGGTTTATCATGGTGCCAGACCAGGAGCAAATGGCGATAATTTAGGGGTCTTTTTGATCGTTTATATGGTATGTTGTGTGTACTCATTAGAATCGCCTCGATGAGGCGATTCTAATGAGTACATACAGCATACAATTTTTATGATGAAACATGAACATTTATCTAAATATTTATTTTCTTGAGCTGTCGGAAGAATTTCGTATGGACTAGAAACCGAGTTCGAATTAGCCAACTTGAAGGTAAACGAGCCATCGGTGTTCGAGCTATTGAGTTTCGGTTTCATTTATAATTTCGATCTGCATGAAATGTTTCGATTGAGTAAAATTATTTAAACCCACGGTGGTTTATATTGTTATCCGTTCCAAGTACAGTCGAACCTCAATACCTCGAACATCTTTTGAATCATGTAAATTATTCTCGATATGGGTAGTTCAAGCCTCTGAGGATTAATCATAACGCCAGATCAGGAGGCCAAGGAATATAATTTAAGGATGTCTTTTCGTTCTTCTGTACAATAGTTATATGTTGTGTGTACTCATTAGAATCGCCTCGATGTTAGCTTTTCCTGCAAAAATGGTCACTTTTTTTAAAGGGTTCGGGCCTAAAAGCAAAGAATTTGCACCCAAAGTACACACCTTTTTTTCAGAAAAAAGGAGAAAATGAAAGAGTTATCTGCCTTGAAAGTATGCCCATTTCCGTTACTTCTGAACAAAACAACAGTCAAAAATACCAATTATGGTATGTACTCTAAATATTAGTAAAGTCTGTCCTATTAGTAAGGGCCGCTTTCCTGAAGCAGGTAAAACAATTTTGATAAAGTTGCCTCCCCTTAAAGAATGTTCATTACCCTGAACGTGTTGGGTGCATCAGGAGATAAGGTTTTGATAGACAAGCCTAGCAAGAACTGTAGAAAGAAAACGCCATTATAAGCATTGATTCAATCAAGCAATTAAAAGCGTAAATCATATTGTCATTTGTCAGCTGCATTATAATTAAGGGCGGCCATCTTAGCTTTGAAATTTGTTTCAAGTTTAATGTTTTTTTCTTATGCAAGCATTGTGGTCTTCAAAGGTTGCCATTACGAAAACATGCCTATTCAAATATACTGAACATTTTAACCCCCAAAAAATGAAAATTTTCAGATAAAAAAAATCTGATAGTTTTCATATTTCTGCTCAAAACATAGATTGTGGGTACTCGTTAGAACCGCCTCGGCGAGGCGGTTCCAACGAGTACCCACAATCTATGTTTTTGGGCAGAAAAAAGAAAAATAATGTATACACCTGTAAACCCCAGTTTTACTATATAAAAGTGGGGTTTAAGGGGGTCAATATTATATAGGCATGTTTTCGTAATGCCATATTGTTTTCTGTTATCTTTTTTTTTTTTCTTTTTCTTTTTTTTTTTTTTTTTTTTGTACAAGAGAATAGCTAATTTTGGCCCTTTCAGGCCTCATCTCTGACCTTCAAAAACAATTCAAAATATCCGTAATAAGCTCAGCACAACGGACCATAACAGAAAAACTGCATTACTATACAAGTAAAACTACCGCTTTAGCTGTCCTTAGATTAATCAGAAGATCGACTGTAGATATTCATATAGAAACATACTACGACATAAAGGATCAAAGCACTGATAGCACTGCTAGGTCGATTATCTCTGAGTGTAGGCTGGGAAAATGGACCTGAACGGGGATTTAAAACTGTTTCATTTAACCCTTAGCTTTCTGTTCTGATCTTGGTCTGCACTGTTTGTCAGTGTCCAGTCAAGGCTTTAGAGATAACCCTCATTACACGGCACTTTTACGTCACAATGACAAGAATGACGCGGCGATAAATAACCGTTACATGGATTTCGTACAAACGCATTGTTTGATTTTACTGGTCAATGATAATCACAAGGACAACACCCTTAAGGAAATTTTGGTGTATGTATACTTAGAGTCAACTGAAAACATTCGAGCCATACTATGAAAATTTTCTCATTGTAATCTACGCGTGCTGTTACACAAGTGGAATGAATAAACGTTCAAGGCAAGTAACTGTGTCAAAACACCGTTTCCATTCTGAAAAGAGGTCTATCATAAAAGAAAAGAATTTGCTCACCCGAGATAGCAAATTCTTTGTATTTAGAGTAGACCTATTCTTTTTCAGATGACGAAAAACAAACAAATTTTATCTCCCATCACGAAAACACGCCTATATAATATTGACCCCCTAAAACCCAACTTTTATTTAATAAAACTGAGGTTTACAGGGGTTTACATTATTTTTCTTATTTCTGCTCAAAAACATAGATTGTGTACTCGTTAGAACCGCCTCACGGAGGCGGTTCTAACGAGTACCCACAATCTATGTTTTGAGCAGA
Organism: Anodontia alba; assembly: GCA_964016985.1. Lineage (NCBI taxonomy): Eukaryota > Metazoa > Mollusca > Bivalvia > Lucinida > Lucinidae > Anodontia > Anodontia alba. Next base: position 34,322,494 of record OZ024838.1, read on the forward strand.
AATAAGAAAAATATCGGAGTTTTCTATCTGAAAATTTTCAGTTTTTGGAGGTGAAAGTTTCATTGTATTTGAATAGGCATTTTTCGTAATGCTTGTACAAAAGGGTGGAAATCTACCCAGTGTATCAACTCACCTTAATAATAATACTGTAGGAGAAACTTTTATCTTTGTGGATTTTATCGATGTGTGGACTCCGGCGAATTACTCTCAAACTGAAAATAAAAGCTAAAAGCTTTTTTTTTTTTTTCTTTTGTTTTCTTTTATAAATTATTTTCGTGTTTCGCCAAAGTTTACACATTGATAAAATCCATAAAAAAAAATAAATTATTCATTCCTCATACTTCCAACTGTGTCATCAAAATATAACAAACTATGTCAAAAACGTCAATCGTGTCAGTCCAAGAAAGGAAAGTAGATCCGATGGAGTGCTGCTCTGGACTTTATTGAAGTGTAAAACTTTTCCTTCAGTCAATCAAATTCCGTGAAATGTGCACGATATAACCTAATCACGACAGACTCACCAAGCTGTGTAGGGGTTGGGCTGGGGATTGGTAGACAATGTTTCTTTTATGGATTAGTAGTCTTCATGTTCCTGTTTATAGTTTCTTCTGTTTCTGCATCAGATCGCACTGAGCTCGTTGCTTTGCATCAGGAAAACATGCCTATATAATTTTGACCCCCTTAAATCCCACTTTTATATAGTAAAACTGGGGTTTAGAGGGGTATACATTATTTTTCTTATTTCTGTTCAAAATATAGATTGTGGGTACTCGTTAGAACCGCCGCGCTGAGGCGGTTCTAACGAGTACCCCCAATCTATGTTTTGAGTAGAAATGTGAAAAATATCAGGATTTTTTTATCTGAAAATTTGCAATTTTTGGTGATGAGATTTTCAATATATTTGAATAGGCGTGTTTTCGTAATGGTTTCGATTATGTGTGCTGTGCCTCATTGTGATGTTTCAATGATGAAACAAATAAACCCTAAGTGGACCGAAAATATGCTCACAATTTTAGCTGCATCAGAATTAAGGACGCTGTGGCGCGCGATTAAAATTGGTTAAAATATGTTCACAATTTTAGCTGCATCAGAATTAAGGACGCTGTGGCGCGCGAGTAAAATTGGTTATCTCTCTCTCTCTCTCTCTCTCTCTCTCTCTCTCTCTCATTCCGCCCCACCCCTGGTAGTTTTCTTTTCCTACTTAATCGGTTCCGTTGTATCTATTATTTGTTTGTATGTCGGTGGTTTCCTATGTGGCATTTTTTTATCGCTTGTTTTGGTTATTCGGGACAGCTGTGTTTCGTAAATATCGTGACTGTGCTTCGTAAATATCGCGACTGTGCTTCGTAAATATCTTGACTGTGCTTCGTAAATATCGTGACTGTGCTTCGTGAATATCGTGACTGTGGCATTTTCTGGGTATCTTCACTTATAAGCCACAGCGTAACATCACGAAAACATGCCTATATAATTTTGACCCACTTAAACCGCACTTTTATATAGTAAAACTGGGGTTTACACGGGTATACATTATTTTTCTTATTTCTGCTCAACAACATAGGTTGTGGGTACTCATTAGAACCGCCTCACTGAGGCGGTTCTAACCACAATCTATGTTTTGAGCAGAAATATGAAAACTATTAAAACTTTTTGTCTGAAAAGTTTTATTTTTTGATGGTAAAATTTTCAGTATATTTGAATAGGCATGTTTTCGTAATGAGAAAAGTGCCCTCCGACATGTGCACCAACAAAGACTCAAACTATCCTGCGGATTCGTACAGTCTGATCATAGTCTTCAATGTCCGCATGAAGAAATTTTGCATCCCTACCTATCTAAAATGTGCGCAGTGAATATTCTAAACAGAATGCTCCAATGCACAGGCTGATCTGAATCTATGCTGGGCGCACATGTCCGACGGTACAATACATACCTGAAGAGTTGTTTGTATATCTATATTATTACGGCCCTAATCTGTGGTGTACTTCAGATTTACTTTCTTTCTTTTTCTTGTTGTCATATGCACTAATGTAATATTTGAAATTCCATTGTTTTGTGTTTTGGAAGAGTGTTATCTAATGTTGGCATAGCTGGTATCATCAGTGTCTAAAGGCAATAAAATATATTTCTCTACAATAGATATCGCCTATAGAATGGTCGCTGTTCTTATGGTCAATGTTATTTTTTATTCGGCCCGCATTGCCTGCCAAGCAGATGCACAACGTTGACACAACGTCGTATCAACACTGAAACGACGTTGTTTCAACGGTGTGTTTTGTTGAGGGTACGCATTACTTTACTTAGGTACACTATTTCTATACCGCGGTATGACATACCTATACCACGGTGCGACAGTACTATAAACGGCAAAAAGATTGCCTTTGGAAGCAAAGAACACACTACGGATTAGAAAATGGGAGTCTGGGTTTTATTGAAACTCTTCATAAGCAGCAATGAAGTTTGCAACACTGCTTACGCCCTCTAGCGTATACATCAGCAAATCTCCATTTTCAAAGATATCATCATGGGCGCAAAGGAAATGAAATATAATCAGCACTATAGTGATGTAAGTGGAGAGGTTCTACCGCCGCCACAATGCACTAACACCAGCTGCAATGTAGTAACATTAACGCAAAAAAGATACCACGCTACGACAGCACATATCTTCACATATATGTACTGTCTGGCGGGTGACAGTAACACATAGAAATTGAGGAGAAGTAATACATACACTTTGTGAGGACAAGTCTCCAAATCTGTTTTGCCAAAAAATGTTAAATCTAAAAGGAACAAAATTGCTCCCCTGTGGAGCCTCTGCTTTTCTTTTAAATTAAAATACAATTTATAAAGGGCTTGGCTTGCAAGAAAAGAAATTGAAAGTCACAAACAAGACTCCTATGTAAAACATGGCAGAACAGATCTAATCTTCCTAAAATTCTACAGCTAATAAAGAAACACTGATAAATCACAACGTATATATTTTATGTTTACTTTATTTCAAGATATATATATATATACTCAGAAGCTAATTAAGTACATGTAAACAGGTAATTCACGTTCTATTTCTCATCTGATTTTTACATATCCACATAGATCTGTGGTGTCATAGTTAAGAACAATTATTTACGAAACATTTATTATAATTTATAAGAGATTCTGTCAAAAAGCAAGGAAATGACATTGACTGAAACCTGTAAGGGGTCTGAATCAATATTTGCGAATGTATAGCTTGAGTAATGACTGGAAATATTGTTATAACTAAGAGGCCATAACTCCATGAGTTTTAACTGCAAAAAGAACAAGCTTTTGTGTTTTGAAAAGCCAAACGTTTGATAAATCTGACCATAAAACAATTTAACGAAAAGTATTTCATACGAGCTGGTATTAAAAAACTATATACTTTTAATTGCCTCTGAGTATATTTGAAATACTTTTTGTATGATGTTGCCGATGTAGGATTATCTAAGAGGAATGGGTACACTTACAGGGAGAGAACCCTTTCAAATTGTTTACTTTCCTTCTAAAAAGAAGAGTTCTCTAAAGGGAAATGAATTTTTCATTTAGTTGGTGTGTTGGAAAGCAAGCAGGATGTCCAAAAAGTGTTTTCCATTCTAAAATTTGGAAGAAATCTTCTTGTTAAGTGTACCCAACCCCCTTAGATACTGGGCTGTTTGGCCAGAGAAAATTAATTATTACATTCTCATCCTAAACCCGCCCCCAACCAAATAATGGAACATTGAGGTGGAAACCTATTTCAGAGACATTTGGACTTATGCTTAAAAAATGACATCTTTAAGAATTACAAATGAAATATTTGTTTTGAAAATTGTATTAAAACAAGGTTTAGTACTTTTTGTTCATAATAGTTGGAGTCAGTTATCTTGTTTTGCTGTGATTCACTTCATTAATAAATGGTCAAATATGTAAAAAAAAAAGGTGAAATCCACCCATGAGCCAACCGCTCCAACTTTTTTTTCTTCTAAAATCTGGCTGAGAAGATACTAATTAATTTTCTCTGACGTAAGCGATGTTGACCGGATGACGTCGGTACTTTCTGTAATATGTAGCATCGGCAATCGACCTGAAATATAAAGTAAATTAATACACAGGACGTCAAAAACAAAATGAAGCATAATGTCTTCCCACATTTGCGGACAACGAAGGCTCAGATCAACTTGTGCATCCGTACAGCCTGCTCTGCGCATTCTCTGTTCGTCGACATATACTACAGTATCCATTGATTCTGTAAGCGGACAAAAAAGGCACTGAGCAGGGCTGACGTGCAACGACCCAGTCAGCATTCTACGTAAATCTATATCGGTCCGTCATCGGCCCGTCAGGGTAGCTGACGGGCCGATGACGGCCCGATGTAGATTTTCGTAGAATGCTAGCTGGGGAAGACCCTGAACAGAGCCTACGTAGTTCGCAAATTTCATAAGGGCCCTTTTTGTGCTTTCCGCATCAATGAACACAAATGTTCAGCTCTTTAACCGTTACCATTCATATCAGAAAAAAAAATATAAACAGTAAAGAAAAACAAAATAATAATAATAATAATAATAACTCTTAGCATACTGAATAAATAAGAAAGGTAAACAATTTGTCATCCGCTGAATTCAGCGGATGACAAATTGTTTTTCTTTCTCATTTTTCTTATTTATACCCCAAAAAAGGGCTTGCATTTCATGCAAATTCTCTATAAGTCACAATTTGTATGAAATGTCACTGCCTATTTGCCTATTTTCTGAAAAAGTAAGACAAATATTTCAAGCCGTCTTCCGCTGAAATTTTTATTCAGTATGCTAAGCGTTATTTTTTTTTTTTTTTTTTTTTTTTTTTTACTGTTTATATTTTTTCTGATATATCATGAGTACTCATTATTCGTCTTTGAAAAAAAAAAAACAATACTGAAGTCGAAGGTAACATAATGCTTTTACTTTCTTCGTTTGTTCGTTATACCGTTATTTGAAAATGCATCAAATATGTATTCGTTATTCCGTTACATGAATATGCATCTAATATTTATTTCTTATTGCCTTATATGAAAATGCATCCAATACTATTTGTTATTCCGGTATAGGCAAATACATCTAATAATTTTCGTTATTATGTTACATGTATATGAAACATTCGTTATTCGTCATTCCGTTATAAGAAAATGCATCTGATATTTATTTGTTATATTTCGTTATATGAAAATGCATCTAATATTTATTTGTTATTCCGTTAAATGAAAACGCATCTAATAATGTAGACAATTCTGTTGTACGAAAGAACAGGTAGAGTTACAGCAGTAACCATGGCGTTGGCGTTGGTGTCGGCGTCGGCGTTGGATAAAAAATTGCTTAAAGTTTTTAAAAATCTATATTTCCTGAACTTCAGGATGGTAGTAGTCCATAATAGCCCTGATGGTCTTATGTTTTATGCTGTACCATCCGAACCCACATGAGTGTCCGTGACGTCAAAGTCACAAACTTTGAAAAACAATGGTTTAATGTTTTGGGTTAAAGTTTTAGAGGCAAATCGCAATTCAGGCGAGCTACGCTGTCCTGTGACAGCTATAATTACAATATAAATTTATTTATAGGGAACATGAGTGTACACAATACATATACCTGTTAACCTTATGAGTTAATGATCTTACATTATTACAAAACGCAATCATCGGGGCCCAGTGAACCCTCGTTACAAATACAACAGCTGTTCACAAATATATCGCAATGAAAATGAATTACTGTTGTAAAGAATCCTTAAAAGCAGCCAAATGATATATGCTTTATTCTGATTTCGCCAAAGAACAAGTTTCCACAACACTTGCTTCTTGAAGTATGAAATAAAATGTTCTTGCATGATTTCTAACTAAATGCCATCTCCTCGAATTATCGTCACAACGAATTTTATCGTCGTATCGAGTATCGGTATAAAGAGGGTTGATGGAGTATCCTAATAATAAAGACCCAGTTCTGCCAGCAAAGCAATGCACAAATATCTGATACGGATAAGATAACCTACCTTATCACGTGACCGATCTAATCATATGATCACGTGACTTCCGATTGGAACGAGGAATATTTTGATCACGTGATTAGGTGGACGAGAATTGTGGAATTGGTCACGGGAACAGATTGAAAAGGGAAGTAGTGCTTAATTGGAATGGGAGCAGAATGGGAATGCGAGTGAAATGCTAAACGGGCAAGAAGATCGATGACGTTACTTTATAATGTTTTGCATATTTCCATAAATGATAATACTTTCTAACAGTTTTGTTTCTTGCTGTTTAATCTGAAATATCGTATCAGAAAAGAGTTTTCACGCCTAAAATGGGCTATCGGGTACCAAAAGGGACGTGTAGGTGTGTGTCATTATGAAAACACGCCTATTCAATTATACTGAAAATTTGACAACCAAAAAATGAAAATTTTCAGTTAAAAAATCCTAATATTTTTCATATTTCTGCTCAACACATTGATTGTGGGTACTCGTTAGAACCGCCTCAGCGAGGCGGTTCTAACGAGTACCCACAATCTATGTTTTAAGCAGAAATAAGAAAAATAATGTATACCCCTGTAAACCCTAGTTTTACTACATAAAAGTGGGGTTTAAAGGGGTCAAAATTATAAAGGTATGTTTTCGTGATGGATTTTATAACTTTCAGCGTAAATCCCAATCAGTTCTAGCGGCCTACAGGATTTCAGACAACCACCCTTATCAGCACTTTTAGTGCCATATCACATTCGTTTTACATGACGATTTAAAGCCTGTGTAGTCCTGTAAATTACTATTCATGTTAACCATCATGAAAACACGCCTATATAATTTTGACCCCCTGTAAACCCCACTTTTATATAGTAAAACTGGGGTTTACAGGGGTAAACTTTATTTTTCTTATTTTGCTAAAAAGCATAGATTTTTAGTACTTGTTAGAACTGCCTCGCTGAGGCGGTTCTAACAAGTACCTACAATCTATGTTTTGAGCAGAAATATGAAAAAATATCAACATTTTCATCTGAAAATTTTTTATTTTATTTTTTTTTTTTTTGGTGGTTAAATTTTCAGTATATTTGAATAGGCTTGTTTTCGTAATGGATAACGAAATGGAACTGTGTTACCCTTAGGTGCTTTTCACAACTGTAAGAGAAGACATTTTACCCTTTCGTTTTCATCAATTTCCGAGACATAAAGGTTACGTGCAGCCAAAATATAAGTAAAGATACCCAGACAATGACACAATTACGAAGCACAGCCTTTCAGTGGCACCAAAATTGTTAGTGCTTGATAACCAAAAGCTTTCTCATTTCCCATATTGTATGATGAAAACATCATGGCTTATATAACTCTAGATGAGAGGCTATCACCATATATACAAAAAGAGTAAAATTTCGCTCTTACGACCACTCGAAATATAAGACAGTTTCTCTATTAAGAATCATATTTGCGAGGCTTTAATTATTTCTTCCTTCATTTTGAACACTTAGTACATTTGTTAGAGACCACATTTGGCATTGTTCAAAAGTGGTCTTTAAGACCACTTTTGAACAATGCAAAAGGTGGTTTTAATAGCAGATTTTTGCTTATATTTTTTATTTTTTATTTACTTTTTTTCTGCACAAAACACTCAAGCTGTGGGTTTTCATTAAAAGTACCTCGCAACGTTTTTTTTTTGTTTTTTTTTTGTTTTGTTTTTTTTATCAGAAATGATAATAATTTATCAAAAGTTTAAGTTAAATTTGGCTTTTCTAGAGGCATGGATCAGAAATTGAAATTTTACAGGATCTGTTAACTCTTTCAACCCTGGGTTTCTGAAGTGGACTCTTCCATCCTTGATTTTGCACGCACAACCTGAGACAAATAGGGATATCAGTCTAAAATGAAAACACGCAATGGCAGACAGTGTAGATCGTGATAAGACGGTTCGTGCCTCGTCTAGATCTAGACTGCTTGCACAGGTATCTGTTTTGGTCTGCCGGGTTGAAATGGTTAACGCAATTAGTATGGCAGGAACTGGTCAACATTACCTGGAACTTAAACTTTGAAAATGTCACAATAACCTCCTCCTACACGGTAAACATTTTCATCGCCGCAGTCCCACAATACAGCCCACCAAATACACTCAGCTCCACAGGGAGAAGCTGCATATAGTACTGTGCCTGTGCACTCTCCATCAACAACTGAGCATGCTGAAACTCCGAAACAGCTATCCTAAAATAAATTAGCCGCAAGATAAAAAAAAAAAAAAAAAAAAAAAAAAAAAAACGTACGTCCGAGCACATTTCAGATCAGCCTTTGCGTTCGCTGGGTACTTTTAGACAGTAAATGATGCACAAACTTTCATGCGGACAGCAACGAGACTGATCAGATTGCACGGATGCGCCGGCTGATTTAAGTCTTCGTTTGGGCGCACATATCAGAAGGTACCTTTCCTCTTGTTGTGGCTCAAATCTCTCATGTACTAACCCAAAACAGAAACGTAAGTAGTATAGGGCGTCGCTTAGTAGTATAGGGCGTACCCAAAGCGACGCCCTATACTATTAACGTAGGACTGATTCTGAGCAGTCAGATTAGGGCATTCACAGTCCTCTAAAAGAATCATTCGATACTACAGAATATATGAATGCAGAGCAAAGGCCCGAATGATAATTTACGCATGCACATGATGATCTAATTCTGCGCATTTTGCGCATTTTCGAAGACACTTTTTCGCTTGACACAGCCGAGCTGATGTTTGTAAATATTTGACTCAAAAATAGCACTTGAGGCAGGAAACAGCATTTCCTTCAAAATCGCACGTGCGCTCAACTGATCAGTCTTCGCTCATCACGAAAACACGCCTATATAATTTTGACCCCTTTCAACCCCACTTTTATATAGTAAAACTGGGGTTTACAAGGGGTATACATTATTTTTCTTATTTCTGCTCAAAAGCATAGATTATGGGTACTCGTTAGAACCGCCTCGCGGAGGCGGTTCTAACGAGTACCCACAATCTATGTTTTGAGCAGAAATAGGAAAAATATCAGAGGTTTTTATCTGAAATTTTTCAGTTTTTAGAGGTGAAATTTTCTACATATTTGCATAAGCGTGTTTTCGTAATGTGTCCGCTCGAAGACGTCGCGGTCCTTGGCTATCCACAGAGTGCCCTGCGAAGACTCCGATCAACGAATGCGCAGGTCATTTGTATGACATTACATTAGTATATATATATATATATATATATATATATATATATATTTTTTTTTTTTTTTTTTTTTTATCAATACCAGCATGTTCTCTAATAGTATATAGCGAAAACTGATGTAAACAGGGATTTTCATTATTAAGCGAATGCTCGGATTTTTCGGGTTTTTTTTTTTTTTTTTTTTTTTTTTTTTTTTTAATTTGATTTCAAATTGCTCTTTGCGTGAATCAACCTTTCATACTGTATAAATAAGTCTTGGTGTATTTGATAGTCAAATTTCCCCCTGTTTGCAAGTTTCTTCATCACGAAAACATGCCTATATTATTTTGACCCCCTTAAACCCCACTTACTGGTACTACCGCTTTAGTTTCTCTACAATCCTTATATGATGAGGTAGGGTGGGAGTCATTACAGTCTAAAAGATCCAACCATAAACTCTGCTTATTTTTTAAAATGCAGCATGATCTAACTCCAGCTTATCTGTCATTTCTTGTTCCTCCCTCTATAAGCGAAACTTCTAGATACAATCTTCGCAATGCTGACGATTTTACAACTATCCAGTGCAGATCTCAGCAATATTATACATCTTTTCTGCCTTCAGTTGTACGTGACTGGAATAACCTTCCACAACACGCTAAACAGATAAACTCCTTATTATCCTTTAAATCTTTTCAGGCTAGAAATAAAACCAAAGTGCCGAAACATTTTTATACTGGTAAACGGTATTGGCAAGTCATGCATACACGAATGCGAACAAATTGCAGCGCGTTAAACAGCGATTTATATTCAAAAAATATTACAGATTCTTCCCTTTGCTCTTGTGGCGCTGTTGAAAACGCTCATCATTTTTTCTTCACTTGTCCGAGGTACCATGAGCCAAGAGCCGATATGCTAGACACATTAGCATTTTTGCCTGAAGTCACTCTTAATTTAATATTATATGGTGATGAATCAATTTGTCATGAGAATAATGTAAGTATTTTTTCAGCTGTGCAAAAATTCATCGAAAAAACTAAGAGATTTTAAGTTCTATCAATTAAACAAGGAACAGAAGTAAGCGGAAGAAGCATTGTCATCATTATCGTGAATTTTATCGTAGTTCTTCTGAAATGTCTAAGAGGGGGGTTGGGGATGTTGTGCGTCGGACAGTTTTTCCTATTTCTATTCTTGTTTGTTTATTTATTTATTTTTCTCGTCTTTGACTTTATTCTCCTAAAATTGATTTTTTTTTATTATTATTATTATTTATACTGTAACTAGTGTAAGCCGTGTTAGTTAAATATTTACCTTAAAAGTCCATGTATATTGTTCTTGTACAGTGGGCTCTCTTTATACCGACAATACATGATCGGAATTTTTCTGATGTTAAACTCAGGGAACTTGCTGAAATACAGAGCCCGGTCATTGACTGATAGTGCGTTTACTTAACATTGACTAATAACGTATATTGAAATACTATATTCTTGTTGTGGTGAATGTCGTTATAAAGAGGCCAAAGCATTCTAAACTTTGCGATGATTAGGAAATCTTTGTACTAGTTGTATCGTTTCATTATTCAATTGCTTACACTGCTTTCTGTTTTCTTCCTTAATATGTACTTATGGAAAAAGTGTATAAAATATTTTGTCGTTTACACGTAGTTGTGAAACCGCCTTATATGATACAACTGTTTGAAGGAGATGAACTATATAAGCTTTCAATAGCTTTCGTTCAAATCCTTTAACTTCTGATATACGTAACTTGCTATTAAATATGTATATTTGATGAAATAAATATGTTTAAACTAAACCCCACTTTTATATAGTAAAACTGAGGTTTGCAGGGGTATAAAGTAGTTTTCTTATTTCTGCTCAAAACATGGATTGTGGATACTCGTTAGAACAGCCTCGCTGAGGCATTTCAAGGCGCTTCCTCTGCTGCAGTTCTTTGTTTTTGCGTTATTCGTTCATATCTGGTGTTTGTTTTGTCCTCAGTTTTACCTCATTTTACCTCAATCCCCTCATATCCCCTTCTTTTGCTACCTCGGGAAGGTTTTGCCACGTGACTTTGGTATATATATATATATATATATATATATATATATATATATATATATATATATATGTATATATATATATATATATATATATATATATATATATATATATATATATATATATATATATATATATATATATATATAGTAGTAGTAGTAGTAGTAGTAGTAGTAGTAATTTAATTATTTAAGTGTCATATATCAATATATACAAATAAAAATTACAATTTTAAAATACTTAAGACTATATTGATATCCAGCCATTGTTGACTTACAAGACACTATGTACATGCATCATAAAACACACCGTCGTAGAAATTTGCTTAGCTAAAATTTTATTCTACACACAAGCCATCCCGAGCCAACAGGGGCGACAAAGGACAGCGTGCGCCGAGTGGGGGGAGGGGGCGGAGCATCCACCCGCCAGAGAACAACCAAACACAGAACAATTTTCCGTGGCATTTCGCTGTCCGACGGCCCGACACCCCGCAACCTACCCATAGACCCCGATCACACCCGCCGCCGTCCGCGCACCAGCTGCTCCGGGATGAGTAGTGTGTTCCACCTTAAACGAATCTCTTATAAAACATTTTAGTACATGTACCATTGAACACATCGTCACAGAAACTACCGTTGTTAAAAGTTTATTTTACACTCAAGCCATCTCGAGCCAACAGGTACGACAGAGGACAGCGGGCGCCGAGAGGGGATGGGGGTGCGGGGCATCCACCCGCCAGAGAACAACCAACCACAGAAAAATTTTCGGTGGCAGTTTGTGTCCGACGGCCCGACACCCCGCATCCCATTCGCCGCCGTCTGTCCCACCAGCCGCTCCGGGACGAATGGTGTGTTCCACCTTACACGAACATCTTTCGTCTACAAAACATTTTACTTATGGTATTTCCAAATATAAATTGCATGTCTTTGTGCTGCATTATAAATTTAAGTTTTCCAGCTGAGTCAAACTGACTAAAGTTTTGATTCAAACTTAAGACTTTTTCATACAGTATATGCCTAATGTCAGTATATAAATCACAATCCAGCAAAAAGTGTGTTTCGTCTTCGACAACGGAAAAATTACAAAACTTACAAAGTCTGTCCGACAATGGAGTTTTTGGTCTTGTGAACCGACCGGTTTCCACGTGTAATGGCAGACTGCAAGAACGTAACTTAAACAAAACGATTATATATATATCGTAGAAATACCGGAGCAAGTAGATTACATTAAAAGGAAAAATAACATCATATGGCATGTCTAAATAATTATAATATTCCCTCTATTCTAGGGAATATTATAATTATTTAGACATACCATGTGATGTTTTCTTCCTTTCAATATATATATATATATATATATATATATATATATATATATATATATATATATATATATATATATATATATATATATATATATATATATATATATATTACGGAAACGTTTCCCCGCCACCCTTGTTTTACAAATATAAAGTGAATTTGGGTCGTTTTATTTTGATATTAAAGATAACTAACCAATTTTTATGTAAGTATATATATATATTTGAAACATATATCACATGTAAAACTGGCGATATATACTTTTTTTTAAATAGATTTAAGTCATTATGCGATGTTTATACATCTGAACTGAAAAAATAATTCGTATAGTTTAAAAGATGATGATCTGTTTGTTTCACATCCAAACATCAGTTATTTCAGATGAATGTTCGAGAAAACAGTGTTTTTTGTACGTGCACCAGATATAGTATGACTAAGCTCTTGAAAGGATTCTCCCTTGAGAGCAATGAAACCTTAAATCGCTATGACTTGAGGGTTTCTCTAAGTGAGCACAGTAATGGAAAAATAATAAAACTATTAGTGAAGATACCCAAGAAATTCCACAGTCACGAAGCACAGAAAGAGGAAGAGAAGAAGAAGAAACAAGCGTCATATTTGCAATAACCGACGCACAAACAAAAGCAGATCTGCAAAAGTGGAACGGTCAGTAGAAAACATATTGGGAGGGACTTCACTCTTTATTCTGATGCAGCTCCAAATTCCAAATAGATGTTCGGTCCTTGACAAGGCGGTCTTTCTATTTGCAGCTTTTCCTTGTTCCTATCTCGAATATTGCAGTTGTAATCGTCCTTACCAA